>CM074515.1:20036455-20628343 GCA_037379345.1 Perna viridis
AATCAACAAGTACACTTTTTGTATGAAAACCCGTTCTTACGTTGCCACTCAAGGTTTAGAGTACATAAGGTATGGTTGGCTATATCAAGAGGACGATACAAATCAGATATAAGAACATGTATAAATATGTATGAATTTAGTAGGAAAGTACTATTTTAGCTACCTGCCCATGTCAGCAGTAGAAGTCAGAGAAAATGTAATGACTATGAATATTTTGGGGTAGGAAAGGGCTATTTCAAGTTCTTTGGCTATATTGAGAGAGAAGTCGGCAACTGATGCGAGAATCACATATGTGTTTGGTAGTTAAGTGCTATCTCAAGTGATTTGGCCATATGATGTGTACTGTCCACATCAGATGTGATTTTTTCGGTGGGAAAGTGCTATTTCACATAGTATGACAATGTTATCAATAGGGTTCGAAATAGATATGATGAGCATGTATGATTTAGGTACAAATGTATCAAATATAATGAGCATATATATTTATGTTGGAAAGTGCTGTTTGAAGAAGTTTGGCTATATATATTAGGAGTGCTGCTGGCGTCTTTTGTGATGGGCATGTACAATTTTGTGATGAAAAGGCTGTTTCAAGTAGTATGGCTATGTTCAGAGTACAGTCTATTTCAGATGTGAAGAGGGTATATGTTTGATTTGGAAAGTGATACTGCAAATAGTACGGCCATATGAAGAGTACAATTCACACCAGATGGTTTCTTTTCAGAAGAAATTACTAGTCTCAGTAGTAAGCCAAATTATGCCAACATTCCGTATTATATGTGATGACTTCGTACTTGCCATTTCAAGTAGTATGGTCATGTTAAGTGTACAGTACAATCAGATGTAATGAGCATGTTTGATTTTGGTAGGAAAGTGCTTTTTCAAGTGGTATGGCTACATTAATAGTAGGGTTTGAATAACATATGATGGATATGTATGATTTTGGTTAGGAATTGCACTTTGAAGTAGTATGGCAATAGTTATAGTACAGTCCGCGTCAAATAAGATGAACATGTATATTTTAAGTAGGAAAATGCTATGATAGGTATTATGGCTATGCTAAAAATACGGTACAAATTTGATGTGGTGAGTGTAAATGTTTTGGGTAGGAAAGCGCTAGTTCAAATAGTACCGATATATTTTGAGCACATACGAAAAAGATGGAATCAACAAGTACACTTTTTGTATGAAAACCCGTTCTTACGTTGCCACTCAAGGTTTAGAGTACATAAGGTATGGTTGGCTATATCAAGAGGACGATACAAATCAGATATAAGAACATGTATAAATATGTATGAATTTAGTAGGAAAGTACTATTTTAGCTACCTGCCCATGTCAGCAGTAGAAGTCAGAGAAAATGTAATGACTATGAATATTTTGGGGTAGGAAAGGGCTATTTCAAGTTCTTTGGCTATATTGAGAGAGAAGTCGGCAACTGATGCGAGAATCACATATGTGTTTGGTAGTTAAGTGCTATCTCAAGTGATTTGGCCATATGATGTGTACTGTCCACATCAGATGTGATTTTTTCGGTGGGAAAGTGCTATTTCACATAGTATGACAATGTTATCAATAGGGTTCGAAATAGATATGATGAGCATGTATGATTTAGGTACAAATGTATCAAATATAATGAGCATATATATTTATGTTGGAAATTGCTGTTTGAAGAAGTTTGGCCATATATATTAGGAGTGCTGCTGGCGTCTTTTGTGATGGGCATGTACAATTGTGTGATGAAAAGGCTGTTTCAAGTAGTATGGCTATGTTCAGAGTACAGTCTATTTCAGATGTGAAGAGGGTATATGTTTGATTTGGAAAGTGATACTGCAAATAGTACGGCCATATGAAGAGTACAATTCACATCAGATGGTTTCTTTTCAGAAGAAATTACTAGTCTCAGCAGTAAGCCAAATTATGCCAACATTCCGTATTATATGTGATGACTTCGTACTTGCCATTTCAAGTAGTATGGTCATGTTAAGTGTACAGTACAATCAGATGTAATGAGCATGTTTGATTTTGGTAGGAAAGTGCTTTTTCAAGTGGTATGGCTACATTAATAGTAGGGTTTGAATAACATATGATGGATATGTATGATTTTGGTTAGGAATTGCACTTTGAAGTAGTATGGCAATAGTTATAGTACAGTCCGCGTCAAATAAGATGAACATGTATATTTTAAGTAGGAAAATGCTATGATAGGTATTATGGCTATGCTAAAAATACAGTACAAATTTGATGTGGTGAGTGTAAATGTTTTGGGTAGGAAAGCGCTAGTTCAAATAGTACCGATATATTTTGAGCACATACGAAAAAGATGGAATCAACAAGTACACTTTTTGTATGAAAACCCGTTCTTACGTTGCCACTCAAGGTTTAGAGTACATAAGGTATGGTTGGCTATATCAAGAGGACGATACAAATCAGATATAAGAACATGTATAAATATGTATGAATTTAGTAGGAAAGTACTATTTTAGCTACCTGCCCATGTCAGCAGTAGAAGTCAGAGAAAATGTAATGACTATGAATATTTTGGGGTAGGAAAGGGCTATTTCAAGTTCTTTGGCTATATTGAGAGAGAAGTCGGCAACTGATGCGAGAATCACGTATGTGTTTGGTAGTTAAGTGCTATCTCAAGTGATTTGGCCATATGATGTGTACTGTCCACATCAGATGTGATTTTTTCGGTGGGAAAGTGCTATTTCACATAGTATGACAATGTTATCAATAGGGTTCGAAATAGATATGATGAGCATGTATGATTTAGGTACAAATGTATCAAATATAATGAGCATATATATTTATGTTGGAAAGTGCTGTTTGAAGAAGTTTGGCTATATATATTAGGAGTGCTGCTGGCGTCTTTTGTGATGGGCATGTACAATTTTGTGATGAAAAGGCTGTTTCAAGTAGTATGGCTATGTTCAGAGTACAGTCTATTTCAAATGTGAAGAGGGTATATGTTTGATTTGGAAAGTGATACTGCAAATAGTACGGCCATATGAAGAGTACAATTCACATCAGATGGTTTCTTTTCAGAAGAAATTACTAGTCTCAGTAGTAAGCCAAATTATGCCAACATTCCGTATTATATGTGATGACTTCGTACTTGCCATTTCAAGTAGTATGGTCATGTTAAGTGTACAGTACAATCAGATGTAATGAGCATGTTTGATTTTGGTAGGAAAGTGCTTTTTCAAGTGGTATGGCTACATTAATAGTAGGGTTTGAATAACATATGATGGATATGTATGATTGTGGTTAGGAATTGCACTTTGAAGTAGTATGGCAATAGTTATAGTACAGTCCGCGTCAAATAAGATGAACATGTATATTTTAAGTAGGAAAATGCTATGATAGGTATTATGGCTATGCTAAAAATACGGTACAAATTTGATGTGGTGAGTGTAAATGTTTTGGGTAGGAAAGCGCTAGTTCAAATAGTACCGATATATTTTGAGCACATACGAAGAAGATGGAATCAACAAGTACACTTTTTGTATGAAAACCCGTTCTTACGTTGCCACTCAAGGTTTAGAGTACATAAGGTATGGTTGGCTATATCAAGAGGACGATACAAATCAGATATAAGAACATGTATAAATATGTATGAATTTAGTAGGAAAGTACTATTTTAGCTACCTGCCCATGTCAGCAGTAGAAGTCAGAGAAAATGTAATGACTATGAATATTTTGGGGTAGGAAAGGGCTATTTCAAGTTCTTTGGCTATATTGAGAGAGAAGTCGGCAACTGATGCGAGAATCACATATGTGTTTGGTAGTTAAGTGCTATCTCAAGTGATTTGGCCATATGATGTGTACTGTCCACATCAGATGTGATTTTTTCGGTGGGAAAGTGCTATTTCACATAGTATGACAATGTTATCAATAGGGTTCGAAATAGATATGATGAGCATGTATGATTTAGGTACAAATGTATCAAATATAATGAGCATATATATTTATGTTGGAAAGTGCTGTTTGAAGAAGTTTGGCTATATATATTAGGAGTGCTGCTGGCGTCTTTTGTGATGGGCATGTACAATGTTGTGATGAAAATGCTGTTTCAAGTAGTATGGCTATGTTCAGAGTACAGTCTATTTCAGATGTGAAGAGGGTATATGTTTGATTTGGAAAGTGATACTGCAAGTAGTATGTCCATATGAAGAGTTCAATTCACATCAGATAATTTCTTTTTAGTAGAAACTACTAGTCTCAGTAGTAAGCCAATTTATGCCATCACTCCGTATTATATGTGATGACTTCGTACTTGCCATTTCAAGTAGTATGGTCATGTTAAGTGTACAGTACAATCAGATGTAATGAGCATGTTTGATTTTGGTAGGAAAGTGCTTTTTCAAGTGGTATGGCTACATTAATAGTAGGGTTTGAATAACATATGATGGATATGTATGATTTTGGTTAGGAATTGCACTTTGAAGTAGTATGGCAATAGTTATAGTATAGTCCGCGTCAAATAAGATGAACATGTATATTTTGAGTAGGAAAATGCTATGATAGGTATTATGGCTATGCTAAAAATACGGTACAAATTTGATGTGGTGGGTGTAAATGTTTTGGGTAGGAAAGCGCTAGTTCAAATAGTACCGATATATTTTGAGCACATACGAAAAAGATGGAATCAACAAGTACACTTTTTGTATGAAAACCCGTTCTTACGTTGCCACTCAAGGTTTAGAGTACATTAGGTATGGTTGGCTATATCAAGAGGACGATACAAATCAGATATAAGAACATGTATGAATATGTATGAATTTAGTAGGAAAGTACTATTTTTAGCTACATGCCCATGTCAGCAGTAGGAGTCGGAGAAAATGTAATGACTATGAATATTTTGGGGTAGGAAAGGGCTATTTCAAGTTCTTTGGCTATATTGAGAGAGAAGTCGGCAACTGATGCGAGAATCACATATGTGTTTGGTAGTTAAGTGCTATCTCAAGTGATTTGGCCATATGATGTGTACTGTCCACATCAGATGTGATTTTTTCGGTGGGAAAGTGCTATTTCACATAGTATGACAATGTTATCAATAGGGTTCGAAATAGATATGATGAGCATGTATGATTTAGGTACAAATGTATTAAATATAATGAGCATATATATTTATGTTGTAAAGTGCTGTTTGAAGAAGTTTGGCTATATATATTAGGAGTGCTGCTGGCGTCTTTTGTGATGGGCATGTACAATTTTGTGATGAAAATGCTGTTTCAAGTAGTATGGCTATGTTCAGAGTACAGTCTATTTCAGATGTGAAGAGGGTATATGTTTGATTTGGAAAGTGATACTGCAAGTAGTATGTCCATATGAAGAGTTCAATTCACATCAGATAGTTTCTTTTGAGTAGAAACTACTAGTCTCAGTAGTAAGCCAATTTATGCCATCACTCCGTATTATATGTGATGACTTCGTACTTGCCATTTCAAGTAGTATGGTCATGTTAAGTGTACAGTACAATCAGATGTAATGAGCATGTTTGATTTTGGTAGGAAAGTGCTTTTTCAAGTGGTATGGCTACATTAATAGTAGGGTTTGAATAACATATGATGGATATATATGATTTTGGTTAGGAATTGCACTTTGAAGTAGTATGGCAATAGTTATAGTATAGTCCGCGTCAAATAAGATGAACATGTATATTTTGAGTAGGAAAATGCTATGATAGGTATTATGGCTATGCTAAAAATACGGTACAAATTTGATGTGGTGAGTGTAAATGTTTTGGGTAGGAAAGCGCTAGTTCAAATAGTACCGATATATTTTGAGCACATACGAAAAAGATGGAATCAACAAGTACACTTTTTGTATGAAAACCCGTTCTTACGTTGCCACTCAAGGTTTAGAGTACATTAGGTATGGTTGGCTATATCAAGAGGACGATACAAATCAGATATAAGAACATGTATGAATATGTATGAATTTAGTAGGAAAGTACTATTTTTAGCTACATGCCCATGTCAGCAGTAGGAGTCGGAGAAAATGTAATGACTATGAATATTTTGGGGTAGGAAAGGGCTATTTCAAGTTCTTTGGCTATATTGAGAGAGAAGTCGGCAACTGATGCGAGAATCACATATGTGTTTGGTAGTTAAGTGCTATCTCAAGTGATTTGGCCATATGATGTGTACTGTCCACATCAGATGTGATTTTTTCGGTGGGAAAGTGCTATTTCACATAGTATGACAATGTTATCAATAGGGTTCGAAATAGATATGATGAGCATGTATGATTTAGGTACAAATGTATCAAATATAATGAGCATATATATTTATGTTGGAAAGTGCTGTTTGAAGTAGTTTGGCTCTATGTATTAGGAGTGCTGCTGGCGTCTTTTGTGATGGGCATGTACAATTTTGTGATGAAAATGCTGTTTCAAGTAGTATGGCTATGTTCAGAGTACAGTCTATTTCAGATGTGAAGAGGGTATATGTTTGATTTGGAAAGTGATACTGCAAGTAGTATGTCCATATGAAGAGTTCAATTCACATCAGATAGTTTCTTTTGAGTAGAAACTACTAGTCTCAGTAGTAAGCCAATTTATGCCATCACTCCGTATTATATGTGATGACTTCGTACTTGCCATTTCAAGTAGTATGGTCATGTTAAGTGTACAGTACAATCAGATGTAATGAGCATGTTTGATTTTGGTAGGAAAGTGCTTTTTCAAGTGGTATGGCTACATTAATAGTAGGGTTTGAATAACATATGATGGATATATATGATTTTGGTTAGGAATTGCACTTTGAAGTAGTATGGCAATAGTTATAGTATAGTCCGCGTCAAATAAGATGAACATGTATATTTTGAGTAGGAAAATGCTATGATAGGTATTATGGCTATGCTAAAAATACGGTACAAATTTGATGTGGTGAGTGTAAATGTTTTGGGTAGGAAAGCGCTAGTTCAAATAGTACCGATATATTTTGAGCACATACGAAAAAGATGGAATCAACAAGTACACTTTTTGTATGAAAACCCGTTCTTACGTTGCCACTCAAGGTTTAGAGTACATTAGGTATGGTTGGCTATATCAAGAGGACGATACAAATCAGATATAAGAACATGTATGAATATGTATGAATTTAGTAGGAAAGTACTATTTTTAGCTACATGCCCATGTCAGCAGTAGGAGTCGGAGAAAATGTAATGACTATGAATATTTTGGGGTAGGAAAGGGCTATTTCAAGTTCTTTGGCTATATTGAGAGAGAAGTCGGCAACTGATGCGAGAATCACATATGTGTTTGGTAGTTAAGTGCTATCTCAAGTGATTTGGCCATATGATGTGTACTGTCCACATCAGATGTGATTTTTTCGGTGGGAAAGTGCTATTTCACATAGTATGACAATGTTATCAATAGGGTTCGAAATAGATATGATGAGCATGTATGATTTAGGTACAAATGTATCAAATATAATGAGCATATATATTTATGTTGGAAAGTGCTGTTTGAAGTAGTTTGGCTCTATGTATTAGGAGTGCTGCTGGCGTCTTTTGTGATGGGCATGTACAATTTTGTGATGAAAATGCTGTTTCAAGTAGTATGGCTATGTTCAGAGTACAGTCTATTTCAGATGTGAAGAGGGTATATGTTTGATTTGGAAAGTGATACTGCAAGTAGTATGTCCATATGAAGAGTTCAATTCACATCAGATAGTTTCTTTTGAGTAGAAACTACTAGTCTCAGTAGTAAGCCAATTTATGCCATCACTCCGTATTATATGTGATGACTTCGTACTTGCCATTTCAAGTAGTATGGTCATGTTAAGTGTACAGTACAATCAGATGTAATGACCATGTTTGATTTTGGTAGGAAAGTGCTTTTTCAAGTGGTATGGCTACATTAATAGTAGGGTTTGAATAACATATGATGGATATGTATGATTTTGGTTAGGAATTGCACTTTGAAGTAGTATGGCAATAGTTATAGTACAGTCCGCGTCAAATAAGATGAACATGTATATTTTAAGTAGGAAAATGCTATGATAGGTATTATGGCTATGCTAAAAATACGGTACAAATTTGATGTGGTGAGTGTAAATGTTTTGGGTAGGAAAGCGCTAGTTCAAATAGTACCGATATATTTTGAGCACATACGAAAAAGATGGAATCAACAAGTACACTTTTTGTATGAAAACCCGTTCTTACGTTGCCACTCAAGGTTTAGAGTACATAAGGTATGGTTGGCTATAACAAGAGGACGATACAAATCAGATATAAGAACATGTATAAATATGTATGAATTTAGTAGGAAAGTACTATTTTAGCTACCTGCCCATGTCAGCAGTAGAAGTCAGAGAAAATGTAATGACTATGAATATTTTGGGGTAGGAAAGGGCTATTTCAAGTTCTTTGGCTATATTGAGAGAGAAGTCGGCAACTGATGCGAGAATCACATATGTGTTTGGTAGTTAAGTGCTATCTCAAGTGATTTGGCCATATGATGTGTACTGTCCACATCAGATGTGATTTTTTCGGTGGGAAAGTGCTATTTCACATAGTATGACAATGTTATCAATAGGGTTCGAAATAGATATGATGAGCATGTATGATTTAGGTACAAATGTATCAAATATAATGAGCATATATATTTATGTTGGAAATTGCTGTTTGAAGAAGTTTGACTATATATTTTAGGAGTGCTGCTGGCGTCTTTTGTGATGGGCATGTACAATTTTGTGATGAAAATGCTGTTTCAAGTAGTATGGCTATGTTCAGAGTACAGTCTATTTCAGATGTGAAGAGGGTATATGTTTGATTTGGAAAGTGATACTGCAAGTAGTATGTCCATATGAAGAGTTCAATTCACATCAGATAGTTTCTTTTGAGTAGAAACTACTAGTCTCAGTAGTAAGCCAATTTATGCCATCACTCCGTATTATATGTGATGACTTCGTACTTGCCATTTCAAGTAGTATGGTCATGTTAAGTGTACAGTACAATCAGATGTAATGAGCATGTTTGATTTTGGTAGGAAAGTGCTTTTTCAAGTGGTATGGCTACATTAATAGTAGGGTTTGAATAACATATGATGGATATATATGATTTTGGTTAGGAATTGCACTTTGAAGTAGTATGGCAATAGTTATAGTATAGTCCGCGTCAAATAAGATGAACATGTATATTTTGAGTAGGAAAATGCTATGATAGGTATTATGGCTATGCTAAAAATACGGTACAAATTTGATGTGGTGAGTGTAAATGTTTTGGGTAGGAAAGCGCTAGTTCAAATAGTACCGATATATTTTGAGCACATACGAAAAAGATGGAATCAACAAGTACACTTTTTGTATGAAAACCCGTTCTTACGTTGCCACTCAAGGTTTAGAGTACATTAGGTATGGTTGGCTATATCAAGAGGACGATACAAATCAGATATAAGAACATGTATGAATATGTATGAATTTAGTAGGAAAGTACTATTTTTAGCTACATGCCCATGTCAGCAGTAGGAGTCGGAGAAAATGTAATGACTATGAATATTTTGGGGTAGGAAAGGGCTATTTCAAGTTCTTTGGCTATATTGAGAGAGAAGTCGGCAACTGATGCGAGAATCACATATGTGTTTGGTAGTTAAGTGCTATCTCAAGTGATTTGGCCATATGATGTGTACTGTCCACATCAGATGTGATTTTTTCGGTGGGAAAGTGCTATTTCACATAGTATGACAATGTTATCAATAGGGTTCGAAATAGATATGATGAGCATGTATGATTTAGGTACAAATGTATCAAATATAATGAGCATATATATTTATGTTGGAAAGTGCTGTTTGAAGTAGTTTGGCTCTATGTATTAGGAGTGCTGCTGGCGTCTTTTGTGATGGGCATGTACAATTTTGTGATGAAAATGCTGTTTCAAGTAGTATGGCTATGTTCAGAGTACAGTCTATTTCAGATGTGAAGAGGGTATATGTTTGATTTGGAAAGTGATACTGCAAGTAGTATGTCCATATGAAGAGTTCAATTCACATCAGATAGTTTCTTTTGAGTAGAAACTACTAGTCTCAGTAGTAAGCCAATTTATGCCATCACTCCGTATTATATGTGATGACTTCGTACTTGCCATTTCAAGTAGTATGGTCATGTTAAGTGTACAGTACAATCAGATGTAATGAGCATGTTTGATTTTGGTAGGAAAGTGCTTTTTCAAGTGGTATGGCTACATTAATAGTAGGGTTTGAATAACATATGATGGATATATATGATTTTGGTTAGGAATTGCACTTTGAAGTAGTATGGCAATAGTTATAGTATAGTCCGCGTCAAATAAGATGAACATGTATATTTTGAGTAGGAAAATGCTATGATAGGTATTATGGCTATGCTAAAAATACGGTACAAATTTGATGTGGTGAGTGTAAATGTTTTGGGTAGGAAAGCGCTAGTTCAAATAGTACCGATATATTTTGAGCACATACGAAAAAGATGGAATCAACAAGTACACTTTTTGTATGAAAACCCGTTCTTACGTTGCCACTCAAGGTTTAGAGTACATTAGGTATGGTTGGCTATATCAAGAGGACGATACAAATCAGATATAAGAACATGTATGAATATGTATGAATTTAGTAGGAAAGTACTATTTTTAGCTACATGCCCATGTCAGCAGTAGGAGTCGGAGAAAATGTAATGACTATGAATATTTTGGGGTAGGAAAGGGCTATTTCAAGTTCTTTGGCTATATTGAGAGAGAAGTCGGCAACTGATGCGAGAATCACATATGTGTTTGGTAGTTAAGTGCTATCTCAAGTGATTTGGCCATATGATGTGTACTGTCCACATCAGATGTGATTTTTTCGGTGGGAAAGTGCTATTTCACATAGTATGACAATGTTATCAATAGGGTTCGAAATAGATATGATAAGCATGTATGATTTAGGTACAAATGTATCAAATATAATGAGCATATATATTTATGTTGGAAAGTGCTGTTTGAAGTAGTTTGGCTCTATGTATTAGGAGTGCTGCTGGCGTCTTTTGTGATGGGCATGTACAATTTTGTGATGAAAATGCTGTTTCAAGTAGTATGGCTATGTTCAGAGTACAGTCTATTTCAGATGTGAAGAGGGTATATGTTTGATTTGGAAAGTGATACTGCAAGTAGTATGTCCATATGAAGAGTTCAATTCACATCAGATAGTTTCTTTTAGTAGAAACTACTAGTCTCAGTAGTAAGCCAATTTATGCCATCACTCCGTATTATATGTGATGACTTCGTACTTGCCATTTCAAGTAGTATGGTCATGTTAAGTTTACAGTACAATCAGATGTAATGAGCATGTTTGATTTTGGTAGGAAAGTGCTTTTTCAAGTGGTATGGCTACATTAATAGTAGGGTTTGAATAACATATGATGGATATGTATGATTTTGGTTAGGAATTGCACTTTGAAGTAGTATGGCAATAGTTATAGTACAGTCCGCCTCAAATAAGATGAACATGTATATTTTGAGTAGGAAAATGCTATGATAGGTATTATGGCTATGCTAAAAATACGGTAAAAATTTGATGTGGTGAGTGTAAATGTTTTGGGTAGGAAAGCGCTAGTTCAAATAGTACCGATATATTTTGAGCACATACGAAAAAGATGGAATCAACAAGTACACTTTTCGTATGAAAACCTTTTCTTACGTTGCCACTCAAGGTTTAGAGTACATTAGGTATGGTTCGCTATATCAAGAGGACGATACAAATCAGATATAAGAACATGTATGAATATGTATGAATTTAGTAGGAAAGTACTATTTTTAGCTACATGTCCATGTCAGCAGTAGAAGTCGGAGAAAATGTAATGACTATGAATATTTTGGGGTAGGAAAGTGCCATTCCTAGTTCTTTGGCTATATTGAGAGAGAAGTCGGCAACTGATGCGAGAATCACATATGTGTTTGGTAGTTAAGTGCTATCTCAAGTGATTTGGCCATATGGTGTGTACTGTCCACATCAGATGTGATGTTTTCGGTGGGAAAGTGCTATTTCACATAGTATGACAATGTTATCAATAAGAGTTTATTTCAAGTGATATGGTCATGTTGAATCAGATCGGATCGAATAAACAGCTTTAAACAGGGTTATAACTTTCTTTTTTGAATTGTTAGGTCGTGTTAAGTGGATGTTCGAATTAGATTTTACGAGCAGGGATAATTTGGGTAGGGAAGTACTACTCCAAGTAGTATAGCTATGTATAGAGTATATAATAAACAAATTGAATTGGATTAAATTAATATTTGAAGGAGAATGACTATGCTAAGAATGCGATTAGAATATGATGTGATGATATGGAAAGAAATGAGTTTTCAGTAGTATGGATGTGTTGAGCGATCGGTCATCATCAGATGTGATGTGATATTATGATTTTGGTAAGAAAGAGCTCTGTCAAGTAGTATGGCCATATTTAAAGTACAGCCCACATAAGATGAAATCAGGATGGATGTTTGAGTAGGAACGTGCTATTGTTATGTTAATAATACGGTATGAGCCTTATGTTTTGGGTTGAAAAGTGCTAGTTTACGGTAAAGCTATGATAAGAGAAGAGTTCAAATCAGTTTGATAAACATGAATGATTCTGAGTTAGAAAGCGCTGTTTCAAAGAGTGTTATCATGTCAGGAATATAGTTCACTTTACGTCAGATTTAATAATTATGCATGTTTTGAATTTAAAAGTGCTATTGAAGTATTTAGATTAAAGTTTTAATCTGATGCAATTATCATGTGTACAAAAACTTTATCTCACCAAGGAACGTGCTATTTAAAGTTGTTTGGCCATGTTAAGAGTAGGTTTTGAATCAGATGTAATAAGCAAGGATGCTTTTTGTAGGAAAGTGCTGCTTCAAGTAGTATGATCATGCTAAAAGTACGGTTAAAATCAGGTGATTATTTGTGTAAACATGCTATATAATAAGGACGTGTAAAGAGTACAATACGCGACAGATGTGATAAGCATGTACATTAGTGGGTAGAAAGTTGCTTTGTCAATTAGTGTCGCTACAACAAGAGTATAGTCTGCATCAAACTTGATGAACATATATGTTTTGGGTCGGATAGTTTTTGTTTAAGTGAAATTAACATGTTTAAAATAATATTCGAATAAAATTTCATGAGCAGGAATAATTATGCGTATGAAACTGTTATTTTAAACGTAAGGCCATGTTAACAGTACCATATGCAATAATCATGCACATTAAGGGTATGGAATTGCTTTCCAAATAGAGTGACCATTTTAAGAGTAGCGTTTGAATCGGATCTGATGTAGGAAGGTCATATTTAAAGTATCAAATATGGTGAGCATGTATAATTTAGGTAGAAAAGCGACGTTCGTAAGTAGATTGGCCAAATTCAGAGTACATTCAATCAGATGTGATGAGCATTCATTTATTTGGTAGGAAAACGTATTTGCACATAATGTTGCCATATACCGTCATTATCAATTACCATTTATAATTTTGGGTAGGAAGTGCTATTTCACGCGAAATGGCCATGTTTATAGTAGGTTTCCAATAAGATGCGATGAACGAATATTACTTGGGCAGGAAAGTACTATGAACATTTCAGAAGTACTATCTGTAGCAGTTATGATGAAAATGTATGTTTTGGATAGGCAATTTTTTTTCAAGTAGCATTGAATGTTGCGGATACAAACCGCCTCTGATCAAAAAAGCATGTTTGTTTTCAGTGGTATTATGTTGTTTTTTTTCATGTGGTATATATATTTCATTGTAAAGAAAAAGGTTTTCAACATATGTCATAAGAATGCACGTTATTATGGTCATGTTAATTGTACGGTTTACAACAGCTGTGATGTTTTGGGTAAAAAGCGCACTTTCATGGTAAGAGCACGGTACAAATCGAGTGTGAAGAGCATGTATGATAGGTAAACGGTACTTCATGAAGTATAGCTATCTTAAGATTGATTGATTGATTGATAGATTTAATGTTGGAGTCTAACTACTGAGCAGCGACATTTTAGGTATATCCAGGCGATGAACATGAAATGAAGAATGGGACGGGACACAAGGATGATAGAGTCGGCAAAGTTTGATAGCCCCTGGAAATAGGGAGAGGAGGGTAGGGTTGGGCAATTCATCCTCCTGTGGCGGAGCGCAATAGTTCCTACTCCGATAGAATACCATAGAAGGGTTCTTTAACATGCGAGGAACAAGGCATTTTTTCAAACACGTTGCACCACTATGGTTTGTGGCCAGGTTTTCCGTATTATTGCCTGACGACTCCAGCATGTGGCATGCCTAGGGTACACCATTCCATCATTCGGGCACCACTTTAGACTTCATACAATTATGCCTCTTGAACAAAGGTATGTTGCTAACAAAATACTCCAATGTCAGATTATTTAAAAGTAAACATTTAATAGTATAAAGATGCTAACAATGTTCCGCGTTAGTGATCATAACTTGGAACTGGAACATGGTAGATATAAAAATATACACCGTTAAAAGAGAAGTTGACAAATATGCAAAGTTTTAAATGAGTTTTCAATTGCAAAATAAATGAGGGGTTAAGGGCAAATTAAAAAAAAAAGTTTCGTCAGATAAATTCCCAGATTTTCGCCAACTTGACTCTTTTGATAAACCTATTCTTATTCTAAATTAAGATATGGGTGAATTACCCATTGTTGTAGATTTAATGAAGCAGTCTTTAGAAGTGTGAAAATGAGGTCCACATTGGTTAAGTGCATACGTATTTAATCATTTTTTATTTCATTTCTATGTTTCAATAGCTTAATATGATATAGTGTTTCTTTTTATATTGTATTTGTTTCTTTACTTATCCCATAAGGGGTCAGTAAAAATATTATAAATATTAACTAAATCAATAAAATGATGACTAAAACATACATTTTATTCAGTTATATGAAACGCTCTTTTGTAGAAATTCTTTTGAATTCTGAACAAGTTTAATCTAATATTGGTCTGAATTGAAACTTGTAACATTAATATCACAGTGCAAGGCAAAATAAACTTCACTCCCCATAGTGCTTATTACCAGATACCCTCTTTTGTAACGTACTAGGTGTTTTACTAGTTTACAATTTGACCTTGATATGAATGATGAGTGATTTCATATCATTGCAAGCCTCGTTATTTTTATTTTTGGAAGGAAATGGCTGTCAATCAACATTTAAGCTTTGCATTTCAGTTCAACAATGAACGTATGTGTTTGATTTACTACAACCCTAAATAATAGTTGACTGGTGTGTCGTAATTCATAGTTGTAGGTAGAATTTTACTATCTCGTTACTACCAATACATTTGAGTTCAAAATTTGTCATTCATTCAATTGCTTGCTTTACTTGAGACTGTTAATCAAAACTTCTTATCTATTGCTTAGACATGAAAATCAGTTCAATATTTGGTCTAGTACACAAGTTACAGAAAAAATCATTTCGTAAAAAGGTTAACAGTTATTGACTCTTGAAACGCACACGAGGGCCGATTGCAGTATAAGTTTTATAATTCAACAAGGACATCATAATTTGCAAGTATACTTGCAATCTTGCTCGTCCCAAGATTTAAACAAAACAAGCATAACGACATGTATATGCAAATGGTGTTTCAAAATGTGAAAACAAATAATATGTGTGTTAACAACAAGCGGGTTACGCAGGGTCTTGTACAAAACTTTGTATTGTACACTCAAGAAAACTACAATTTAATATTCATTGCAGGATGTTGCTACGATCAAATTTAAAATAAAAGGCAGGATTGAAATTATCAGACAATAAAAAGTCATAACAGTCATAAAATAAAGAAAGGCAGGACTGATTATTGTTAATATATATTTTTGCCTATATTTAAAAATTTATTCATTTAAGAGTCAACTTAACATGTAAGGTTGACTGTACGATTCATGAAAAATGGTATAATTTCCGTGTGCGAAATGTAATTTAGTAATCTGGTGAGAAGTATACGAAATATCGCATATTGTTCAAAAGTTTTACAATATTGTTTGATGTCAATGATTTGAACCGTTTCGTCTAACAACCACTTTCACATTGAAACAAAACATTTATTTTTATAGTTAAAGTAAAATCAAAATCAAGGCAGATATGATATATTGAAAATGTAAATATAAACAAGCTTAATATCACCTCTGTTTTGTCCCTGATGTTGGGTTAATAAAAAGTAACACGGATGGATGGTTCGATTGATCGTAGCACAGTTCGTATGCTTGTACTACCTTATACAAAGATACATGTATTAAGATCCTTCAAAACATCATTAATAATTCTCTTAATGTTAGTGGTGCGTTTTGTTATATTAAATTGCATGATTTTATACTAAAACAAGCCGTCCGATATCTCACAAGCTGTCTTTGTCAATGGCACTTGTACATAGCTTTTTAGCAGATCGAATGCACTGACAAAATGTGCAATACCAATACTATCAGTGTGGTCGTCTTTTATAGGGAACGGATATGAGTTAAACTTTGAAAGAAAGTTAACCTCACAAAACACCCTAAAAATGCAAACGGTCTTTTAGGTTTAGGGAGCTTCATTCACTGGTACTTGGCCCAATAATATATTTTTATAGCATATATTAAATCTCTATTCTCACGACTTCCAGCTATAAAGAACAGCCAGTATAATGTTGCTGTTTTATAAAAACAACATCAACATTAAGGCAAGCAGCTATCTTAACAAAATCTGGCACACATGCATGTTTAAAAATTTCAAAGGTGGGTCTCATTCAAAATTGTAACACTTATAGTGCAGATGAGCTTTGCTATGTGCAAAAAAATAATTTCAAGTATCTAATCAAAATATGGTCTGTTGGGGAGCGTTCAGTCATCTGTCATCAGTAATTACATTAAGGTTGTATTTACAGAGACCAGTTATTCATTCCTTAAATTATAGTGTAGACATGTTGTGATTAGAATGACAAGTGAAATGTCATCAAATACTTCAGCAAGTTTGTTTTTATGTGATGTTTTTTACAGGCAGGGTGTTAAATGTTAAATTCTAACCCATTGATTTCTGATTATATCAATGGAATACCACATAGTTAGTTTTTTAGTAAATGTCAAAAAGTTCAGTCAACAAGCGAAAAATTACGATTTCAATCATTTAAATAAAACGTTACAAATTCCATGATTAAAAATTTCATTGAAAATGTTAATATCCATCGAGTCCAATGTACTATTCAACACTTAATTCAAGGTACAAATGTATGTACAAAAAAAAAAAAAAAAAACACTGATGAGTCGATTAAATTAATTTGAGTGTAAGAAATCCAGCATTTAAGTACAAAGTCAAAAATGTTCTAAAAATACTACGAAAGTTCTGGACCAATTTACATCATTGTAATGCATCATTAAAGAGTCGCGAAAAACAGTACTTGTTTGGTTATAAAGTCTAGAAAAAATCATTTATTAAAATAATATATTTACAATATTACTATTTTTGTATTTAGCAATAATAATCAAACAAGTATCATAGTTTTCCTTTCCTCGTTTGTCCCGGACTTGGCTTTTTATGAGCAAGTAGGCAGGTGTTTCTAGAAAAGCAGAGGACGCTTACCCTACCGGTGCACCTGGTCCATGCTCCCAGTTTTTAGTGGAGTCCGAGTTGCTCATTTGCTTTTGTTACTTTACTTTGTATGTATGATTTTAGTTACTTTATGTTCTTTGTTGTGTATGTCTGTTTTCCATGTCGGGTCTTTGTCCCTGCATTACATTATTTTGATTACCGCTATAACCTTGGTTCCCTTGATTAATCCTTGACCTATAGTATGCATTAAGTAGTCAACTGTTGATTTTCAAACTTCGATATTAACAGTGAGATTAGCAGTTGATAACTTATCAGAAGTTCTCTCTAAATATTTGATGGGATCAGACCACCTATAACCACACACAATTAATCATCAATATACATGGTAAACAAACTTACACACTGTGCATCAAACAGTCACATGTGACGTGCTATTAGTATCTAATATTTCCAACAGTCCAATGACCATAAAAGGGACGACAAAAGATTTTCTCAAACTAGTCAAAAAGGAAAGATAATAGTTGACCGACGAAGAACATAACATAGTTTTATCAGATGCTCTTGTTTCCGTTAAAAAGGTGATTTATTGTCATTAAACAGTCCTAGTTTATACTTCGCATCTTCCCATAAGAACCTGAGATAAAGAATACTACCGACACTGTTGATTCGGCCTTATATCTTGACTTACACGTACAAATCGATGGTAAAGGAAACTATTGACAAAGAATACGACAAACGCGATGACTTTTCTTTCCGTATTGTCAACTTTCTTTTCAATTTCAAACTTTCTTTGCAACATTTCTTCAGTATTTGCGTATAAAGTTCACAAATCACAAATCATAAGTCAGAGCTTGCCGTTCCTACACAGACTTTTTGTATCACTCTATAATTCTTACAGTTAGACTTTTGGAACATGGTTACTGATGCTTCCAGATTGAAGTCATCACAACAAAGTACATGGTCGTCATCAGGTACTCGTGGATAGTTACTGTGTTATCTGCACCATAATAACCTATTTGTTGAACGTCTATTTTTTCTTTTTTTTCGTCGACCTCGGACTTGACTTTTTATGAGCAACCAAGTTGGTGTTTCTAGAAAAGCAGAGGATGCCCACCCTACCAGTACACCTGGTCAATGCTCACAGTTTTAATTGTAATCGATAACATTCTTTTGATTTCCGCTGGAATCCTGGTTCAGTTGATTACTCTTTCTATGCATTTAAACAGTAGAAACCGTATTTCAATTGATTACAGAAGAGCTCACTGAATGTGTATTAATCTGATACTTACAATGTTTTATACTAGCAGTTACTCAACCTTATGAAACCATAATTCAACTCAAAAAAGTATAATTTGAGGATTTCTTCCGCCAAAATCCTGAAAAAAATTCGATATCTATATAATGCCATTCTATTCCAGAATTTATTGAAAGCGAAATTCATAATCATTCCGGTATAAGGTTTAGCACTGTGTTAACAAGATGAGTTTATGTTTAATATCTAGCTAAGAATGACATACAGTAAAAAGAAACAATGATTAACCCGAAATGACTGAAAGGTAAGATAAATATGCAGTGACAAAGTACTTTTTGTTGATAACAACACCTTGATTCTGCACATTTAGAGCAAGTACATGTTTTTATATCAGTTTCTCCCAAAAAGGTATAGTGTGAATGCAACATTTTTTTTCAAAAGCACTAAACAATAATTTATTTACTACCCGTCATATGCTATCTTGAAATACAAATAAAGAATGTCGGATAACTTTTATAAAATAATGTATACAGAGGAAGATGTTTACAAAATGCTGGAATTTTTAATCGACAACATATTTGTCCAGTGTGGTGGACGTGTTTTTCAACAAACAGTCGGCATTCCAATGGGAACAAATTATGCTCCTTTTCTTGCTGACCTATTCCGTCAATCTTATGAGGCTGTCTGTATAGCTGATCTGATCAGAAAGAAAAAATATCGTTTGGCTAGATCCTTCAATCTCAGTTTCCACTATATAGATGACGTATTATCTTTAAACAATCCTAATTTCGGGGATTTGATACATCGCATCCACCCAAAAGTACTTGAGATAAAGGATACTACAAACACTGTGAAGTCAGCCTCATATCTTGACCTACACATAGAAATCGATGATAAAGGAAAACTATTGAACAAACTTTACGACAAACGTGATGACATTTCGTTCAGAATTGTCAACTTTCCTTTCATCTGTGGCAACATCCCTTCGGCTCCTGTGTATGGAGTGTTCAAATCTCAATTCATACGTTATGCCAGAGCTTGCCGAAACTACGCAGACTTTTTGTTTCGCGCTAGAACTCTAACAAACAGGCTTCTGGTACAGGGTTATGTTGCTACAAGATTGAAGTTATCACTACAGAAGTTTTATGGTCGTCATCATGAACTCGTGAATCGTTATGGTGTATCCATCAGCACCAGGAGAACTAATTTATTTGACGGGTCATAGGCTTCTTTTCCTCGTCCGTCTACCCCGGACTTGACTTTTTATGAGCAACTCGGCGGGTGTTTCTAGAAAAGCTACTCTACCGGTGCACCTGGTCCATGCTCCCAGTTTTTAGTGGAGTCCGAGTTCCTCATTTACTTTTGTAACTTTGTATGTATGATTTTAGTTTCTTTATGTTCTTTGTTGTGTATGTCTGTTTTCCATGTCTGGTCTTAGTCCCTGGATTAAATTCTTTTGATTACCGCTATTACCTTGGTTCCCTTGTATACTCTTTCATAACGAATCGTTGGCTTTAGTAGAAAACAAAGAAAATAAAAAGTCAAAGAATTGTCCCTAACTCTTAGTAATAACACTTTCAAATAAACTCATATTTGCCCATGAAGAAAACATCTTTTTCGTTTTCTTATAAACTTACCATTATATAATGATATTATTACATCCAGTGCAAAACATTTTATACATATATGTTGGCGATTCAGAACATCTCAAACTGTCATGAATATGCCTATTTTCTGTTCAATAACACATCAGAATAAAGGGCTTTGTAGTTGATTTCTGCTGTAGTGCAAAGGACGGATACTTACGTTTTAACACAAGGGTTGTTGAAATTTTAATGCTTATCTTTGTTTCGCCCAAAAGAGTCTATTTTGAAGAAAGATTTCGCCCAAGTCCTTAAAAAGATACTGGATATTCATATCATGCCTTCGCTTTCCGATTATGTTTTGAAAGAAATTATTGTATACACTGATAGAACTACCCGCTGTAAAATGATTTTTTTTACCTTAATAATATGGTAACGAAAGATGATTCTCCCTATGACATGATTTAAATTTAAAATAAATACATGTATGCAATTAACCTTACGAAACTATGTTTCGCACAAAAGAGCACAGTTTTTGAGTATTTGTTTCGTCCAAGTCTTGAGAAAAAATACAGGATATTTATATAATGCCGTTGTATTTAAGAATTTACTCAAATGAAAAATATACTAATTCTGATATAAAGTTGAGCATTGCATTAAAAAATGATTTTGTGTTTAATATCTAGCTAAGAATGAAATACAGTAGAAAGAGTCAATAATTAACACTAAAATGGTTGAAAAGTAAGATAAATATGCTGTGACAAAATAGTTTTTGCTTACAACATTGAGATTCTGTACATATAAAGCAAGTCCATGTTTTTTTTTTAATTCAGTTTCTCTAAGAAAAAGGTATAGTGTGACTACAACATTTTATTTGAAAAACAAAAAAAACAAAAAACAAAAAACAAAAAAAAACAAAACAAAAAAACACTAAACAGTGATTTAGTTCCTACCCGTCATATGCTATCTTGAAGTACAAATTGAGAATGTCGGATATTTTTTATAAAAAAAGTGTTTTCATTACGAATCCAAAGCTTTAATAAAAAACAAAAAGAAAATAAATAGTGGAAGAATTGTCCCTAACTCTTAGAAACTACTCTATCAAAGTAACTCATATTTGCCAATGTAAAAACAGTTTTTTCGTTCTCGTATAAATTTACCATTATATAATGATGTTATTACATACAGTGCAAAAATTTTTATGCATATATGTTGGCAATTCAGAACATCTCAAACTGTCATGAACACATAAGAATTCCTTAATAAAGTGATTTGCAGTTAATTTCTGTTGTAGTGTAAAAGACGGATACTTAGGTTTTCATACAAGGGTTGTTGCAATTTTCATGCTCATCTTTGTTTTGCCCAGAAGTCTAATTGTGAGGAATGATTTCGCCCAAGTCCTGAAAAAAATGCTGGATATTCACATCATGCCTTCGCTGTCCGATTCTTGTTTTGAGAAAAAGTATTGTATACACTGATAGAGCTGCCCGTTGTAAAATGATTCTTTTGCCTAAATAATACGGTAACGAACGATGATTCTCCTTTTGATATGATTAAAATTTAAAGTAAATACATGTATGCAATTAACATTCGAAACTATGATTCGCCCAAAAGTGCACAGTTTGAGTATTTGTTTCGCCCAAGTCCGGAGAAAAAATACAGGATATTCATATCATGCCTTCGCTATCCGATACCTGTTTTGAGAGAAATTTTGTATACACTGATAGAGCTGCCCGCTGTAAAATGATTTTTTTTACCTTAAAAATATGGTAACGAACGATGATTCTCCCTACGATATGATTAAAATTTAAAGTAAATACATGTATGCAATTAACCTTACGAAACTATGTTTCGCCCAAAGAACACAGTTTGAGTATTTGTTTCGCCCAAGTCCTGAGAAAAAATACAGGATAATTTCATGATGCTATTGTATTGTAGAATTTTTTGAAATGAAAAATACACTAATTATGATATAAAACTGAGCATTGCATTAAAACATGAGTTTTCGTTTAATATCTAGCTAAGAATAACCTTTAGTAGAAAGAGACAATGATTAACCCTTCAATGGTTGAAAAGTAAGATAAATATGCATTGACAAAATACTTTTTGTGAACAAGAACATCGAGATTCTGCACATATAGAGTAAGTCCATGTTTTTTCTTTATATCAGTTTCTCTAAAGAAAAGGTATAGTGAGAATATAATATTCTATTTTCAAAAGCACTAAACAATGACTTATTTACTACCCGTCAGATGCTATCTTGAACTACAAATTAGGAATGTCGGATAACTTTTATAAAAAAGCGTTTTCATTACGAATCCAGGGCTTTAATAAAAAGAAAATAAATAGTGCAAGAATTGTCCCTAACTCTTAGAAACTACTATATCAAAGTAATTCATATTTGCCAATGTAAAAACAGTTTTTTCGTTTTCGTATAAACTTACCATTATATAATGATGTTATTACATACAGTGCAAAAATTTTATACATATATGTTGGGGATTCAGAACATCTCAAACTGTCATGAACACATAAGAATTCCTTAATTAAGTGTTTTGCAGTTAATTTCTGCCGTAGTGTAAAAGACGGATACTTACGTTTTAATACAAAGGTTGTTGAAAGTTTCATGCTCATCTTTGTTTCGCCCAAAAGAGTCTATTTTGAGGAAAGATTTCGCCCAAGTCCTTAATAAAATACAGGATATTTATATCATGCCTTCGATTTCCGATACTTATTTTGACAAAAATTATTGTATTTACTGATAGAGCTTCCCGCTGTAAATTGATTTTTTTCTTTGATCTTAATCAAGTAGAAATTATCATATTGTAACGAACGATGATTCTCCCTAAGATATAATTAAAATTTAAAGTATGCAATCAAGTTAAAATACTTTCATCGGCAATATTGAAATTCTATACATAGTGTATGCATTCTTGCTACTTTCATTTCAAAATTTACAAATTGTTTCGAAGCCAATAATCAATAATTACTTACTCATAACAGATGAAAGTTTGAATTCCTCATTACACACACATATCGGGATATTGTAAATAACAAGAAAATCTAATTATCTCTACGGCTAGTGATAATTCATTCCAACAAAGAAATTTAGCAATAGAATTTTCTTAAATTCTAACACATTCACCATTACATGCCCGGACAATTATTTATTCATCAACCTAATATCTTTCAGCATCCGTCAACAAATCAATTCATAACTTCTAGTACAAGATATACTTGAAAGTTAACGCCTATTGTTTTGTTATGAAACAACCTACAAAAACTAATGCACAGATATGGGATCTTCTAAGAGAAGTCACTCGGATCAAATAAATATTTTTTTTTATCATTACATGTATGTCATCTCCAAGAATCATGAGCTCGAACGAATCGATATAAAACCAACATTTTATTGATCAAACATATTGTTGTTAACGGTTTCGGCCATTCTAAACATCTCAAAATTTTATGAGAACGCAATGTTTTTGTGCATTAAAGCATTAGAAGTCATCTAAAATAATATATGCATTGCAGTTGATCTGTGCTGAATTGTGTATATGTATGATATTTATGCTTACAATTAAAAGCTGTTCAGATATATTGTAAAAATATGTTTCGCCCGAAAGAGCGTATTTTAAGGAGAGGATTCTCCTAACTCATGAAAATGATACAATATATTTTTTATAATTTCATGAAAACGCAATGTTTTTGTGCATTCAAGCATTAGATACCGTCTTTAAATTTATTGCAGTTGAGTTTGACGAATGTGTAATATTAGGATACTTATAGTTTAAAACTCACAGTTCACTGGGAAGATTGTTCCATAAAGTAGCAGCTGCCTTGTCGAACCTACGATCACCGTGCGATTTCGTTTTCACTCTTGGTGTTTCAAGTGTCACAGATTTCTGGGAGCGTAGTGATCTTGATGGGCGGTATAGACTCAGAAGCTTTTGAAGATATGCTGGAGCTATACCATGCACATGATGCAGTGCTATAAAAAAGCATAAGATCAGTATGTATTGACATCGGAATTCAACAGGTAACCAGTGTAGGTCAATTAAACCAAGTGCTATTAGGTTATATTTTCTGCGCCGTAATATCAATTTGGCGGTAGCATTCTGAACTCTTTGAAGCTTGTTCAAGCTACTAGATTTCACGCCATATATAAGGGAGTTGCCGTATTCCAATCTCGATGTTAGAGTTTTGCAAGCACTGTCCGTAATGTAACAACGAATTCGGTCAATCTTTGCCCAAGTGTATCCGATAGGCTAAGAAAACATACAATGAACTCTGGACCCAAAAACAGGTCCCTGCTGAACGCCAAAGTTTAATTTGATCGAATTGGGTTGGATGGCTTCCTCGGATACTTGTTGAGTCCTTCTTTGTAAATACGAGAGAAACCATGAAAGAGCAGAATTTGCCGTAACGTCGTAATGTGCACGTAATAATTATGGGTTAATCATTGTTTCTTTTTTACTGTACGTCATCCTCAGCTAGATATTGAACATAAACTCATTTTGTTAATGCAATGCGAAACTTTATATCAGAATTAATATACTTTACATATCAGTAAATTCTGGAATACAACGGCATGATATAAACATCCTGCATTTATTTCTCAGGATAAGGGCGAAATAAATCCTCAAATTCTGCTATTTTAGTCGAAACATAGTTTCGCAGGGTTTTGTATCTGTTAGAATATGAGTTTATTGATCTATTCTATCACTGGCATTTTTAACACAGTAATGTTATGTTTTGAATTTTTATTTTTTAATGGAAACATTTTTTATTGTTTTTAATTCTTTTTATTTCATTCAAATGATAAATATATATATATTTTCTAGATATTTTTACTTTAGCTATAATTTTTAGATTCAGTAATTCATTCTTATCTTGGTTGAGCTTTAACAGCTTGCTCGTCATGCATGAGCTGATGTCCTCAAGCTTCAATTCGTGTGGATATTTCGGACCAGTTGTCAATTGGTTCAATTACTAAATATATCTGCGAATCATTAGCGTAACAATGATAAAGCATGTCATGTTGTCTGAAAATTTCTATCTAATATTTTTATACTATTTAAATAATGTTTTAATAATTAATTATGCTTTAATTACATAATTTATAATTATGTTTTGTTTTTGTTCGTCTTTTTTTACTTTACAAATTTCTATATCTTAGATAGATAATTACTGTTCTGAAAAATATTTCTCTTTTCACATTCTTTTGTATAATTGTAGGTGTTGATTACTACATACTTTGTATTGTATATCATTTGTATGCCGTAAAGCGCTTAGAGTAAATGCAGTTTAGATTGGCGCTATATAAATATTGTAAATAATAACTAAAAAAAATGGTGTTGTCATCACCAAGCTAATAGCTTAGACGAATGATTTATTTAGTATGCCTTAGAAGAAAACCCGATAATAAACAAGAAAAGTCTGATACATTTGATTACAAAGAAATAATTATATCAGTACGAATTTGTGGATAATAATGCATTACAAAACATTATTTATCCTACTTATTTCTCCATCGCATACCTCATAATTCGTTGACTTGAATTTTATATTTTTTCTGGCACAAAAGGAAGTGTAATCAAGAGAATCAAGATTCTAGCAGAAAACAAAAGAATATATACCAGGGACAAAAGCAGACATCAGTAACTGACACTCACAACGAAGGACATGCAATAACCAAAATAATACTTTACCCTTAATGAAATGTTTTATTACAAATACTGCAACGACTAATGCAAGTGTAGCCTAGGTTATAGAATTTAATCAATCATAAATCGAAAAAAATAAAAATATGATAAAATTGTGTTTGCCATTGTTCAAATTGATATTATACTTGATATATTTGTGGAAAACGAATGCTTTATTGATTATACCTATCTGATCAGTATTGCATTTTATTATTCATCAAATTAAAAAGAAATAATAAGTTTGGAATGCAATAACGCAACAGATTTTTATTCTAACAAAAAAAACTTAATTAAACACAAATGCCCATTTACATGTGTATAGGGAGCAGCAGAAGATTTGACATTCTTTCAATCAAACTTGTGAAGGATCGTTGTCTGATACGTAGTTATCTAAAGAAGAAGCATATACTTCCCCGGGTTGTATCAACCCTAGTATTATAAATCGTTTGTTGTATTTCTCATAAGTTACAAGTAATGATAATGCGACAGTAAACGACGCCTACATGATTCAGAAATGCCTCAGTAAATCTGCTTGTAACGACACCGAGTCACGATCTCAAGTTTTTTTTCTCCGTGGTTATTGAGTAAAGTGAGAATTTTCCTACTAAACAATGGACTCCTACAAAGCCCACAATGTAGCAATTGGTTGAATATTGCAGTTTATTTATACACCTGTCATCTCCGGTAGCCTTGATAGAGAATAATATTAATTTTCTAAGATATCTTTATCTTATATGACCGTGGTTGTTAATATTTTGACAAACATTTCTCTTTAATTACTTTTTCACATATCGACTGTACACGCTATGCAGTTTGACGACTAAATTGCTTAATGACATTCCTTTCATTATTAATTATTTCAACATTTCTTTCTGTATCTATTTGAAAGTGTAACATATCTATGACATAACATCTTGTTGTCAGAAAACAAGGACAAAAAGCAAATTATGTGTAAACAAAACACGTCAATATTTTATAAATTTGGTTTAACTAGGTCAACATAGTACATTATTATAGAAAGTTTTGTTATTGATTTCTATTTCTCATTGTCCCTTACTCTCAGAAACTACTCTATCAAAGTAACTCATATTTGCCAATGTAAAAAACAGCTTTTTCGTTTTCCTATATACTTACCATTATATAATGATGTTATTTCATACAGTGCAAAAAAAATTATACATATATGTTGGCGATTCAAAACATCTCAAACTGTTATGAATACATAAGAATTCCTAAATAAAGGGCTTTGCAGTTGATTTCTGCTGTAGTGTAAAAGACGGATACTTATTATTATTATTTTTATTCTTTAATTCAGTTTCTCTAAGAAAAAGGTATAGTGTGACTACAAAATTTTATTTTCAAAAGCAATAAGCATTGATTTATTTACTACCCGTCAAATGCCATCTTCTACTAAAAAGTAGGAATGTCAGATAATTTTTATAAAGAAAGTGTTTTCATTAGGGCTTTAGTGGGGAAAAAAAGAGAATAAATAGTCGAAGAATTGTCCCTAACTCTTAGCAATTACTCTATCAAATAAACTCATATTTGCCAATGTAAAAAAAACAAAAAAACAGCTTTGTCGTTATCTTATAAACTTACCATTACTTAATGATGTTATTTCATAACATCACAAAAATTTTTACACATATATGTTGGCGATTCAGAACATCTCGAACTGTCATGAACACATAACAATTCCTTAAGAAAGTGGTTTGCAGTTGTTTTCTGTTGTAATGTAAAAGACGGATACTTACGTTTTAATACAAGGGTTGTTGAAATTTCCATGCTTATCTTTGTTTCGCCTAAAGAGTCTACTTTGAGAAAAGATTTCGCCCAAGTCCTTAAAAAATAGAGGATATTCATATTATGCCTTCGCTTTCCGATACTTGTTTTGAGAGAAATTATTGTATACACTGATAGAGCAGCCCTCTGTAAAATTTTTTTTTATGATTAAAATTTAAAGTAAATACATGTATGCAATTTAATAAAATTACTTCGTTCGGCAAAATTGATATTCTGTACATAGTGTATACATTCTTGCTACTTTCATCTCAAAATTTACAAAATGTTTTCGAAGCCAAAAAACAATAATTACTTATTCATAACAGATGAAAGTTTGAATTTCTCATTTAACACACATAACGGGATAATGTAAATAAATAGAAAGTCTAATTATCTCTACGGCTTGTGATAATTCATTCCTACAAAAAAAATTAGCAATAGAATTATCTTAAATTTTAACACATTCATCAACCTTATATCTGTCAACATCCGTCAACAAATCAATTCATAACTTCTAGTACAAGATTTACAAGAAAGTTAGCGCCGATTGTTTTATTATGAAAACTACAAAAACTGATGCAAAGATATGGGATCATTTAAGAGCATCCATTCTGATCAAACAAAACATATTTTTATTAATGTCACCTCTGAGAATTATTAACTTGAACGTAACATTATTAAAATACAAAAAACAACAATTTAGTGATCATGTAGTGATCAAACATATTGTCGCTAACGATATCGACTATACTAAAAATTACAATATTTCATGAGATCGCCATGTTTCTTTGCATTTAAGTATTAAAAGTCATTTAAAATAACAATTGCATTGCAGTTTATTTGTCCTGAATGTGTAAATGAATGAAACTTATGCTTACATTTAAAAGCTGTTCAGATATATTGTAAAAATATGTTTCACCCAAACGAGCGTATTGTGAGGAAAGGATTCGCCTGAATCCTGAAGAAGATACAATATAATTTTAAAATTTCATTAATACGCAATGTGTTTGTGCAACTAAGCATTACATACCTTCTTAAAATTTATTGCTTTTGGGTTTAACGAATATATAATATTAGGATACTTACAGTTTCATATTCTAACAGATACGATACAATACATTGCGTAACTATGTTTCACCCAAAAGAGCATAGTTTGAGTATTTGTTTCGCCCAAGTCCTGAGAAAAAATAGAGGATATTTTCATAATGCCGTTGTATTCAAGAATGTACTGAAAAGAAAAATATACTAATTCTGATATAAAGTTTAGCATTGCATTAACAACATACGTTTATGTTTAATATCAAGCTAAGATTACATACATTAAAAAGAAACAATGATTAACCCTAAAATGATTGAAAGTTAAGATAAATATGCAGTGACAAAATACGTTTCTTTTGAAAACGACATCTTAATTCTGCACATTTAGAGCAAGTACATGTTTTTATATCAGTTCGTCCCAAAAAAGAATAGTGCGAATGCAACATTTTCGTTTTCAAAAGCACTAAATAATAATTTATTTAATACCGGTCAGATGCTATCTTGAAATACAAATAGGGAATGTCGCATAACTTTTATGAAATAATGTATTCATTACGAATCCAGGGCTTTAGTAGAAAAAAAAATGAATAGTCAAAGATTGTCCCTAACTCTTAGCAATAACGCTTTCAAATAAACTCATATTTGCCAATGTAAAAAACAGCTTTTTCGTTTTCGTATAAACTTACCATTATATAATGATGCTTTTACATACATTGCAAAGATTATTATATATATATTGGCGATTCAGAACATCTCAAACTTTCATGAAAACACCATGTTTCGGTTCAATAACGAATTCCTTAATAAAGTGCTTTGCAGTTGATTTCTGCTGTAGTGTAAAAGACGAATACTTACGCTTTAATACACGCGATTTTGAAATTTTCATCCTCAACTTTGTTTCGCCCAAAAGAGTCTATTTTGAGGATAGATTTCGCCTAAGTCCTAAAAAGTACAGTATATTCATATAATGCCTTCGCTTTCCGATACTTACTTCGAGAGAAATTATTGAATACACTGATAGAGCTGGTGTTAAATGAACTTTTTCTTCGATTTTATCATGTGGTTAAGAAAAATGATTCTCCCTAAGATATAAGTAAAATTTAAAGTAAATCAATAAAATTAAAATACTTTCTTCGCCAATATTGAACTTCTATACATAGTGTTTACGTTCTTGGTACTTTCATTTTAAAATGAAGCAAGTAATCAATAATTACTTTATCATAACAGATGAAAGATTGACTTTCTCATTACACATTAATTTCGGATAATGTAAATAAAAGGAAATACTAAATATCTTTATTGCTCGTGATAATTCATTCCTACAAAGAAAGTTAGTAATAGAATGATCTTAATTTCTAACACAATTATGTATTCATTACCCTCATTTCTGTCAATATTCGTCAACATATCAATTCATTACTTCTAGAGCAAGATATAAGTCAAAGTTAACGCCAATTGTTTTATGAAGAAAACCACAAAAAAACTAATGCACAGATATGAAATCTTTTCACAGAATTCATTCAGATCAAACGTAGTATAGATTTTTTATAACTACAGTTGATTTCTGCTGAATTGTGTAAATGTAAGATAATTATGCTTACATTTAAAAGTTTGATTTTCTCATCACATAAAAATGTCGGATAATGTAAAGAAAAGGAAATACTAAATATAGCTGCGGCTCATGATAATTTATTCCTACATAGAAAATTAGTAATAGAATGATCTTAATTTCTTTCTCATTCACCATTACATGCCCGGGCAATCATGTATTCATCGACCTCATATCTCTCAACATCCGTCAACAAATCAATGCATAACTTCTAGTACAAGATATACTTTAAAGCTTACGCCTATTGATTTATTATGAAAATCACAACATCTAATGCACAGGTATGGGATCTTTTAAGAAAGTCACTCGGATCAAACAAATATTTTTTTATCACTACATGTATGTCATCTCCAAGAATCATGACCTCGAACGCATCAATATTAAGATACAAACCCAACATTTTATTGATCAAAAACATATTGTCGTTAACGGTTTCAGCCATTCTAAACATCTGAAAATTTTATGAGAACGCAATGTTTCTGTGCATTAAAGCATTAAGTTATCTAAAATAATATGTGCATTGCAGTTAATCTGTGCTGAATTGTGTATATGTATGATACTTATGCTTACATTTAAAAGCTGTTCAGATATATTGTAAAAAAATATGTTTCACCCGAAAGAGCGTATTTTGAGGAGAGGATTCTCCTAACTCATGAAAATGATACAATATATTTTTTTTTTTATAATTTCATGAAAACGCAATGTTTTTGTGCAATCAAGCATTAGATATCGTCTTTAAATTTATTGCAGTTGAGTTTAACGAATGTGTAATAATAGAATACTGACGGTTTTAAACTCGCAGTTTACTGGGAAGATTATTCCATAAAGTGGCAGCTGCCTTGTCGAACCTACGATCACCGTACGATTTCGTTTTCACTCTTGACGTTTCATGTGTCACAGAGTTCTGGGAGCGTAGTGATCTTGATGGGCAATATAGAGTCAGAAGCTTTTGGAGATATGCTGGAGCTATACCATGCAGTGCTATAAAGCATAAAAGCATAAGATAAGTTCGTATTTTCATTGGAATTCAACAGATAACCAGTGTAGGTCAGTTAAACCAAGTGCTATATGGTCATATTTCCTGCGCCGTGACATCAATCTGGTGGTAGCATTTTGAACTCTTTAAAGCTTGTCGTATTGTGCATGTAATAATTATGGGTTAATAATTGTTACCTTTTTACTGTATGCCATTCTTAGCTAGATATTAAACATAAACTTATGTTGCTAATGCAATGCTAAACCTTATATCAGAATTAATATACTTTACATATCAGTAAATTTTGGAACACAACGGCATGATATAAACATCCTGCATTTTTTTTTCAGGATTAGGGCGAAATAAATCTTCACATTGTGCTCTTTTAGTCAAAACATCTGTTTGTTTGTTGGGGTTTAACGTCCGAGCAGCAATATTTCAGCTGTATTCAGACAATGAACATGAAATGGATGATAAAATGAACATGAAATGAAAAAAAAAGGATGGGTCACAAGGATAATAGGGTTGATTGCCACTGGAAAAAGAGGGGATGGGTAAGGTCGGGCAATTTAGTCTCCTGTGGCGGAGCCCAAAGGTTCCTACTCCTTTCGAATACCACAACAGGGTTTATTAACGTGCGAGGAACATGGCATCTTTCCCAACACGGTGCACCACTATGGTTTGCGGTCAGGTTTTCCGTATTATAGCCTGACAACCCCAGCATGTAACACGCCAGGGGTATCCCATTCCACCACCTGGGGCACACATCCCAGTTGCTCTGTGGGCAGAGCGCCTAGCCCCCGGCTAGTTTTCTGAGCACTATTTAGTCGCCTTATACGACAAGCTTAGCGCTGCTGCAGGCCTATGTTTTTAACACCCGGACCTGCACGGGGCTTTAGTCAAAACATAGTTTCGCAGGGGTTTGTATCTGTTACAATATGATTTTATTGATCTATTTTATCACTGGTATTTTTAACACAGTAATTTTATGTTTCGGAGTTTTATTTTATTTAAATGGAAATATTTGTTTTTATTGTTTTTAATTCTTCTTATTTCATTGAAATGATCAAAATATCTATTTTCTAGATATTTTTACTTTTGCTATAATTTTTAGATTCAGTAATACATTCTTATCTTGGTTGAGCTTTAACAGATTGCTAGTCATCCATGAGCTGATGTCCTCAACATAAGCTTCAAGTCGTGTAGATATTTCGAACCAGTTGTTAATTGGTTCAATTACTAAATATATCTGCGAATCATTAGCGTAACAATGATAAAGTATGTCATGTCGTCTAAAAATTTCTATTTTTATACTATTTAAATAATGTTTTAATACTTAATTATCCTTTAATTACATAGTTTGTAATTTTTTTTTTTTTTTTTTTTTTTTTTGTTCGTCTTTTCTTTTGTGGTTTTACACATTTCTATATCTAAGATACATAATTACTGTTCTGAAAAATATTTCTCCTTTCATTTTCTTTTGTATAATTGTAGGTGTTGATTACTACATACTTTGTATTGTGTATCATTTATATGCTGTAAAGCGCTTAGAATAAATGCAGTTTAGATTGGCGCTATACAAATATTGTAAATAATAATATTTTAAAAAATCAGAACAAACAAAAATGATTCTTTCATATTAATGTTGTCATCACTAAGCCAATAGCTTAGACGAATGATTTATTAAGTATGCCTTACAAGAAAACTCGAATAATAAACAAGAAAAGTCTGATACATTGATAATAATGCATTACAAAACATGATCAGGGAATTTATCCTACTTATTTCTCCATTACATTCCTAACGATTATCAATCAACATCATAATTCGTTGACTTGAATTTGATATTTTTCTGGTTCAAAAGGAAGTGTGATCAAGAGAACCAAGATTCCAGCAGAAAACAAAAGACTGTATACCAGGGTCAAAAGCAGACATCAGTAACAGACACAAACAACGAAAGACATGCAATAACCAAAATAATACTTAACCCTTAACGAAATGTTTTATTACATATACTGCAACGACTAATGTATGTTTAGCCTTGGTTATAGAATTTTATCAGTCATAAATCGAAAAAACGATCTTATAAAATTGTGTTTGCCATTGTTCAAATTGATATCATACTTGATATATTTGTGGAAAGCGAATGCTTTATTGATTATACCTATCTGATCAGTATCACATTTTATTATTCATCAAATCAAAAAAAGAATTAAAGAAGTTTGGAATGCAATAAGTGCAAGATTTTTATTCCAACAAAAAAAACTTAATTAAATACAAATGCCCATTTACATTTATATTGGGAACGGCAGAAGATTTGAAATTCTTTCAATCAAACTTGTGAAGGATCGTTGTCTGATACGTAGTTGTCTAAAGTAGAGGCATATACATCCCCGGGTTGTATCAACCCTAGTATTATGAATCGTTTGTTGTATCTCTTATACGTTACCAGTAATGGTAATGCGACAGTAAACGACGCCCCTGTGATTCATAAATACCTCAATAAATCTGCTTGTAACGACACCGAGTCATCGATCTCAAGTTTTTTTTCTCCGTGGTTATTGAGTAAAGTGAGAATTTTCCTACTAAACAATGGACTCCTACAAAGCCCGCAATGTAGCAATTGGTTGAATATTTCAGTTTATTTATACACCTGTCATCTCCGGTAGCCTTGATAGAGAATAATATTAATTTTCTAAGATATCTTTATCTTATATGACAGAAGAAGCTAATATTTTGACAAACATTTCTCTTCAATTACTTCTTCACATATCAAAACGCTATGCAGTTTGATGATTAAACTGTTTAATGACATTCCTTTCGTTATTGATTATTTCAACATTTCTTTCTGTATCTATTAGAAGGTGTAACATATCTATGACATAACATCTTGTTGTCAGAAAACAAGGACAAAAAGCAAATTATGTATAAACAAAACACGTCAATATTTTATAAATTTTGTTTAACTAGGTCAACATAGTACATTATAGTAAACTTTGTTATTAATTTCTATGCCCAAATAAGGACTAAACGTCATTTGTCTGTTAGATATTTCCAACCAATCAAATTGTGTTGTAATCCGATATACGCACCAAAAAGTATATGTTACATTTTGAAACTTTATGTGTTTAATAAAATGTTATTGTTTTTGTGTTTATTTGGAAAAAATCATTACCAAAATGTGATTCTGTATTTTACATCGGTTAACAACTGTCTCTACAATATATATATATATAAAATAAGAAAGAAATTAATGAATTTGTAAAGTTCGCTCAACGACGATTATTCACGTATTGACGATATAGGCAGGTATGCAGATGAAAGGGCATTAAATCGAAACGCGTGACTAAATCAGTTTCAGGTTAAGATATGTTATAAATTGGCACACTGGGTACTCACATGCAAAAGGAAAAGGCATAAAAACATGTAAAAGAACTTAAATTACACACTTGAAAATAAGGGCGACACCACTTTTTTCGCCTAAATCAAAGTTTCGCCTAAAGTCATATATTTTGAGTAAAATTTTTCTCCCAAAACGGCAAAGGCGCAAATATATATATATATATATATGTATGTATATATATATATATATATATATATGTATATGTATATATATATATATATATATATATATATATATATATATATATATATATATATATATATATATATATATATTTGTATGTGTGTGTGTGTGTGTATATGTATATATATATATTGTGACGATACAATTTCAATGCAATGTTAAGTAGATAAATAACAATATCAGTTTAGCTAGAGACTCTAGAGGGCCCGATTCGCTCACCTGCCTCGATAGACAACATTCATTGTTTGTAAATGTGTCCACATTTTTTTCCTTGGATAAAAATTTTAACACTCATTCCAACGGAACAATTATTATTCATTATATTCTGAACAGTAGTTTCTGAGGAGAACCTTTTTAATAACATTAAAAACGACCAGAAAATGTTGTAAAAAGGGCAATAACTCAAACATTGCAAAACATATTTTACATGCAAATTTAACAACAGATAGATCATTTTATGCAGAATACTCTAACCAATGTCCAAGTTTGGCTATACCTGACAGTTTTGAAGTACATGCAAAAAACTTGTCTGACCCCTATGTTCTACTCTTAATTACCCATGCTATGTTTTCCAACAGTTAAAAAATCATCACATCAGTTTTATGCAAAACACCACATGGAACCTTCATACCAAGTTTGGTTCTTATTCGTCTGGTAGTGTCAGAGGAAGGACTTTTGAAAGAAATAACATTAAAAACAGCGAAAAAAAAAAAACATAGGAAAAGGGTGATAACTCCAACATGGCTTAACAGATTTACACGAAAAACAATAGATCTCATCATGCTGAATATTTTAACCTACATCAAAACTTCTTTCTGACCTATGTTCTAGTTTAGTATTGGTGTCCATGTAAGGTGAGCTAGAAATTGTTCAAAATATACAAAAGTTGTTATCTTAACAGTAAATAGATACAAAATTAAATAAAAATAAGTCAATGTATCATCTTCTGTCAATGACACATATGTACTTTATGGTACATGTAAACAAATGTTGTAATAAAATATTTGGTTTATACTTTAAATACCATACCTCTTACTAAAATTGTTTGAATACTGTTTAATCCTGAAATGGATCAAATAGAGATGTAGTTATATTTTTCTTACTAAAAAAATGTTTTCGAACCATCAAGCTAATTTTCACATATAAAGAAACACTCTTTTCATGTGATACAAGTATTCGTGAATTGTTTACGGACAAGCAAAAATGAATCAAATTAAATAGAGATTGGCAGCTAACAGGATTTAGATAGCACCATTGTGTTTGTACATTTGTGGGAGAGACTTTCTGACTATTGCTTGAGTTGTTGAAGAAAATTATAAAATATTATTTAGAAAATAAATACATGTATGAGTATAGTAACTAGTTCAGTTACCATTGGATACGGTTGATGATATTGATTGTTCTTTACTTGTCCTATATCTTGAACAAAATGTATTTGATGTAATTGTATTGTTTCATTCATTTGTTTATAGTATTGAATAATACTTCATCAGAACAAAGCTTTTTCAGTATAAGAGGATAATAACAAATATATGGCCTGACAACTGTAGACATGAAGTAATAGGATTAAGGCTACAAGCAGTTATAGAAAAATATTGAGAATGTAACTTATTCAAAATAACTCATAGCACGTGGGTAATATAATTTGCAATTTGTTTCATTACATTCAATATTATCTTGTAAAGTAATTTATCACTTCATCATGACTTTTTCACTTGACTGATCTCAGTGAGTTCATATGCTCCTTCTTGAGGTGGAGGGGGAGCTTTCTTTGTATGATCAACATCACAGTAGATGGTGCGCTCATCTAGACCATGAATGACAGATTTCCCAGTTTTGGTCTTGGGTGGGTTGCTAAATGTTAAGTCAGCATACTGTAATCCATCAGCATTTTTCTAAAATAGACACATTTCATTTAGCACATGTAATACACACTGGTAGAAAATAACAAGAATTGACTCATCAACTTAAACATAACAAGTTAGAGTCACTCAACACCAATTACATAAGTCGAAGAAGGTGTTCAGTTTTACCATGGCATTTGTTACTCCCATGGTGTTATTAATTAATTATAGATGCTTGAAATATTAAAAAGATCTTCTGGAAACCCTAAATATTAGACTATTATCCGAATAAAAAATCATCAAAGCCTATTATATTTTTACAACTATTCCCCATATTCAGTTAAAATCTCGACTCAAAAGAATTAAACATCATTGTTAATCTAAACAAAAATTAAGCACCTAGTACAAATACGCAGTCCTTGGTAGAGTTTCTTCATACTTTTAAGAGTAATCAAGTAATCAAAAGAATGTAATCCAGGGACAAGGCTAGATATGGTGAACAGACATACACAACTAAGAACATAAAGGAACTAAAATCATACATACAAAGTAACAAAAGCAAATGGGCACTCAGACTCCACTAAAACTGGAAGCATGGACCAGGTGCTCGGTAAGGTAAGCGTCCTCTGCTTTTTCTAAAAACACCCGCCGAGTAGCGCATAAAAAGGCAAGTCCGGGGGTTACGAAAGAGGAAAAGAAAACTATGACACATTGAACAAATAAGTTGTCATGGCGCTGATGGATACACTGTAACTATCCATGAGTTCATGATGAAGACCATAAAACTTCTGTAGTGATGACTTCAATCTTGTAGCAACATAACCCTGTTCCAGAAGCCTATTTGTCAGAATTCTAGCACGATACAAAAATTCTGCGTAAATAACGATTCCAAATAATATTTTCAATACACCTCCAAAAAATGTTGTCTAAATGCTGGAATAGTTTTGGACGTGTTTTCAAACAGATGGTTGGCATTTCAACGGGAACAAATTATTGTCCCATTTTGTGCCCATCTATTCCTTCACTCTAATGAGGCTGACTTAAAAGTTGATCTAATAATTAGAAAAAATATCGTTAAGCCACATCATTTGAACTCAGCTACCACTATATAAATGATGAATTCTAGTTACAAGGATTTCATACATTTCATCTACCCGAAACAACTTGCATTTAAAGACGCTACAGATACTGTGAAGTCAGCCTCATATCTTGACCTACTAGTATAGAGTGATGGAAAAGGAAAATGCATTCCCTACTTCATTTTTAGTGATGAGTGGGGTAGCAAATGCTTTTTTAGTCACTGTAATAGTAGATGTGCTGGAGATCGTGTTATGTTCAAACAAGGTTTAGATTTTAATATTCATGATTCAAAAACTAACTCTAATGGGCGGTACATAGTACTGGATTTTTCTTTATGCGCGCAAAGGTTAACTTAAGTTTGTGTTCATGGATATAAAACAGATGAATCATTGCTGTTTGATGATTTATTACAAATTTTACTAATACTAGTATTTTATTCTGTGGTGACTGGAACGTATTTCAAGATTTTCAATTAAATACATTTAATATTTTGAATTACAGAAACCCTAACTCTCGCAAAAAAGTTGGAGAAATTGTTGAAACATTTGAACTCCTTGATCCATCGCGAACTTGTCATCCTAATGATAAAAAGTTTACTTGGCGTGAATATACTCATATCAAACAGAGTAGACTTGACTATTTTTTAGTGAGTGAAGACTTATTTTCACTGATTAAAAACTCAAAAATACTACATGGCTACAATCATGATTATTCATGAATTGTTTTCACATTTGCAGCTAGTCTTGGAAAGAGAGAAAGGTAATTCCAAGCTGTTGAGAGATGCTGAATATACACAAAAAGTGAAGACCTGTATTAAAGACGCTATATCTGAATTTATCTTTCAGGTGATATAAAAAAACTTTTTTCATGTAAAATTTACTTGTGATAATCAATTCTTTCTTGAACTCCTAAAGATGAAAATCAGATAAATGTCAATTATACATTGTAAAGCAAAATCTAGGGAAAAAAAGGAAATTGTTTCTGACCTTGAGACTGATATACAAATTTTAGAAAATATTACAAATACTTCTCCTAGTGAGGCAGTACAAACATTTTTGAACAGAGTTAGAAACTAAGAGGGAACAAAAGGTTGAAGGTTTACTTCTTACATCCCATGTAAACTGGCATGAAAATGGGGAAAAGTGTACCCAATATTTTTTTAAGCTTAAAAAAAGACATTTTGTAAAGAAGACAATGTGTTTAGGGATCAGTGACCAAGGTATGCATATATCTGATCCATCTGAAATATAACGGGAACAACATAATTTTTATAAAAATCATTATTCATGTAGGGAAGTAGATAATTCAGATAAACATTTTTATACATAATATTGAACTCACACAGAAACAACAGGACCTCTGTGAAGGTAATCTGAATTATGAGGAAGTTTACATGTCACTAAAAGGTATGGAAAATGGTAAGAGTCCTGGATCCGATGGATTTACTGTTGATTTTTGCAAACATTTCTGGAGAGATCTTGGACCATTTGTTTATCGGTCTTCATCCTTTGGGTATGAAAGTGGGAAGTTCTCAGATTTCCAGTGTCAAAGTGTCATTACATGTATACCAAAAGAGGATAAAGACAGAAGGTATATTGGCAATTTAAGACCAATTAGTCTATGAAATACTGATATTAAAATAGCATCAGCTGCTATTGCATATATACTGAAAACTGTGTTACAGCTAATTATCATTGACACTCAAAAAGGGTTTAAGAAGGGTCGATTCATAGGAGAGAATACTAGGATGTTACATGACTTGATGCACTACCTTGAAATAATAATAAGTCAGGATTGCTTCTTTTAGTACATTTTGAAAAAAAGCCTTTGATTCCATTAACTGGAACTTTTTAAAGAAATCTCTTAAAAGTTTTAATTTTGGTCCTTCGATCTGCAGATGGTTCGAGACTCGAGGTTAAGAGCTGTGTTATAAACAATGGACACTTATCCAATTTCTTCAATCTTGAGAGGGGTTGTAGACAAGTGGATCCACTGTCTCCTTACCTATTTATAGCAGGTGTTGTGTTGTTATCATTAAAACGAAAATTTAATCACATTATCCATGGAATCTTTTAAGCCAGTATGCTGATATTTTTCTTACATTGGATGGTAGTGAACAGTCTTAAAATGAAACTCTCAAATGTTTTAACAGGTTCCCATCTATATCTTGTTTAAAGATGAACTCCTCTAAGACTAGAGCAGTATGGATTGGTCTGAAAAAATATTCTGACCAAGTAATTTGTCCAGATTTTAAACTTCTATGGTCACATGCAAATTTCGAACTTCTTGGAATAGATTTTTCCCCTGATATGAGTAGTACAGTTGAAATTAATTCTGCTACAAAGATAAAAGAAGTCTCAGCAATACTTAAAATCCTGCAACACAGAAAGTTAATTTTGCTTGGCAAGATAACTGTTATAAAGACTCTGGCACTACCAAAACTAATTCATCTGTTAACTTCACTACCAAACTTAGCTCTGTCGCAGTTAAATGAACTAAATGTCTTGTTTCATAATTTTATACGGAATGGGAAGACAGACAGAATAAAAAGGAACACCTTTATTGGATATATGGTTCATTTACCTTCTTTTAATTATTATCTTAAGTTATCTTGGGTTAAGCGTCATTTGTCAAATCCTGAAGAAAATTGGCAATCCTTACTACTATTAGAGCTGAAAAAAATTTGGTAGTGACAGAGTCTTTAATTTTCAGAAAGAGAAACTGATTGAAGTGTCAAATTATGTTAAAAATCCTTTTTGGAAAGACATACTGTACAGTTTGTCTTTGCCAAAGCCTATAGTTAAATCTGGTACAAAAAACATCTTAAACTTTGTACTAGTGAATGACTTTTTTAAATTACGTTAATTGGAAAAACAATGGCACAGTTTTTGGAAGAAATTGTAGACTGTTATAGTAAGATATTTCTCACATTTCAGCAAATTAAACAGAAGAGTAATACAAATAACTTTCTATTGTACTATAAACTTTTATCAGATATTCCTTAATTTATCAAGGACTATGTTAAGGAACTTTGTCAAGAGATAAATGTAAATGTTTTTGTACCATTTGATCTACTCATTGAAAATATGTCAGTAAATGTAAAGCTGAAATTTATATATAAGGATCTTGTGAATCAGTAACTTTTCATAGGAAGACTACAAACAAAATATACGATCAATTGGTAAAAGCGTTACAAAAAAAAAAACTGTAAATCACTGAAATTTTCTTAGTCCAAGGGCCGTAAGTTCCGTAAAAATCATTCAACCATAACCAAATTTGAACTTAATCTGTATCTCCTGATAGTAAAGCCACATGCCAAAAACAAACTTATTTGGTAAAAGCATAACAAAAAAAAGTGCGGAAAACGTGGACGGACACCCGGCATTTCCATGTCCCCCTCGAGACGCGTTGCAAGAGTAAGTAATCAAGGAACCTACTTGTGTTACAAAAGATTCGTGCACATTAACAGACCATATGTATGTAACAAATGAAGAAAACTTCTCTACTGATGGTGTTATACCACTTGGTATAAGTGACCACCATTTAACATATGTTATTCGTAAAAAAAAACTGAAATACGGCCCTAGAAAACACACAAAAAATATAGAGACTTCAAACATCTAGATGAAGCTTTACTTATTAAGAATATGCTAAAAGTAAAATGGGAATCCATAAAAACTCTAAATGATGTAAATCAGATGTGGTCAAAATTTCAAGATAAAGTTACGTTATAATAGATAAACATTTCTATACCAGGAGAGAAGGATAAATGTCAACTCTGAGAACTGGGTAAATGATGACATTCTATGCATCAACGGGACTACTTACATGCTATAAAATTGAAATTGAACTCGGATATTGATTGGACATTGTATAAGAGAGCATGTAACATTATTGTATCCAAAGTGAGGGAAACAAAAAGGACATTTGTGGAAGTGAATGGTAAAATAATTTCACAAAGTGATGAAATTGCATATGTTTTTAATGAGTTCTTTTGTAACATTGGTCATAACCTTGGGGGAAATTTTGATAATTCTCCGCCTGATGTAAAGCAACTTATGGACCCAAACTCATTTGTTATTCCAAATATGAGCAATGTGTTGAGTGAAATGGTGTTTCATTAGAGCCAAGAAGTATTACTATAGGTGTTCCTCAAGAATCTATCCTTGGACCCTTGTTTTTTTAATATTTTTTAATATTTGTCAATGAAAATTCTAAACATTTAGGTGTTAATATTGATTGTAATTTATCTTAGTCTTACCATATTGATATTTTAACTGATACAATTTCAAAGACAATAGGTGTGTTAAAATATCTTTGAAGTTTTACGTCTACTGAAGCTATACTTAAAGTATACAACTCTATGATTGTCCCACATTTTAATTATTGTTGTACTGTATGGTCCAATTCAAAACTTGTAAGCAATGTAAATAAATTATTTGAATTACAAAAAGGGCTAAAAATATCATTTTATATGTGCCTAATGTTATGACACCATCACATATATTATTTGACAAATTGAGATGGCTACCAATGCCTGATTATTTTATAAATAGAAAAGCAATACTAGTGTTTAAGTCTTTGAATCAATTAACACCTGAGTACTTACATGCTTTTAAATTGTTCATCAAATAAGATTTTGAAATACTAGAGAGAGTGAAATTAATATGTTACTTGTGCCAAAAGCCCAAATAGAATATCTTAAATGATCATTCAATGTATCAGTTAGTTTATTATGGAACAATATGCAAACAAATATTAGAAATTGTACATCAATAGAGAGTTTCAAAAAAAGGATATCTAGAAAATTATTCTTGAAATGTTACTGCTAATATGTAATAAATTATTATGTGTAGTAATTGTTTTTTATGTCATTTACTGTGTTACTTTTAATTGCATTTTAATTCTTTATGTTGTATACTATGTACATATATACAGGACCATCATGTAACCTAGTCCAAGGACTAAATAAAAGGTATTCTGTTTAAATTAAAGAGATTATTATTATTATCATTATTATTATTATGTAAAAGCAATAACTCTATTATACCAAGGGAAGTTATAAGAGTAAGGATTAAGAAGTATAATGATTTAAAGATTACATTGGAACAAAAATGGAGGGATTTACTTCGTATATTCTATATTAAAGGACCTGCCAGGTTTCTATATGTGCAATCTATAAAGTTTGTATCAATATATTGTAGTCCAAAACACAGCTGTTCTGGACAGAGATTCACATCTTTTGATAAAACTTACACATCCACCAGTGGATTCAGTATTTGCATATTCTGATTGATTGGCATACACATCTGCAGAGTTGTTGTTTACAGCTAAAACAAAACAAAACATGTATATAAGTTGTAAGGTATAGCCCAACAAGTAACGGAAACAGCAACCAAAATGGCTAGCAATAAATGAAGCGACATTCAACATTTGAAACGAGTCCGTCCAGAGGCTGCTAACACTTTCTTGATGAATTTTCATTTATCACTACACAAAAGAAAATCAGTGGCCCATAAAACAGTAAGTTGATATCAGACAGAAACCTGTACAATGTGTGCTCCATTTACGATACATACAGAATATTACGTCAAAATCAGTATCACATGCGGTATCAACCCTATACTGCTATATCATCCCATAGGCCACCGGTGATATATGTCCAGCGGTATGATATAGGGTATCCACTGTAGGGTAAACGACATACGCTGAAAAAAAAACACTTATAAAGCATATACAAAAGGTATATTTTTATCTAAATAAGGGTCTGAAAAGTGATATTTGAACTATCAAATTTGCAAAGCGAATTTTTAGTCGTTCCCTCCGCGGCACTCGAACAATGCCTGCACAAAGTCCAGCCCCTTAACCACTCGGCCACCTAGGCTATATAAAACAAATAGCTTTTCGCTGGTCGTGTCTAACCTATTTTTTCAAATAATTTGATATTTATGAGCCAATTACCACTTCTGATAACTTGACCTAAGTACATACATAATAACTAGTAAACGAAAGGGAACATGACTTGACATTGTAGTCACCAAATCTCATAATAAAATCCCAAGGTAAAGTTTACTTGCTGAGAAAAGTACGCAGAAAATATTGTCATTCAACAGGTTGAAAATATCCAAACCCAAACAGTTTTATAGATACATGCGAAAAACTACTGTCTGACCTATATGTTCTATTTTTAGTAACAGTGGCCATGTTTTTGACGGATCAAAAATTTCCAAATCAGTTTTATGTGGGATACCCCAAGAAACATTCATACAAAGTTTGTTTTTATGTGATGTCAGATGAGAAGAGTTTTGAAAAATTGTTAACGAAGACGGACGCCAATTGATGGCAATAGCTCACAAGGCATTCGGCCAGGTGAGTTAAAAAGGCACTGACATTTGGATAATATGTGAAAAAGTCGTACCACTATGTTCTTTTTTTAGTAAAGTCGGCTACGTTTTTTGACAGATAAAAAAATCCCAGAATAGTTTCTATACAGCATATGCAGGAAATGTCATACCAAGTTTGGTTCTTCTCGGTCTTTTAGTGTCAGAGGAGAAAGGTTATGTCATTTCTACAGAAAGAATGTATTAAAATTTCAACTTGCTGTGATGAAAAATAAACTGTTCGGGACACACTGAAAACGATAAAAAAGGTTGAAGACTGAGATAAACCTGTGAATCCCCGACAAAATAATGAATTTGAGGTACCCTCATGCCTCCCATTTAAAATTCTTTTTTGTCGTAAAAACAATTAACTTAAGCATTTGTATATTTTGTTATACCTCAGTGAGGCAGAATTCATTTTTTTTTCAATATATTTTCTTTTATTCTTCAAACTTATACATTCTTGAGAACTCTATAATCAACAAAGGCATTAAAATGCCGCCAAAAGTCCCAGTTGGACAGGGGTTTGAATCCCGCTTATATCTATATTGTTTATAGATAGATATCATCATACTGAACACTGTTACTCATAACAGAGTTTGGTAAACCGGTTTTGGAGATTTCTGAAAAAATTTCTGCTGATCACTATGTTTTATTTTTTTTTTTGGTGGCTATGTTTTCGTCAGATCAGAAATCTCTACATCAGATTTTGGCAAAATACCCTAACGAACATTCATACCAAGTTAAGTTCTAATTTGTTCAATACTGTCAGATAAGAAAAGTTTTGAAAAATAGTTAATAACTATTATGGACAACAAAGCCAATGCCTGTCACATATTCACGGATCACAGCTTGTTCCACCATGAATTAAATTCACCGAATGATCCTGGAAAGGCCACTTTCCATAATCTGATACGGGTCCATTATGGACGCACAACGAATTATCTACGGGTTTTTATGTAAACTCTTTGAGATGTTTATGTTTCCTGCATGCAGAATACCCAACACGCTAAACGCTAACAAAACGAAAGATACACGAACACTCCTATGGTTTAAATGCACGATGAACGAACGCTCATATCGTGCGTATAAACAGTGACAAATAAAAATATTAACACATAATGAAGCAAGAAAAGAAAGAAAATAGAATTATCAAAATTATATTATAGCAGTTTTTTTTTCTCACAAATCAACCATAAAACTGGTTATTTTGAACCATACATCCGAATGAAGAATATTTTCTGTCAAGTAGTTTCTGAGGAGAGGATTTATTTTAATGTAATAACATCAAATAGCAAAAACAGAATAGAGGCCCGAATTCCAACACAGGTTTAAAGATTATTAAGAAAATTTGACTAACGTCTGTTATGATTAGGCTTAGCGTATCGATTTTGGAGATACATGCGGAGACATCAAACTGCTGTCTGAGCCCTTAAACATTAAAGTCTTAAAACCCAAAATCAACACCTGTCTGACCATTATTGACATTCTTTTCATTTACTACGAATTATATAGTAGGAGAATTCCATGAAATGCTTGCTTTTAGACCCATTTTGCCCAGTAATTATAGGACGGTTGGGGCTATAACCCCCAAATCACTACCAACCTTCACTTGAGAATTAGATAACATTTTATAAAATTCTATTAAGCTCAACTTATTGATATTCAAGTTATGGTATAACAACGAAGCGTTGTTGATGTCGGCGGGGGAAGTAATAGCAATGAGTTGAATGGCCTATGGCCAGTCAGATATTTCTTTTAATTTAGTATACAATTTAGATAGATTAAAACGTGCACATCATCAGCTACGGATGATTTTAGTTTTTTAGTATGTTATATTCTTAATGGGGCAGAGATTCCTTTAATGGAGATTTCAATTACTTTTATTGACAATATGCTTGAATTGTGAGGCATCATGTTCTGGATGCTTTATCTTTGGATGAATAGTTGAAAGAGTAATCAAGGGAACCAATATTATAGCGATAACAAAAGAATGTAATCAAGGGACAAAGACCAGACATGGAAAATAGACATTCACAACAAAGAACATAAAGTAATTAAAATCATACATACAAAATAACAAAAGCAAATGAGCAACTCAGACTCCACTAAAAACTGGGAGCATGGACCAGGTGCACCGGTAGGATAAGCGTCCTATGCTCTTCTAGAAACACCTGACGAGTTGCTCATAAAAAGTCAAGTCCGCGGTAGACGAAAGAGGAAAGGAAAACTATGACACGTTGAACAAATCAGTTTTCATGGCGCAGATGGATACACCATAACGATTCACGAGTTCATAAAACTTTTGTAGTGATGACTTCAATCTTGTAGCAACATAACCCTGCTCCAGAAGCCTCTGTAAATCATACATAGTGTCCTCAAGATTTTTGCCTTGTGGTACATTACAATACTCAGATATTTACTTCAACATAGTAATAGTTAGCAAAACTAAGGATATCATCACTCTTTTTAACAATATTTCGGAATACACAAAGGTAAGCTTTGAGTGAAAGGCCACCAAAACCAATTTGGGAACGATTCTTTGGAGGTTGTATCTCTAATCTGTACGGAAAAATATCCGAAAGTAAAAAATTCCTATTAACAAGACCATATGCTGCAAAATCGTTATTTTTTATCATTAACATCTTCAAATATAGAAATTTATATGTATTGGAAAAACTGTGAGCAAAGATCACTTGGCGAAACCCCTCAAATCCCTCCCCTGAAACCATATATGATATCCCATAAGTGATTTAAGCATTCAGATGCAAAAAGAAATGACAATGTTCATATTTTTCGTCAGGGGACCCCAAAAGTCAAACAGACGGAAAGACAAAATAGGAGGTGCACAATAACATCCTGTAATAAATAATACATGAAAATCCCTAACTTCGTTGCTTGGGATATATTTCTTACAAAAATAACAATGTCTAACTATCACCCAGTTCCGTAATATTTAATGAAAATCAAGATCCTATGACCTTGCACAGCATCATTATGTGTAGAAACATCATGCAAAACATATTCTAGATTAAGAGATAGCCATACAAGCCTAATGGCCCTATTTCTGATGAAAATGACTAAGTCTAACTTTCAGCAATTTCCGTAATTTTTCACAAAAAATCAAGATTCAATGACCTTGAATACCATCGTTATGTGTAGAAACATCCTGCAAAAAATATTTTAGATGCAGTTAAAAAAAACTACAGAAAGAGATAGACATGCAAACCATGTAGCCCTATATTTGAAGAAAATTAATAAGCGTAACTTCCATCAATTTCTGTAATATTTCACGAAAATCAAAATCCCTTGGCCCTGCACAACTTCACCATGTATAGAAATTATCTGAACATATTTTAGATGTAGGTCGAAATGCAGGAGGAGATAGCCGGACAAGCCATGATCATATGTAATATGGACCAAACGGTCGGACAAACGGATGGACATGGGTAAATTTATATGCCCCCCCCCCCCCCGACAGATAATAGAGTATTTTTACTTAATAAAAAATCATTTACATTGTCCTTAGCCAAGTGAGATAAAAATATGTCAATTTTGGCGGTTTTTTTTTTTGGTGTAGTACGAGTTCATTTTTTTCATTTTACCCAAAAACCCTAAAAAACTATCTTGGTACTATTGTAAAGGTGAGACATTGCCATTGTGCTACAAAATAATACCTAAATGTGTCTACTTTTTTCACACATACCGTCCCAGGAAGGCTTAGACGCTCCAACAATTGAGTCACAAAATCTTGGCTTTTTGATCCAGTGGGCTTATACTGAAGAATCCGAGAGTATTGTTTGGTGACAAATTGTTTCGGTAATGGGAGATGTAAAGGTACCTAACAATCACCAAGTTGATGCGAAAGAGTGCACAGTGGACCCTCACAGCCCATGGACAAAAATGGTTCGAGTCAAAACATGAATAAAAATGCTTTCCACGGTGTTGCTTGATACAACCACAGAGGTCAAATTCTGAACAATTTGGGCAAGTAAAGAGAAACCATTCAAACTTGATACATCTCCAGAAATTGACCAGAAATTTATAGATCATATTTTGGCCGCTTATTCCTAAATGTTTAATTCTAAACCTCCAAAACTAATTTAAACCTCCCTTGGGTGATACGTTATGGTAATTGTGGTACAATTTCAAAGCAATTACTTCCCCTTTACTTAAATTATTAATTAAATCATCGCGTAATAAAAAAAAAATCTTTATGGCCCCTTCTTCTTACTTGGCGGGGTTAAAGTATTCCGGCGTGATCACAACCCGCCACTTTAAAATCTGGCTACTGTGGAAAAAGTTGTATAATTAAACACACCTAATAATCAGTTCAAAAGGGTCTGAGCCCCTTGTTACAACTAATGACTAATAGCAGTTAACTGAGATGCCAGCTTCAGACTAGATCAAACCTACAAAAAGTTAAAGTCCCCATCGTATGCAAAATCAATCCCAATTCTGTCCATGCAGGATTGAAAATCATGGTACATGATAAGTGATACATGTCACGCCACAAACTGCTTTAAAATATAGTGAAGACACTATGACTAACTGAATGTTACTACAAAAATGTTATTTTTGACAATAATAAAATCTTTGACAACAATACTGTACGCCTTACGAATGAGCCTCTTCAACAGTTTACATGGTTTAGCTAACTTAATGGTTGAGTATTGAGCTTTCTGTGCTTTAAATATAATATTACGGTACAATGTTGTGAATGTGTTTGATGTTTTGAAACCTTTGATGTAGTAGTTTCTCGGTTACATATAAAATACTTTTCACTAAAATCTGAAACATTGTTACAAATACGCGCAAATCGAATCAAATTAGATATATAAACACCATATGATGTCACCATCTAAAAACAGATGGTTGTCACAGAGAACGAAAAATCATCCCTATTATCGTAAATTTTAGAATCAATTTTATTGATATGGATTATAAGATCAAGAAACCGACATTCTTTATTATCATTATTTGCTTTATTCATAGGCAGCCCTACATAATATATATCCTAAGCATAAAGAGTGAAATTATTGTTTTATAGAGCCAAAATAACGTCCAAATATTAAAAGGTGTTATTACATTTTTCTACCAAATGTTGTAAAGACAACAACCCCATCGGGGCAAAAATGTCAGCTCAAGGCCACCCATTGGTCTTGCATAGATCTCTCAAAGAGCCTGAATCGTTCACCTGGCAAACCATACCCTATTAACTTAATAAGTAACGATATCACTCTTTGTTACCATATTTGACGAAAACAATATAAGACGATAACAGTTGTAGTGCACCAATCATCGGTAACATCGAGTTATCAATCGTTCGGGGAGCTTCGATTCGGTCATGTCTAAATGAAATGAAGATTCGTCTTTATTCCCATTTCGAAGTCATATTATCTTTGTCTGACTAGACTATTATCTTTCTGTTGACAGGCAATTTGTTCTACTTTATATCGTAACATTCGACTGGGGGGTGGTGGGAAGGCCTTCTTTACATTTGCTGATAAAGAACACATAACAAAGTGAAAACCTGGCTATACAACATTTTTCACAATTCAACTCAGGACACCATGTTTACTATAAAAACAAAATATCATTGAAATCTGAGCAAAAATAAAAATTAGTGTAAAACATATGAGCCATTTAGAAATAGACCGTCCAGAACATATTATCGTAAATACCATTCAACACAGGATAACTTGTTTCCTCAGTAAACGAAAAATCGTTGAAATCCAAAATAATATCAGAATATCAATTTAATCTTGCAAGTAGATTCCAACTGCATTATTCTTCTACAGTTGAGGAAAACAAAAAACAAAACAAATATAAGCATTTTGACCCCTATATTATAGTTATGCAAAAGCTGCAAAATTTTAAACATCCAGTGCATGATACCCTAAGGAAAAGAGTAATCAAGGGAACCAAGGTTATAGCGGTAATCAAAAGAATGTAATCCAGGGACAAAGACCAGACATGGAAAACGGACATACACAACAAAGAACATAAAGTAACTAAAACCATACATACAAAGTAACAAATGTAAATGAGCAACTCGGACTCCACTAAAAACTGGGAGCATGGACCAGGTGCACCGGTAAGATAAGCGTCCTCTGCTCTTCTAGAAACACCCACCGAGTTGTTCATAAAAAGTCAAGTCCGGGGTAGATAAACAAGGAAAGGAAAACTAAGACCCGTTGAATAAATCAGTTTTCATGGTGGTGATGGATACACCATAACGATCCACGAGTTCAAGATGACGACCATAAAACTTCTGTAGTGATGACTTCAATCTTGTAGCAACATAACCCTGTTCCAGAAGCCTATAGTTCTAGCGCGATACAAAAAAGTCTGCGTAGTTTCGACAAGCACTGGAATAACGTATGGGTTGTGATATGAACACTCCATACGCAGGAGCCGAAGGGATGTTGCCACAGATGAAAGGAAAGTTGACAATTCCGAATGAAAAGTCATCACGTTTGTCGTAAAGTTTGGTCAATATTTTTCCTTTACCATCTATTTCTAAGAGTAGGTCAAGATATAAGGCGTCACAGTGTCTGTTGTATCCTTTATCTCAAGTTCTTTTGAGTAGATGCCATGTATCAAATCCCCGAAACTAGGATTGTTTAAAGATAATACGTCATCAATATAGCGGAAACTGAGACTGAAGGATCTAGCCAAACGATATTCTTTCTTTCTGATCAGATCAGCTATAAAGTAAGTCTCATAAGAGTGAAGGAATTGGTCAGCAAGTAAAGGAGCACAATTTGTTCTCATTGGAATGCCAACCGTTTGCTTATGCTAAGTAAAATTCCAATTGAAGAAGTTAAAACGTTTCAGTGAAGATGTTTGAAAAAGTTGAAGACGACGACAGACGAGGATGGTTGACGGACACAAAGTGATGACAATAGGTCACAAGACCTTAATGCCAGGTGAGCTAAAAAGTCAGAAAACACTCTCAAATATTGCTTTCCAACTTCTATTCACATATCTAAGTAGTTTTCACATACTGCTAATATTTCATGTTACACTTTCCAAAAACAGTATTAGCACAAATTTGTTAATTGAAAGCATCATGCTTATAGTAGACTCCATCTGCAACAACAAAAAAAAAGGAAATAATTTTGATTAATTCATGATTATGTTCCAGGCAGTGTGTTACCCTGTCTATGACTGGCAACAAGGCAGATGTCCCAGTTTAGTATATTTTGATTAAAAAACATACCCCTTTGTTCTAATGACATCAAGTTTTGGTGGGCATGTAAGGGGTGGAATAATATTGTAAACAAGCCCATTCTAGTTAGTTTCCAATTATCCCTCCAGTTTAGAAGCACTGCAATATGTTCCGACTGGTTAATCGGTTTTCGGACCGGTAAAAGATTTTGTAAACTAGTAAGTCCTTTAGAGGAGTTATTTAAAAAGGTTTTTTGTGCAGACTGGTTTACAAATCGGACAAAACAGCATACACTTTTGCAAGATTAAACATTAAGAGATCACTGACAAACACATGTATTAGTAACTTGCTATAACGACTATACTCGGCGTCACATAAATAACATACTGTTAAAATTTGAATAAAAATATTTTCTACGACTTTATTGACACCTACCGTCGTTTAAATTGTCTTAAATGACTTGCTCGTTCGTTTAGCCAAACGGCTTCTCCCTAAACATTGAATCGTTAAATTCATGTCAGATTTTAATTCTCGGTGCCAATATTTACATTGTAAAAAGTCGACCATGTTTACAGTGATTGGGTTGCTAGGAGATGTTGTTTACGTTTAAACGGTTTGTCCAAAAACCGAAAAACCCAGAATGTATTTCTGCGTTATTTCGGATATCTCGGATTTAGTTAACGCGAACAACGTACAATACCAAGAAGTTGATCAAGCAGACGATTGTCAACGAAGTTCGACGGGAACCTACAAACTTCGTTTGTAAAAAAATCGTCCCGTAGAAACCAACATGGCGGATATTAGTATGGGATTTTCCCGTAAGGATTTGTTACGCATGATTTAAGCTAATAAGCGACTCGTTGGTACTAACACGTCATGCATATATGCAAACTATCTTCATATTAAAAAAAGAGAGAAAAACTCTAGCAGTAAGTCCTGACGGTTTAAAAAGTAGAGGTTCAATTCGATAATGTGTCGTATGTGACGTCGAGTATATTTTCTGGATAAATAGACACTAAATGACAATAATCTCAATCTAATTCTTATATATCTATTTTTAAATTTTGGATTATCATACGATTCGTTGATCATCTTCTTCAGTTGTAATTTTGACAACTACGTTAATTTTATGCTGTTATCTTAAAAAATAAAATAAAAAAAACACGAATGCTGTCACCTACAAAAAAGAACTATATTAATAATTATGAATGGAAGAGGATGAAAAACCAACAAACTATGTTGTATGAAAACTTGCATGACACACATAAATCGAAATTGAAGAATGTATATTACCTGAATTGAAAATATGAAAGTTTTAACGCTCCCAAGAATTTGGGCAACTGTGTCTAGAAGGTATGATTACTGTAAGTGAAGATGGTGAAGTACTTAAAATATGCAAACAAATAAAACACCAGGAACAGATTTTTTTTTGAGTGAGTTTTTAAGCTCTTTTGAGCATTTTGTAGTAAGATTTATTAAAAGGCGAGCTTTCAGTCACACAGAAGCAGGGGTTTATTACTTTTTTTTGCCAAAAGGTAATAAACCTAGATATATTCTATCAACCAAAACGATCAAAACATCCTAGTAAAAGTTATCTTACTTTTTTATGAAAAACTCTTTTTTGTCACATTGAAACCAAACTTGACTCGGAAAAGTTCAAATCATTTTACTTGGTCTCATTTGAAGCTAAGACACTATAGTAATATACCGTATCACACACAATTTCATGACGGTAATCTAAAAACTAAGACAATATCGGATGATATAGAAAATTCAATTAGTCAAAAACTGTCAGAGTAGAAGATTTTTGGAAGAAATAACAAAAAAAAAGTCAAAAAGAGCAATAACTCCAACATGGCTTTATAGATTAAAACAAACATTTGACCACGGTCAGATCTATTTATGCTGAACTGTTTTGCCTTGATGTCAGAACGTGGCTAAACCTAACGATTTTGGAGACATATGCGAAAAAACTATTGTCAGACGACAATGTTTTCTTTTTAGTAACGGCGGCCATTCCCCATTGCCCCATTGCCCCATACCCCATAAAATGGGAAGTTTATCACATACAGGTACTGTATTTCCACATTTTCCAGAAAAAAAACTTTAAAAAAAAACATAGTCTAAACCTCGAAAATCAAATGGTTGCAGCCTAACCATCATCACCATTTTATCACTTTTTTGGAACCCGTCATTATTTATCTCTAGGAGTGGACCGTCAAATTGAAAAATGATTCCTAAAAAGATGTATCTGACCCCCCTTTCCAAACACAGACAAAATCTGACCCCCCTCTCAAGAACCCCCCCCCAAAAAACAAAAAAACAAAAAAAAAACAACGCCCCCCCCTGCATTATTTTTTTAAAATGAAATTTCAATGTATGTATTGATTGATTCAAAACTGAATAGGAAAAATATAGTACAATCACAGTTATTTAAGGAATGTTTCCAATTTGTGAACAGGTTATATGTAATATAACCTGGTTTGGCGCAGTTTACGCTTAATAAGCCGTAAAGCGGTCTATGTTTTAGCGTAAACTGCAAAAAAATCATGACCCCTCCCCTCCTCATAAACTAGTAAAAAAATACAAAACCCCCCTTCAAGTACCGCTTTTTTTTCTTTGTCCCCCAATTTTTTTCCTGGTCCACCCCTGGAGATAAATAATGACCGGTCCCTTATTAGTTGCTTGGGGTATGATCTTCAACAGCGAAGGTTCGCTAGCATACTGTAAGAAGAGAATCTCCCCCTAAATCATGTTTGTTTTTTGTTTGTTTGTTTGTTTTTTTTGTTTTTTGTTTTTTTTTTTTTGTTTTGTTTTGTGTTTTTTTTTGTGTTTTTGTGTGTTTTAAATCTCCCATCTAATATGTATCATAAGTTATTAGAAACATATTAATACTTTCTTGCACAAAGCTTTCAAATGAAGTGTTATAATAAAGTTACAGAACTAAAAACACTCTGAGCAATAGTCATACGTGTATTTAACTATTGTCAACATCACAGTAAAAAGCACACTGGTCTTACCTTGATACAGACATTTTTGGTAGAAATGGTGAATTAAAATAAGTTTAATGGCGAGCTAAACTTCACATTTCCGTCGACGATAATAAATGTTTTACACATACAAGCATGTGCGTTGCTTTAGACATCATGAATGAGTAATCAAGGAAACCAAGATGAAAACATCTAAAGAATATAATCCACGGTTAAACACCAAATCGGGAAAACAGACACGTACAACAAGGAATATAATATATCTAATATTGTACATTATGGTTGTTTGGTTTACATGACAACCAACAAAATTTAAATAAAGATGTTTTCATTTTTATCATTTCATGTGGTAATATGTGATTAAGTCAAAACTGTAATATTGTTGCCTACAGTGTTATGAATGCCAAGTTCATGGTTGTAGGATTTTCTTATAAAGTCCATAAATATAAGTTACATATTGATAATATTTAATGCATGATAAGGGTGGAATTCTGGTTTTCGCCGCTGCTCATCACTATCTGAAACGACTTAAAATAGCAAAGCAACCGTCCTGACAGACGACGTTACTGCCATAACGCTATGTCATTGCAAGTGTATTCTTCGTCATATGTAAATAAACCCTACTTACAAATTCAGACGGTAGAAGAAAAAGCTTATACCGCAGAAGAATCGTCATTTTGTGTAAATTTAAATAAATATTCAAACAATATTTCACGTCCTATTTTAGTATTCTAAAAGTAGCATCGATGTTTAAATCTTAACAAATCCAAATAATTAGTCTTTTTTTCGTTTTTGCGTTTTATTTTATTTTATTTTATTTTATTTTATTTTATTTTATTATATTATTTTTTTTTGTAATCATAATTATTTTCATTGATTATACCTATGTTTACTTTTTTTGTTTTATCATTTCAAAATCCGTTATATACACTGCAGATTAGCCGACGCAACAATTAAATTATGTTCTTTGATATTAAATGTCGTTTTTACTTTATTGCCTTTACACAATCCTGAGTTCAATTAGATGGTACTCTTGTATAAGCAGTTAACGATTATCGACAAAAGTTTTAATCAAACTCACCAAGAACAGCAGTTTAAGAATTATCATTCTGGTCAGGTTTATTAAAGGCGATGGCATTGAAACATTTTATTCCTCTTAATGAATGACGTATTTCTAAGAGCGTTTATCATTATATTTTACCGTAGTGGAGTATGCCAGGCAATTCTGCAATTCGATTGGTGCAGTTGCCATCACTTCTAACCTCTCTTAAATTTTATCAGAATCTATCAGGATTTCTGTTCAACGACAATAGATAGAACAGAAATCCTGACAGATCCTGACAGGGTCTGACAGAGGCTGTCCTGGGTCAGGATACATTTTGCCATATTCCCTGACAGATCCTGACAGAAACTGTCCTGAATCGTGACAAAGAAAATGCGAAAAGCTCTTTTAAACTGTCAAACCCCTGAAGAGTTCCTTACACCAAATCTTTCTATTCTGTGTGACGTAATTGAGAACAGAAAGTCCGCGATTAATAAATGAAACTGTGTGACTAATGTAAATTAGCTAACCTGATTAGAAAACAAATCTTGTTTCAAAATTTAATTTGAATTTCCAATAATATATAGAGAGCTCGTTGTGATCATCATCCCACTATCACTCGATCGTTGTTCATGTGCCAATTTTCGTCGATCACGATCCAGTCACTCATCGTTCAAAAATTAATATTGTTTACATGTATATTTTTTTTACATTCTGTCATATACCTGTGATATTAATAGCGTAAATCAAATTATGTAATTATACAATTAAAGGTCTATGTTTCTCTCCTACGTGAGAAAGTCGTTACAGATAACTTTCAAGTGTTTGGTAATTCTCACGAAGTTCAAGATTGACAAAGGCCTTTTTGAGTGAAAGCTACTTTTAAGAACATAAAGGTCACAAATTATTCTTACAAATTTCCTTACATAGTTAAATGTTAGTTTCATATCAGTGACTATGACACCATTATTTCAGTAAAAAATTTGCAAAATGTACAAAAAGTTCATGAGGGTCTAAAACTATTGACTAAAATGCTTATTTTTTCAATACAACTATTATGTGGGTGACTGTGTCTCATATATTTTTGTCAAAATTCTACAAAAATGTCATATTCCAGCATATGTATGAGTGCCCACACTTTTAATTTAAAATGCGTGCATTTTTGTTCCATAAGTGTCTAAAAATAATGACTTAATTGCTATTTTTTTTCAACAGAACTATCATGTGGTGGGTGCTCCACATTAGTTTGAATCATTGTTTTTTTTTAAATAAATGTCAGATTCTTGCAAAATGCATGAATGGGAGCACTTTTAATTTCCTCGAGACTCTAAAAATAATGACTGAAATGCTATTTTTTTTTTAAATATAACTATCATATTGGGGCTGCGACATATCATTTTCAGTCAAAATTCTTTAGAAATGTTTTATTCATAGTTTGAATTATTTTTATTTTTTTTATAAATGTCAGGTTCTTGCAAAATATATGAGTGCCCACACTTGTAATTTCCATGGGGTCTAAAATTATTGATTAAAATACTAATTTTTTCAATATAACTATCATATAGTGGCTGTGACACATTAATTTGAGTCAAATTTCTTCAAAAATGATGTATTCTTTCAAAGTGTATGAGTGCGAGCACTTTAAATTTCCATGAGGGTCTACAAAAAATGACTGAAATGCTAATTTTTCTTCAATATAACTAGCATGTGGTGGCTGCAAATATTATTTTGAGTCAAAATTCTTTGAAAATATCATATTCTTGCAAAATATAAGAGTGCGCATACTTTTAATTTGCTTGAGGGTATGAAATGATTGACTAAAATGCTAATTATGTCAATATAACTATCATATAAGGGCTGGGACATGCATGCATGTTATTTTGAGTCTAAATTCTTTAAAAATGACATATTCTTGCGAGCATTTTTTATTTCAATAAAGATGTAAAGTTAATGACTAAAATGCTAAAATTTTCTATATTAATATCGTGTGGTGACTGCGACATATTAGTTTGAATCTAAATTCTTTACAAATGTTATATTCTTGCAAAATGTATGAGTGCCCACACTTGTGCTTTCCACGAGGGTCTAAAATTGATGATTAAAATGCTAATTTTTTCAATGATTGATTGACTGATTGTCGGTGTGTAACGCCCGAGCAGCAATATTTCAGCTATATTCAGGCGATGAACATGAAAGGGATGATAAAATGAACATGAAATGATGATGATACAATGAAAAGAAGGAGTCGGACAAAAGGATAATAGGGTCAACAAATTTCGATTACCACAAGATGAAAAAGAAGGGTGGGTAGTGTCGGACAATTTAGCCTCCTGTGGCGGAGCGCAAAGGTTCCTACTGCTATCGAATACCAAAGCAGGGATCTTTAACGTGCGAGGGACGTGGCATCTTTCCCAACACGGCACATCACTATGGTTTGCGGTCAGGTTTTCCGTATTATAGCCTGACAACCCCAGCATGCAACACGCCAGGGTTACCCCATTCCACCGCCTGGGGCACATATCACAGTTGCTGCATGGGCAGAGCGCCTAGCCCCCGGCTAGGTTTCTGAGCACTATTTAGTCGCCTTGTACGACAAATTTAGCGCATCTGCAGGCCCATTCTTTTAAAACCCTGACTTGCACTGGGCTATGACAAATTAATTTGAGTCGAAATTCTTCAAAAAATTCATATTCTTGCAAAATGTAGAAGTGTGAGAACTTTTTTTGCTCGAGTGTATACAATTATTAACAAAAATGCCAATTTGTTCAATGTAACTATCATATAGTGGCTGTGACATATTAATTCAAGTCAAAATTCTTCCAAAGTGTCATATTCTTGCAAAATGTATGAGGGTGCACACTTTTGTTTCGATGAGGGTCTAAAATTAATGACTAAAAAGCCAAATTTTTCACTATAACTATCATGCGGTGGATGCGACATATTATTTTGAGTCAACATTCTTTGAAAATGTCATATTCTTGCAAATGGTATGAGTGGGCACACTTAATTTGCTTGAGGGTCTATTGTGGGTGGCTGTGACAAATTTGTTTGAGTCAAAATTCTTTAATTATAAAAAAAATATCATTCTTGCAAAATGTATGAATGCGAGAACTTTTGATTTCCATGAGAGCTTAAAATTATTGACTAAAATGTTATTTTTTTTTATAATATAACTCCCATGTGGGTGACTGCGACTAATATATTTCGGCCTACATTCTTCAAAAATGTATATATACATATGTCAAAATTCCTCAAAATGTCATTTCTTTCAAATTGTGGTAGTGTGAATACTCTAAAATTTCCGTATAAACTGCTTAAAAATGTAAATAAATTTTGTCCAAATCATTTAAAATCAGGGGCGTAGAAAGTACGGTAAGCAATATTTTTTGTTGGTACTGCATGTCATACATAAATGTTTGGTAAAAAATTGAAAGAAAAATCACGTTTAAACATAGTAAGGCTTCCATCCCATTGTACGTATCGGGATTTGGGTGCTACGCCTTTTTTCGTAATCACGTACATATACTGTATGTAATTCAGTCAGAGAAGTATTCTCGAATTAACGACTGTCAGAATCTGTCAGAAACTCCTCTAATCCACGTATCTGTTCTAGATAGAACAGTTACTGACAGGAAGGGGTCAGGACCCATGACAAGTTATGACAGCTTGTCCGAAGTCCTGACAGACCCTGACAAGGTGTGTCGCGGGTCAGAACAGTTTCTGCCAGTTTAGAAATGTTCTATGACAGAGAATCCTGACGGGATCGAAGAGAAGTTAGAAGTGATTGCAATTGTAATCTTGACGTAGTAGACCCGGTATAAGGAAGCGGATCAGGAAATGCGTTGTATTTTATGAAAGCAGAGTTAAAAAAGGTATGCAATCATAATTGTCTTCTATGTCTACGGATCAGAGAATATAGAACGCTGATGGGAAATATCAGACCATATTCTCTGTGAAGAACCAGAATAAGATATAATATATAAACTTATCTAATTTATGAACATTAAATTTCTTTTCTTGGACAGTTACCTTGTGTGTATATCAGTTTTTTCACACAAGTCATCTTTGACTGTAATCCCTGATACTAGGACTGTACAACGACACACGTCATCTATAAAGCGGTAACTGAGATCAAATGCTCTGGCTAAATAATGTTCTTTCTTTTGCATCAGATCAGTTTTAGTCAGGAGTGAAGAAATATCTCAGTTAGGGGCGAATCATTTTTTCCCATTGAAATACCGACCGTCTGTTAACACAACATTCATAACACTAACGAAGTATCAAGGTGTTCTGTCAGCTTTGCAGCTATCAGTATTGAAGTTGATAGTTTTTAAAAGTACGTTTTGCAGATTCAGCTTTGAAGCGTTGTTTGTTTTGATTCTTGTTGAGTTTTGCATTTGTTGACGCGGACGATAATAATAATAATAATCGTTTTAGTAGAACGACCGAAAGAATATTTGTAGTTTTAGAGAAGCTTCCGTGTTTTAAATCAATAGTTGGAAAGACTTGTACAAACGAGATCAAAATTATAAATAATAGGCAATTTATAGAAACTCTCATAAAATCGGAATGTTCATACATGTAAGAGAATATATAAAATAAAGCAGGTGATGTAGATTGCATGATTAACGAAATTTGTCTACTTATAAAGTTTTTTGTTATTAAAATTTCGTATCATCTACATGAGTACTATAATAAACAATAAAGTAAAGTTTACATACTCAAGTATGGACACAGACAAATGAATAGTACTGTGTTTGATGCAAGAATACTTAAATTATACTTCTTTGCAGATACTTATTTTTGTCATTGGTTGTTTTCAAACATTTAAAATGCATTTACTTTCGCATTTGGTTAAAACTTACCATATGCAAACGCGTATGTTGTATATCCTACGATTCATTTTTCATTCATTATATTTTTCAAAATAATATACCACAAAAAGGTATAACAACTTGCGAGTCCTTAAAATTCGGATGTTGTCTTTCCATACGTGAAAGCCTACGAATGATTGCTGTTGTGTTGTCAAGCTGCAAAATATTAACAGAACGAGAAATTGAAGAGTTTTGTGGCATATTTTTTGTGTCTGATGCATGATATTTTAGTAGGTTTCTTGATTATTTAAGATTGATGCACTTTTTTTAATTGATAAATGTTTCCTTTTCTTCTTTAAGTAAGCAATTTATTTATAGTGCATCGATTTATTACAATCTACATGCACTAGACATATATCATACCAGTCTGATGGACTCCATAGTTGCAGAAGCTAGTCTAATAGAGCCGTGCTAACTATTAAGTCATTCCTCATATTTTATAAAACTGAAATAAGTACGACATTCGGACAGGGATAGAACGCAATACTTTAAGTTTATAGGAAGAATAACAACATTTCATAAAAACAATTCTACAACATGTAATATTCTAAGAAACCACAAAGTACTAGCCGGTTAAAACATGATTTTAAACATTTCTATTCAGGGTTGTTGCGGATTTTGTGGCAAATATTTCCAGAACCCTTCAAAACAGTTCCAAATAATGGGCGACCTTTAAACATCACACGTTGCAGTTCATAACGATATGGTTACCTGCTTAAACTTACACCAATCTACTGTAAGGGTGTATCGTTTCTTTGTACGTGCTAATTTGGTTATTACATGTTATTAGTTGTGTGTCTGTTTTCTTAGTCTAGTCTTTATTCCTTGATTGCATTATTTTGATATCAGTTCGAATCTTGGTTCTCTTGATTACTTTTTATGCTTCACAAAGCCCGAAAGGATAAAAAAGTGTAGGGTAAATACTTTTTGACATAACTAATTTTACTCTTATCTCGTCACATCGCCTTTTTTTGTACAACCGAATATGTTTAATATAATGAATATGAAATATGTTTAATGTTTTTATTTAAAAAAAAAAAAAACAAAACAAAAACAAAACAAAACGTAAGCCAGAAAGGGCAATGCTTTGAAATAACAAACTTTAATATATGAAGTATTACACTCAGCATAAATGCCAATATAATATCAAAATTTTCTCTAGTTCAATCCATTATGATCGATATCTAACAACTCACCCAAGATTTAGGATTCTTATTTTCGTATCAGAGAAAAAAAAACTAAAGACAATTGATATATGAGTTTTATACATGCATGAATGAACTATATGTGATTAGTCGTCATAAAAAAATAGTCACTTGTTATGTTGATATGACAGAACCATCCATTCCCTTTAAGGCACTGACCATTTTTGTATCGAGGGAGACCCGGGATATTTTTGAAAAAAAATATATTAATTTCACTTCGATCGAAGAAAAATAAAACAAATGTATCTGAGGCAAAAAAAAAATAATGAAGTTCCACAATGGTGAAAAAATACAATGTTGTGTTCTATTAGAAAAAAAACTGAATAAAGAAAACGAGAGGAATATCATGTACACATTATGAATGTATCATAAAATACCATTCAAAGTGGTAGATTATTATGAAGAAGAATGTAACAAATGCCTTTAATATTGATATTTTACGGTTTATAGTCGAAATATTTATAATGTTATAATGAGCAACTAAATTTATATCAATATCCTGAGACTTTTGTTTTACATCAATCCAATATATTAAACAAACTACTAGAAAGAGCCAAAAAATACCACTTAAAATTTGAACCAATTTATACTGTATCTTCAATAGAGAAAATATAAGATATATAGACCTATTGACTAATTTTGCTACATATAGTTAAAAGCCAAAGAACTATGTACACACTTCAGAACTTTTACAGTATCTAAATGATAACAAATTTAGTATGTACATTGTACTTATGACATGCCAGGTATGTATGTAAGCACGTTTTGGAATGAACTAATTAAGACGGCTGCACAACTTTATAGCTGAAAGTACCCAAACAAGAGATGATGGCTTTATTGCCTTTAATGGGTCTTTTGATCAGTTTTGAAATATTGCTGCTCGGACGTTAAACCCCAACAAACAAACATTGATCAGTTAATATTTAACATTGCTAGTGAGAACCTAAACTACTCTTTACTTATCCGCTATCCGAGTCCTCGGTTGATTTCTTAGAGAAAGTGCAACTAAATCCAGAATGCGTGAAATGTACTAGTGATATGTGTATATATAAAACAAAATACATTCAATTTTTCTTAAATACTAGTATAATGGGACGAAGTTAGATGGATATCACTTGGATTGACATACTGTCTTAAAGGACATTCTACTGTATTCTGAACCACCAAATGAGGATGGCAAAGTTCTGCATGAAAGTAGAAATCTCACTTAATATGAAGGCCAAATCATCATTCATCAAATGGAATCCTGTGAGTGAAAGAATTATCGTTGCAAGATTTATGTCAAAGATAAAAAAAAGTGACAATCATTCAATGCCACGCTTCTACCAACGTAGCAGACAACCAGCTCCCAGCTACCTCAAGTCTTGATGATCAACCCGGAAAAAACCTACAACATCTCGATTGATTGATTGGTTGATTGTGGCCCGAGCAGCACTATTTTAGCTATATTCAGGCGATGAACATGACACAAATGACAGAAATGAACATGAAATGAAAGATGGGATGACACACATAATTAAAGTGGTCATCAATTTTTTATAGCCACTTGAAATTGGGAGAGGTGAGTAGGGTTAGGCAATTTAGCCTTTTGTGGCGGAACCCATTGGTTCCTACTCCGGTAGAACACCACAAAAGGGTAATTTAAAAAGCGACACGTTGCTGCACTGTGGTTTGCGGTCAGGTTTCCCGTATTAAGGCTTAACAACCCTAGAATGTCAGGGCTCCCTCTTACCATCATCTGAGACACACAACCCAGTTGCTCTATATGGAGGGCGCCATAGCCCCACCCGCACCGGGGTTTGAGCACTATTTAGTTGCCTTTTACGGTAAGCTTAGTGCTTCTGTGGGCTTATCATTTTGACACTCGGACCTGCACGGGGCCCTACATCTCCTTGCCTGAGCTGTTTGAAAAAACCATAAAGCTTCCAATGAAGGGCGACCTGGGCCACTGCCAAAAACTGGAGAGGAATTCAGCTACTGTCCAGATCCGATGCGGTCTATCATATATTGACTAAATTGCCATGTTACGGGTCATCATCGAGCAGTCCATGCCAATTACCCCTCTACATTAACTTTGTGGACTTCAAAAAGGCCTTAGCCCAGTTGACAGAAATACACTTTGGGAGGTACTATGGAATTGTGGAATCTCAGTCAATAAGTAAAGCTTATCCTATGACTACAAAAACACATAATTCAGCGCTCTCACCATCCTTCAATGAACTTACAAGAAACACGCCAAAGTTGTCTACTGCCCCCCTTATTTCATAGATATACTCATAGATTGCTACTTGCCCAACTGATATATTTTGGAGTGCTAAAAGAAAGATGTATACAAGGTGAATACTCTAGATTGGCCATGAATAATTGATTGTTTATCAGAATATATACTGGCCACAAAATCTGCCCAAAAGCCCTAAATAAATTATAATTCAAATGTCATTGAAAAAAATAAATAGTTTTTAAAAAGAGAAAAAACTTAATTAGCAACACCCCCCCCCCCCCACCCATATCAAAATAAAAATGGTCGGTGCTTAAATTATTTTCTTATTATGTTTGTAAATGTAAAAAAAGCATATCTTAACTGTCAAATATTTTATATTTGTAATTTGTTTTCTTTCAAATTTAAATGCAAAATAAAATGTGAACGACATGAAATAGATGCATATGTAAACTAGCACATCAATTAAACTAGAGGCTCCAGATACCAGGAAAAGTGGTCTTTGCTGCATTAATAACTGTAATTACGAATCATCATATAACTTGAACTCTTGAAAACTCTTGAGTAAGCTTTGCTATAAGCGCTATGTCATTTTTTCTGAACGTGTATATTTCAATCTATTGTAGTTTTCACGTTTTAAGCTTGAAGATAAAAAGTTGGCATTTTTATTTTGTCTTTAAAGGGCAGCAAATCTTAAAAGGAGTCGTCGCACAAAATGTACCCTAAAATGATTTTTGTAAGCCTTGTTATGACAATCATTTCACCAATTGCTATTTTTTTCTTTGTGTTATAAGTTAAAAATCCCCATTACCGTTCTTTTTTTATTATTCCAAGAATTCCAATACAAAGCCTGGGTACCTGGTCCATGCTCCCAGTTTTCAGCGGAGTCCGAGTTGCCCATTTACTTCTGTTACTTTGTGTGCTATTTTATTATTTTACTTACTTTATATTCTTTGTTGTGTTTGTCTGTTTTCCGTGTCTAGTCTTTGTCTCGGGATTACATTCTTTTAATTTCCGCTAGAATCTTGGTTTCCTTGATTACTCTTACGATCACATGCTTCCATTTTTTTTTAATTTCTAATAGTTTTCCACTTGTATGAACATAGGTGAATGAACCCTGAAGTCTACAAGATACAATGTTTTATCTGAATAGTGTTACATTATTTAAGTTATGTTCCCATGGTTTCAAACAATTTACAGGATGGTTTCAGACGAGAAATATTTTTTTTTTTTTTGAATGTAGATTATCATATATTGTGTACTTTGATGGTGAATAAATCATACAAAGGATTCAATGCATATTTACATGAGAGACAAATTATTAATTGATTCATAATTTAACATGAGTTATTGTTAAGGTTACATTCTATTTTATAAAAGCAAAAACAATTTATCGTGCAGTGGCTGTACATGTAATTTTCAAAGGATTAAGGAGTCATTAAAATATTCTTATTTAAAGATTTGTTGTTAACTTAACAATCAAAATAATCAATCGGCTTGTTGGCAATCATATATAATATATACCGTGCGCACCATTTTTACAAAACTGGAAAAAACTGTATAGTAATATTAAATGCATATATAACAAGCATAATAATTATATAACAAATGTTTGTAATCAGTCAATTCATACAAAAAGCAGTCAATGGGATTTAATAATTTATAAAAAAAAAATACACATCTTAACTGCTAGTCCTGAGATACTCTCGCGGAGAAAACGTTGTTAAATTACAGTGTTGAGGTATATATTTCCCGCCGAGTCTGAAAGAAATAAAATAAGGAAAACTCAGAATAGTAGTTAAAATGAAAGAGGTTGCGTGACTATCTAAAACAAATAAATATATACCATATTGATGAATTCAAATTAACAAAATAGTATTTGGGAGTTGCCTCTGAGGGACAGAGCTATTTGCATATGTTATGAATGATGTCTAGATATACGAGAATACTTCCTATGGCACATGCTAGGACGATTTTGAGTCTAACATGTTTTTGAGTATCTTTATATATTGGACTCAGCTAACTCATGGCCTCCATTACACAATCACGATATCAGACTACTTGTTAGTTTGAAATGAAGAAGCATTTTAAAATCAATCATACCTCGTGACTTCTGGCCTAATTCTTCGTATATATTTGGTTTATCCTTTATTCCCAGTGTCCCGTAGTTCTGGGTTTCGCTGTAGATAAAAAAAAAATATCTATGAACTATAACGCGGTAAACAAATTGTAATTCACTCGATTAGTTCATATGCAATAACATTAAACGTAATGTTCATTAAAGGGGTATAACACAATGTGTTTGATCTAATTTATAGAGACAACAAAGGTTAATTATGTTTGTATTACTGAATACAAATACTAGGTAAAGTGTGGCAGAGCAATGAATAATGTAACTCGTCGTCTCATCTGAATGATTCCCTAGCGCCAACTGGGTTTTATCAAGGATCTCTAATTTGAATATTCCGACCTAAATACTTAGAGTGTATTGTTTATGAGGAAACCTTTCCCAATGACTAATGCCACTTATCATGGAAAATACAAAACAGTCATGAATTGTGTCTGTGTTTCGTGTGAACATTGGGAAAAGTCATTTTTGCATTTAAAATTTAAATTCATGTTTAAATTACTATTTTTCTGGTCTTCTGACATTGTGATTTTTGGTTATGAATATTGATATGTTGATGATTGTATTGCTTAACAAATAGTGACAAAAGAACAATACAACTTTAAAAACCAATTACCAACACAGCCTTTGTACACTCTTTACTTTAGAAAGGGTCAAAAACAAAACGTTTAAATTGTATTGTTTTGACGTTAGGAATGTTATTTTTTTTTCTTTTTTTTTGTGGAGAAATGGAAGGGCGTTAATCAAATTAGCTCAATAAAGTGCTATATTTCACTAAGATGTGATAAAATTCCATTAAAATTTGCCCAACTGCACAAACACGATGTATTAATTAATTAGAATTTCAGCATTTTTAAGCTTTTATACTTCTTCTGTGTGCAACTACCAAGAAAAATAAAACGTAACTAACAATTATTAAGACGATTGATGTGTTCCAATCATCTTCTTTACTCTTTACTCTTTAATCATGTTTATATTTACAACCGTTTGGTCGAACATCGTTTTACTAAAGTTAACTCCAATTTCAAATTAACAGTACGCGTTGCTATCATTTAGAAAAGATTTGCAATTTATTTGGCGCCACTCAGGTGTTACGCGGGTACAATACTCTGCTAATAGCAGGGGTAACGAAATGTAAGCTAGCATACCCTAGTGAGCACACGTTTATTGACTAAATACAATCGATGTGGCTTGGTCGATGTTCTTATTCTTCACTTACTGCACTCTATGTGAGAAAGCTATCACAATACAACAAATGAAAGACTTTTTACTTACGTATCAACATTTACATCTGAAAAACAGGAATTCAAAATTATATAAAAACGTGTATATAAGTAGTTTTTACAAAATATCTTCATGAAAAAAACAATCAAAATTCAGGCCTGCGTCATTGTTATTGTGTAGTGAGTGTTCATAGGACGATTTTCATTGCAACTTTAAACACCGTTTACACTCATTTCAATTCAGAAAATGTTCTTATCTCGTTTAACAGCATTTAATATGTACTTTAGTCAAGATATATCGTGTACTTTAATAGTGAAAAGAAGATTCAAAACATTAAACTAATATATGCATGGAAGGCTTAGATAATATTAACAGACTTGAAAATGAGTTCTATCTATCAAAAGCAATTGTCAAAAAAGTATTACGAAATATATGTGAATAATAAATCGCATTTTTTGAAGTTTAATGAAACATAATTTTAAAGTATCGTTTTGGAAAGGTTTGTTTTTATCTAAATAAACATATCATAGAATTTGTATTATTTTTCCATTGACCGCCTCTAAAAATATATATTCGTTTACAATTTATGGTTAAGTCTACTGTTTCAAGGAATATTTTGATTTCTATCTTCCCGAATTAACATGCCGCTTAATGTGGCAATAATACATATTGCAAGTAAAGCGTGGTTTTGTTAGTCCAGATTAATTCTGCTCTGGCGATGGTCGAAAATTGAACAAAAGTCTAGATTTCGATATTTTGGAAACTTATGCAAATTATATGCAAATTAGTTGCACAATGGTACTGATGCTGATTGTTATATATAAATTAAAGATGGGTGATCACAGGGTGGAATGGATGGGGTGAGGATGAGGTTCCAACGCGTGTAAATTGGTCTGTCACCCGAAAATGGTCATTTTGTCTATTTCTGGTCATTATTTGCTACCTATGGGGTTCAACGGGACTAAATCGGAAACCAAAGCACATTCATCCTACAGACTGACGACCGTGAAGGCTACCGAAGCCAACTAAAGTGTGTTCCAGTCTTGAGTGGGGGTCAGGGGCCTCCTGAAGAGGCATTGATGTGAATAAATGAGGATTTTTTTTCTCAAATTTTTGGCCTCTGTTTGTCCATAAACCGGAAGTAGTCAATACAAGGGGTTGACATCGAAATGCTGGTGACAGAAATAATTCATATTCGGTTTCCAGGCAAAATAGAGTATTACATATTAATTCCGCTCAGGCGAGGGTCCGAGAACCCTATCTCCGAAAACAAATCTCATTTTATTCTACAGCGGACACTCCTGACATCTTGTTTTAGCTTTCAAGTCATTATTTATTGACAAACTCTATATTAAATAGCCTCATTTTAAAGTACAGTCACGCTGTTTGCAGATGAACGCAGATTGTGCTTTTCTAAACTCAGATTTACACTGCCAGAACCGATAAAGCGGAACATGGTCCAATCCCGAAAAGTTCCGGGTGTAGCACGACAAGGGTTGATGATGATTTGTTTTACAAAAAATGAGCTTAAAATCCATCTTAGGGGCTTATATCATCAAGATGCACCATTATAAGTATTAAAACACAACATTTAGTACCAAACACCCAATTTTTGCTTTTTTTGAGTTCTCAAGGGTTAACAGGAAGGGTTAACGATAAAACATAAGTACAGTACCTGTATGGGATAAATGTCTAATTTTATGGGGTATGGAGCAATGGGGGATGAGGAATGGGTAATGGGGTATATGAATAGGGCAATAGAGAATGGGGCGAGGAAATAATTTTGATTGGTCAATCAAAAATTATTTGTCTGCCTTTTTCCGCAAGAAACGTGCATATCATAATTCTATGACAGCAATTTAAAGAGTTTTTTTTTAAATGGTGATTCCCTTTTAATTGGCAGAAATATGTCATTTGTCGCAACATCGAAAATGTTCATAATATTGCAAATTTTGTATTTTAAACAATAATTATGGACCATTATTGCAGTCAACATTGTTTGCACTCTTACAATCTGCAGAAATATGTCATTTTGAAGGAAATTGAACTGAAATTAATGTGTCGCAACCACACATATGATGCTTATTTTGACTCAGTTAATTTGCAAAAATATTTCATTTCTAAGAATTTGGTTTGAAAAATATATTTATCACAGCCATCAATATAATACTGATATTGAGTATTTTAACATTATTTACAATACTTTTAAATTAATAGATATAGACGCACATACACTTTGCAAAAATAATGTCATTTTGGAGAGTTTTGACTATAATATCTCGCAACCACCAAACGGATACTAATAAAACCATTTTTAATATTTTAAACAATAATTTTGGACCATTATTGAAATTAAAAATGTTCGCCCCGTATTTACAGAAATAAGTTATAATTGTGGAACTGTGACTGAATGTGCATACATTTGGTGTTTCCCTGTTTGAAATTTGACATAAAGCAAAAATATCCATTGTTGCCAGCAAAGAGTTTCAATAATGAACCATTCTACAGTCGCAGAGGATACGAAGCTTTATTTACATCATTACAAAGACTAAAATTGATAGAAAAATCATTTATTCAATATTTGATTTCTACCAAGAACATATTACATAATAATGAATAACCATATGAATAAATAACATTACAAAATGCAAAGTTGGGCAAAAAGTGCCCTAACCAATTATATAGCATAATTCAACACGCACAATTAAATACAATAAACATGAAAAGGTGGGGCCTAAAAGTGTCCCATTATATAAAACATAAATGCATACATAAACTATATTTAAAAAATAATAAAATAAAAGCAAAAAAAAAAATAAATAAATAAAAATAAAAAAAAAAACTGAGCAAACCAATCTTGGTAGGGTGGTATGAGGAAGGATTTTCCCGCTACCAATTAAAAAATATAACCAAAATTTGTAAAATACATACTTTATCCTTAGGAATTTTTACGCCGACTGTCCGCGTGGGTCAGCTCTTGCTGTAACCTGATAACCCCAAGATGCATGTGCCAATTGACCAATCAGATGAATGGATGTACATGATCACGCATGTATCATGCATGTACATCAGAGATAAATCGATCTTAGAAATTCGATATAATCATTAATAAATTAATGAAAATATATTGCGTGCTCGGCGGCGAGATTCTAAAATCATTATTGATTGCACAAAACATTTAGCATCCTGAATTCATTATACGTGTTTGATAAAGCATTTACTGATTTTCTTTTCGGAATGGAGAAAAGGCATTTGCCAACAGGAAATGTTTCGATGCAATTGGGGATAGAGCAATGGGATAATGTGGTATGGAGCAAGTGGGAAGTTTATCCCATACAGGGACTGTAGTCACGTATGTCAACCAATCAATGTATTCAAACAAAAATTAATGGTACATTGTAGTTTATGAAAAGTACACAAATCAACTGTAATTATACAGATACCTTAGTGGAGAAAATGAAATTAAGTATACTTTTCCCACCTTATCTGAGAGAATTAATGGACTAACCATTATAGTAGTAGCAAATAAATATGTTGCGTGACTGTCTATACATAAATAAAATAATGAACCATGATACTGTTTAAATTGTATTGAAACAATATTTTTAGGAATTGCCTTTCAGGGACAGAGCAATTTGAAATTGTAATGGGTCATGTCTGGACCAAGGAGAATACTGGAAACATCATATTGCACAGATTGTGCGCCCGCCTTAAAAGTTCAAACAATCCCTTCTTAACTACATCCGTAATTTCCGTTTTAGAAAAGTCCGAGTCGCCAATTTGCTTTTGTTACTTTGTATGTTTGATTTTAGTTAGTTTATGTTCAATGATATGTATGTCTGTTTTCCATTTCTGGTCTTTGTCACTGGATTACATTCCTTTGATTATCGCTATAACCTTGGTTTCCTTGATTACTCTCCCGAGACATCTCATTACAAGCAGGACGATTTTAGACCTATATGTTCTAGAGTATCTACATATATAGGACGCAGCTGGCGCCTGGTTACTATTAGACAATCACGAAGTAAGATTATTTGCCATTCTGAATTGAACTAGCATTTGAAAGTCAATCATACCTCGTGACTTCTGGCCCAAATCTTCGTATACATTTGGTTTATCCATTGTTCCCAGTGTCTCGTAGTTCCGGGTATCACTGAAAATTAAAAATATATCTTTCAACTAGCTAGTGTGTGAAAGCATAAAATGTGTTTACACGATAATTACAAATACAACAAACTAAAACGTAATGTTCGTTCAAAGGATTATGAAACACAATGTGTTTTATATCATTTATAGAGACAACAAAGGCTAATCATGTTTCTGTTTTTTAACAACAATGCTAGGTATCTCATCGGAATGATTCATATTTGTGTTGTGTGTGTATGTGTGTTGTGTGGTGAGAGAAAATTATTATATAAAGTATCAAATAAAACAGTATAGCAGTTATAGCAGTTATCAAAAGAATGTAACCCAGGAACAACGACCAGACAAGGAAACCAGACATACACAACAATAAGCATAAAGTAACTAAAATCATACATACAGAGTAATTATGACGATTATGACTTATAATTAAACATATAGTGTGGCGGACAGGTATTAAAAAGTGGTTATGTTTTCGAGTTATGAGGGCCTAGGGAGGGTAAACGACTATATCACATGTCAATCAAAAGATAAATCAATGTAGGTTTTGAATTTCGTTCTTATCAAAGTAAAAAACGGTAATGTTTTCTGCTTTTTTGCAATAATCAGAGGAAAGGATAAGGATCAATCGACCCCAAGCCACTTAAATTAGTAGCTTAAGTAAAATCGTTTATTGTAAATACCAGAAAACAGGTAACAGATCAATATCACATGTTTAGAATTTCAAAAATGTAAAAAAGAACGTTTTCTGACAAAAAGTGATTATTTAATCACAGAACAAAATTGCCTATAAACATTTTGCATTTTAGTGCATTTTAAATGATAATGGTAGTATAACAACGTAGAATATTACAGTGTATATCTAAGTAGTCTGTACTGAATAACAAATGAAATAAACACAACGGTATCGATTCAGTCTGCTACATGAGCTTTGCAAAATGAGTTTGAAGTTGAAAACTACTAATAATACTTAAATTGTAAAATATGGAATCAAATTACAGACAACCTGTTTCGTTTCCGAATTAAACAGATCAGCATTACTATTACTCCAAGTAACCTTTTTAGATGATAGATTGACATATTTTTTTTCCATTGTTCAATAATTGGGCGCTCAGCAATGTTCGTTTTGAGTCAATTCGAACGAAGAACAGGATATTCAAAGTCTCGACAAAGCACAGAATATACCAACATAGTCATACGAATAACGTTTATGAATTTAAATTATTAAATGCTCTCCCGTTGTTTGGAGGGAGGGCTTTGGCTAGCGATGATGTTTTTTACAGTTGTGATAAATCCCAGATTTATTTTTTTTTTCAGCTTTTCTAGGTATTTTAATTATAATGAATCAGAAATTGTTTCCTACTAATACGGCTTATACATCTTTTTGAGAGATAACGCTCTTAGAAGTTTTTGCTGCGTCTGTATGTCCTTAACGATATCTTTTTGCATTAAAATCTTTACGACGAATCTTGTTTGTTTTTATCAACTCGCCAAGTATAATCCGTTCAGAGAAGCGGCAGATGGAGAGCAGAGGGGGTTAGCCCCTCTATTTATTGGAAAATTCGTCATGTTTATATATATAAATTGACAAATGGTAAATAAAGTCCTAGCACACCCCTTTTTGGAGGAATCCCGGCTGGCACATCTACTTGTCAAAGTGTTGATCAGCACCTGCAAAGGATATTTCATTACGACCATCAGACTGGTCCACAACAAAGCATCAGGCTATATAAATATTGCATGTACACGTATGCACATCCTTCCATGCCAAGTTCAAATTTCACAAGTGTGTATGAGTATTGTCAAATTTATTACGGAATCCAGCCTTGATTCGTGGTTAAATCTTTAACGTTGTATTTGAAGTCCAAGCATATAAAGACAAGTGCAAAAAAAAAGAAACAATATGTAATATTTTTGAAAGCACAAGATTAAATCTCAAAACTTTAAGTCTTTTCGCCATAACGTAAGGTAGACTCGATACTCTACTATCTTTTCATAAAACAGACAAATTTTCCGGAAGAAATTCCGCGTTATACAATTATAGTACGATTTATTGTTTAAATGATTGGAAATTTGAAACGTAAAACTCATTTTGCGAAGCTCATGTTGCATATCAAATCAAGACCGTTGTGATTAGTCTATTTTTTTCAGTAAAGAATATTTAGATATGCAATGTAATATTCTACGGTGTCTTATTATCTCTTAATCATTGAAAATGCACTAAAATATATTATTTTTGTTTTCGGGATAAACTTTATTTTTACATTGTTCATATTCTATACTTGTGATCTTTACCTGAAACATGTTTTTCGATACCTACAATTAACGATTTTACTTAAACTACATATTCAAGTGTCTTGGGGTTGATTGATTTTTGACCCCTCCTCTAATGAATGCAAAATATCAGAAAAATTGCCACTTTTAAGTTAGAAAAGAATAATATTTATAAACTACAATTGATCTATCTTTCCATTGACATACAATATAGCTGTATGTACTCTAGGCCCATTAAATTCCGAAAAAATCCTCAGCCGTCCGCTTCACTAATACGCTTTTTTAACTCTATTTTCTAGATGCTATACAATAAAATGATATAGATAGACCTCTCGTGTTAAGTCGATGAGCATGCATGACACATATTCCGCGAAGTAGAGCTTGGTTATAACAATATTACTTCGTTTACATTGTATATTGCACATGCAGTACGAGTGCTCATCGACTATACCACAGTTGACACAAAAAAGGGTATATTCTATCGTTGGTGTCGATTATCATACACTATACTACAATAATAATCTGTTGTAAAACGTGACTTCTTGTCATACAATATTTCAAATATCTCCTAACAGTATGCTTTTATTAATTAAAACATATGGACCAAATATATTAAGCGGATAGGTGAATGCATCACCTGGAGCTATTAAAGGCGCCAGATCTTATATTTTAACACTTGGACTTAAATGCAATCTATTAATAAAATTCATACTTGACATACCAACTACATATAAACTTAATAGTTTGTATATTTCCCATCGATTAATGCATGATATAGATTAGTCTCATATTAGTTTGTGGCAGCTGGTTTGTTTAGCAGTTCACATAAATTTGTCCCATTGAACTTAAAGAATCTATTTGAGTATGCCGACCCCATTTCACTAAATCTTTAATCCAATTGATATATCAATTTTAAACAGTCATAAAATGTAATCTTTTTAAAAAGGAAACAAAATATAGTGTTTAAATGATTCTGTTTGTGCGTCAAGTATGTTTTTGATGTAAAAGGTGGGGGATCGTTATCATTGCCTATTTTCACCAAATATAAGTTATGATAAATAAAATATAACATTGGCCTGTTACATGTAGCACAAACGATTAAGATTTTGTAACTTATTAGAATTTAAGCATTTTTTTTTATCGTACTGAGTAAAGACGATGGCTGTGTTCATCTATCCTACTCCACACTTAAGTTTATATAACATCTGTTTGGTTGAAAATTGTTTTACTTGCGTTAATTTTCGAATTTTAAATAAACGGAACGATTTGCTATCCGATTAGTACTCTTCTCTTTTCACAGTGGGGTAGCAAAATGTATGCGTTCATCAACTGAATACAACCGATGTGACTCGGTCGATATTCTAACACATGACGTCCTGCACTAGATGCACACATGCTATTAAGATACCCAAGATGTATCAAGATGTCTTGCTTCAATGATTCTAGAGTTTATACTTACGTCAAATCATCACTACAATCTGAAAAAAGAATTCATGATTTTATAAAAAGTGTGTATACTAAGTTTTTACAAAATATTCGCATAAAAACATAAACGTAATTTTAAGTTACTTTTAAGTCTATCTCAACATCATGAAGGAAATAGGATAAGGGTTAGAAAGGTGGCATATCTATTTATTTTAAAAATGATGTAGAGTAACGAAATTTAATAGTGGTTTCCTTTACTAGTCAATATTATAGCGGCGGGACAAAAAGGCGACATGAAATACTTCTTTAAAAGAGATATTATTCTTAATGTGTCAAAAATGAACTATTTTATACAAGAAAAAGAAAAGCATGCGATCCTTAATTTTAAGAAACCATATTACATTTACTTGTCCTAAAGCGGGTAGTTACCTTAGAAAGTTAATGTGTATTGTTTGTTAAACAAATACAAATGCAAAAGAAAACGAAACGGGGTATTTCATTTCTGCTTCTATCAAATGATGACAAAAGACCTATGTTTTGTATATATTTGTTTATGCCTTTATTGAAATTCACTAAATTTTATTTTTGTCTACATCTCAAAGTTGAAAAGATTCCATCAGATATATATTGTCATGCAAAGTTATAGTTTACTAGTATTTAGCCAATAAAATAGGAAATAAGTAGATGTAATACAATTTTTCGATTATGTTTTCCCATGAGAAACTTACAAATCAATTACGAAAATTCCCACTATGCACTGTTGGAAAAATTACTATTCAATTGGTTAACAAGCAGTAGATAAACGAGGAGCATGAAAATGGGCAGCACAGTACAAACCATAATGCAAAAGCCATAAACCAAATATCTAACAATTCCCTTTAAAGTGTAACAAGCGGACGTACGGACAGGCAAAGTGATTGCTGTATAGCGTCCTCTCTTATGACTTGGGTTATAAAGATGTATACAACTAAATACCGTGATTATCTGTTATGTTGTAGTACACTTCAAAATTCGAATGTTTCCCTGTAGATTCTAGATGTTTTCGTTCCCTGGAATATATTTGATTTACACTTCTTTTATTTCGCAGAAGATCGGATGACTATCCTATTTGCATTTTTTTGAAAGATCAATTTGAATGTTTAATTTGAATAAACGACGCATGGTGAACTTTCTGCTAATTATATTTTCAGGTACTTCCGATAAGTCAGACATCTACACTCGAATGTACATAGCATTTTGAATCGTTACAAGTCCAAATATTTATTTTTTTAAATTTTCATACCCAGATTTATTTTACATCCACAATGAGTCAAACGTATATAACATACTATCATAGTACGACTTTAACTTACTTTTCTGACATCCGTCTACCTGAAAAAGGCAAATTATTTGAAAACGCACTTTCTACAGCCATTTATTTGGTATTATCTTTTTTTAACGATAATTTCATTTGCGTTTGATATATATAAAACTTTTATATGGTAAAATTTTTAAGGCTTTATGATAGACATGTTTCTATAAGTCAGTTTTAGCAATGAATAATTGGCACGTCCAAAGTATTCTTTTCCTGATAACCTATCAAAGACATTTTCAAATATTTCAATATTTATATTTTTTTCGAACAACTTTTTAATTTTAGAAACTAATTTGATTAAAACTTGATTGTCCAGTATTAACAAATATCAAAGATTTTTTTCTTATAAATCATCTGGATGGCGATTCTGGCATTATAGTCAAAACATAACTAGTTTAATATACAATTCGTGTCGTGGTATTCGGTCGTTTCTGACTATTTTTTTTTCTAGACGGTTATTAGCAATTCTACCTTGGGACAACGTTTACATCGTAGCGTCAAACGGAATTCCAAGCATCTAATTAGATTTGTTGGATATGTTCACCACAAAAAGTAGTTTTGTGTTCGCTATTCAGGTACCAGTCTTTATAAAAAGAGCAGAAAGTAGGTTATTCAAAATGTTAGAATCTCAACGACTTCACTTTTACTTCTCATTCACAATATTTAATTCGAGATATACATTTATATATGTATTATTCTGAATGAGGTATACAAGAGAAATACGGTTAGCATTTTGCAAGAGTTGTTGTTTCTGATTTATTTAATTTACGTTGGTGGTTAACGTGCGGTTTTCTCAACAAGACTGATCTCATTACAGGAAGCAGTAATATTGTCACATAAACTTATAGCATATGTAGACCAAAGCATCTTTCTTCTATGGTTTTTTAACACCATGAATCACCTTTTCCACACACAGTGTCGGAGTTTTATTTGGACTGTTATTTGAGTAATTACAACTGACGTTCAAAGAGGGATATTGACATTTTGCTTCTCCAAAAGAGTGTTTTAAACAAGACATTTTGAATTCATTTTTGAAATTGCAATTGATACACAAAATATGTCATGTAGAATTACATTCTTTTCATTACCGCTATAACCTTGGTTCCCTTGATAACTCTTTGAAATCGAAATTGTAGTATTAATTTACATGTACATCAATACTTGTGATATATATGAAAGAACAGTTCAAGACAGATGGGGGGGCCAAGGCGTATTAAGATAAAAGGGGTTCAGAGCTATTATTTGCTTATCTTTGTCTTTTTGTTCTACAAAATAAAAAAAAGATCAACAAAAAGGGGATCCGGAACCCCAATGCAGATTAGCCACTGATTTCTCAGATATCAAAATAATTCAAGGCGAGTGGTAACGATATTATTATTTTAAAAATGATTTATTTGAATTGATGACTGATAACTTACTCGACAAAACAGTGGAACAATGTTTGCTACATGTATATACCGTTAAATTTGGATTCTAACAATTTGCAAAATTGCAATCGAACAAATACTGGTGAGAAAACACTGACATTAAAATCCTTTTGGCATTCAAGTTTAGACTTATCCCTCAATATCATTATGCATTTAGCTATCCTGTATACATTTTATCATAGGATGCATATTCGTTTGAACAACCTGACAAAATCACTTTTAAATTGCAAAGCAACCCTTCAATACTTTCCACCAGAAAACAATTAATATAAACGCCTGGATATTTCTTACACCGGAAACAATAATGATTAGAAATCCAATAATGATTTTCGTACTTGATACAGAAATTTACAAATGGTGGTCTAGATCTATGTCCCACAGTTCGTCATTGATATATATTTATTTGAGTTTATTATACTCGGAACGAACTCTTTGAACAATATGTTTAACTTCGAATTTAAGTTAGAAGAATGTCGTTGATTTTGCAAGAAGAAATCAACATTGAATTAGGTTTATTACTATCAACGTTAGAGCTCCTTGAAATCAACGTTGGGTTAAGGCTAATGTTGAAAAGCTGAATGGGAAATGTTGAATCAATGCCGTATCATAGTTGATGTCTCAACGTAATACTATCAAAGTGAATACACTCTGAAATGAAAAATTCAAACTACAGTGTATTATTGCATAGGATAGTCCGATGTCGAGCTAATTCAGCACTTTAGTCAATTACGTTTGCTCCTATTTTTATCTTATTGATTTTGTTGTGATTCAAAATATTTGATACATTAGCTCCTTATGTTATTTTATTGTTTCAATTAATTAATTCATTAATATATCGCATTTTGATATGGCTGATTGGATGAATCACATATATTTTGGAGGGGGGGTCCTTAAATTTTATATGTAAGTTCATAATTAACTGCGGTGCATTTAGTCAGAAAAAAAAAGAAAAAAAAACATTCTGTCTTTTATTTCCTTATGTTTTTATTTCAATATTTTTCAAATTTGCATTTCTTTTTTCTTCAGTTATCAAATGGTGGACGGATATTCTAAACAGGCCGTCTATCTTGCGTCAAAGATCAATATGTGTTTTCAAAATAAATATATTTGATTAATATGAGTGCAAACAACATTGAAAGCTCAACGTTTAAACACAGTTGAAAGTTCTACGTTAAACAGATTTGATGTAAAGCAACCTTGATATAATGTTTGAAGGTCATCACACAAAATAGACATTATATCATCTGAGTAGCTGGTACCACAATGGTCCTGACTTACTACATATATTTCAAATGAAATGGTGGGTTAAATCTAGTGGGTTTTAAAGCAAACCTCCATATTAAATTGCGGCATGAATATGCCCGTTGTGATTAAATAGCATTTGCATGCTATAGTATCATAAAATAAATGGTCATACCAGAACAAAAAATAATTTAAAAAAAGCAATCAGTCCTCATTGTTTGAAAAGAAACTGAGTATTTTTCAACCAAGGATTGATATCTGTAAAATATTTTGGAAAATGGCCTTTTGAGACACATTTTCGCACATCCCCGATTCAGGAGCTTATTGAGTGTCTGTAGTAGTTTGAGGCAATGGAGTTTTTATTATACGAATCTTAAATTGTATTAAACGTATGAAGCAAGATTGGCATAAGGCGTGTCTAAACTATCGTCCTAGACATAAAATGGTGACATTCATTTTTATCAACCTTAAATGGAAAGTCAATCTTTTGAGATAGGTACCCCAGAACCACTTTGGCTAATATTTAATGCTTGCAGTATATGAGGCCAGGTACATATTCAAGTACAATTGGTTCTATTCCAATTGGAATAATTTTGGCTTTGCTCTTCCATGGTAAATTAATGAAAAGGAAGCCTTTACTGAAGAATTGACTTGACTGCTTAACATTGGGCCCAATAAACAGGTGGTTTGCAGTATAAACAAATATTCATAAAAAAATATTATTTTAATTTCTCATTTAAGAAAATTACTTTGGTTGTCAGTTTATCATGGTTTTTATTTAACAGCCCTGCATGTAGGAGGGAAAAAAATGTTATTGAAAATATGATATATTGTACAGTCCTTGAACCGATCCGCGCAACAATTTGACGGATCGATGACCGTTAACTGATTGATCGCTAACGGATCGATGACCGATGACCGGTGACCGATCTGATCGCTGTTTTGTTATGTAAAATGACGTAAGATGTGTTTGAAATAAAATAAATGTAAAATAAAAGTATAAATTGATCTTCAAATCTATTACATTATGTAATTATGTGTAAAATTGACAAAGAAAACAATAAAAACTGTAAAATACAGTGACCGCTCTGTAATCATGTGATGCGATCACCGGTTTAATGGATCGGTTTGAAGGATCGATGATTGACCGGAAAGTTTCCATGTCTGTTTCGTTTTGTTTTTGCAAAATTTCCCCTAGGACTTTTATTTTTATATGACTTTTTCCATCATTAACTCTAACTTGATACAATCTTTTGATATAAGCAGTCATTTAAGCACACAAGCAGTTCTTTTTTTGGATTAGATGGACTTTTTTTGGTTAAAGAAAAACAACCCTGTTCAATCGGAAGGATTTGTCAGATGTCCTTCTACCTAACCCTACCAGGTTTAGGTTTATTCTTTTAGTACTACAGCCTGCTATTTTTTTATTCTTCCACACTTCTTATTAATTCTGTACTTTTTATTACTTTAATGCCAATGTTATTAAACTGTGGTCTTTAGTCTAAATGTGTATATTATCTTTGCTTACATATTTTATTTGGCATACTGAACAGGTATGGTGTATCCAACCTGGAGGGTGAAAGCAAGAACTCCTCAAGTGTTGGCAGGCAGGGAGGCAAAGAAGAAGTAGTGGATTTTTTCTCTACTATGGGTGGACCTTATTGAGGTGGGTTTACTGATGATTCATATAGGATTAAAGCGAGTTTAAAAAGCATGCTAATTTCAGTTCTGCATCATTGAACATTTACTTACACATCAGTTTATGTATATAAAACTGAGATAGATTACTCAACCATGTCTTAATGTATATTTCAGTTTCATTATTGTCATATTGATAGCAAGCTGGAGTTCCCCTAATTACAATTAGAATTGTGAAAGATCAACTGCAGGATTTTTTTTTAGTGCTCTTTTGAAGACACATAAACAACATCACAATCCAAAGTACACAAAAAAGAAGTCTGAACCAAACAAATAATAACCATATATTATTTTATCCATTTTGGAAAATATGTAAGATGGTTTATGACCTTGTTCTTTATCTTTGATTATGTTAAGGTTAAAGCCTATGCTAAGCCCTATCAAAGTAAAGGTTTGTAATAATTCATTGGAAACATCCCTCTTTCCAAAACGGAAAATGACTGCCCCTCGGACCAATAAAGAGCTTTATGGGGCCACATGATATGACCACATTGAACTATGTTCACTAAGGGCAAGTGTTGACACAATATTACTATTTGACATACTTAAACATAGGGACTTATATATTATTAGCACAGCAAGACGTTTGGACATAATATAGCACATGTAAGTTACAAGATGCTTTAGTTATGATTTGAGCGTGTTCACCAAATATCTTAGCCTTAATCAAAAGACCAAGACACGTCTATTCTTGCGTCACTATCATAAATTTGTAAGCACATAAGTGTCTTCGATATGTGTGTTAACACTCAGCAACTAAAAAAAAACTACTGTGTGAATTACAAATTTCCATATGCAATATCCCAATGATAGAACCTACTGTTAAAAAAAAGGCTGGGTCCAGCTCTGTGGTCACGTGATACGTTCACCGGCATAATGGACTGGTTATCACGGATCGATGACTGACCGGAAACTGATGGGTGATCGATGGCCGATCGCAATTTTTGTTGCACAGATCGGTTCAGGTACTGTACCAAGTTTAGTTCCATTTTTTCCAGTAGTGTCAGAGGAACAGATTGTTGAAAGAAACAGCATTAAAAATAGCGAAAAAAACATAAAAAAATTGCAAAAACTCCAACATGGCTCAATAGATTCAAATGAGAATTTGACCACAAATATATCTCATCATGCTGGAGACTTTCACCCACGTCAGAATTTGGCTTAACCTAATGGTTTTGGAAATACATGCAAAAAAATCTTCCGTCTGACCCTATGTTCTATGTTAAGTAACGGCAGCCATGTTTTTGACGGATCAAAAGTCTAAACACAACTTTTGTGCAAGATACCCTAAGGAGCATTTGTGCAAAGTCATGTAATTTGGCTCAGTAGTTTCAGAGGAGAAGATTTCTGAACACAATTGTTAACGGACGACGACGACAATGACGACTGATGCCAAGTGATGACAATAGCTCACTTGGCCTTTGGCCAGGTGAGCTAAAAAAAATTGCTTTCGGGCTTTGGTCCAATTTCGTTCCCCTATAACTCAAAAGCCGTAAAAGATAAGTCTAATGTAAAAAAATAAAGTGGAAAATATTGAAATAATAATCATCAAAATTGTTTTCACATTAACCTTCCCTCTGAATTCTAATGATAATTCATATAACCTCTTATTAGTACCTTATTTACAAAAGGGGTGGACAAAAAATATTCAATAAAATGCTAGATACACCTCCTGAATTGTTAGGACAATATGGACACAAAATTCAAGCTTCATATAGCCTGGACTAATTTTGATCGTAATTAAAATAATGACACAGGATAATATTTTACCAAGAATACCTTAAATATTTGCAATAAGATAGTTTATAGACTTTCAGTGAAGGCATGGCAGTTTGTGGTACAATTGCAGGGACATTTTTATCAAGTTATTGTACTAAAATTATGACAAATCTTATTTCAGATCCGTTCTTGGTTCCGAATTGTTCACATTCAAACCCCAACCTTTATAATCAATTCTACATTGTCTTTTAATACCACACCTTGTGGTATAATCATAATGAGATCCATTAATTTATAGCCAAGTTATTGTACAGACAAAATACAAATACTCGTTTTAGGGCACTTTTTGTCGAGAAACCGTAAAATTATTCGAAGCTTTCTTTTTGTGGTATGGCACCTTTATTTATAATTAAAGATATACACACTTCTACCCAGGTAACTGTCTAGAAACCCAATGTAATTGTCTGAGACAGCTGAACAGCATGCACCCACTATGAACAAAAATTAGTATAGGCCTTGGCAGTATATAACAGTCCTTACCCTCCGACTATTATGAACTGTCCATCACTTAAACAATCGAAGACAGGAAAAGATAGCCCTTACCTGTATTGTATATTCCTGTGATAGACTCTTATTTATCATTATAGGCATTGACAATATTTCCTATACTATAATGAACTGTACCGAATTGTTGCTGTTCATGATAGTCGGCGACAAATTTACCAAACCTAATCTAATTCCTTAGGGTCTGTTTAGGTAGATGTTCAATGAAGTATAAAATGCTGGGTAGCTGGAGAAAATAGCATCTACCAAAATTCTTGTTAAAATGAAGTTGTTAAGCATTGTTTCACAGTAAAATTAAAACTAGAAACCAAACGTGTCCAATCCAAATACACAAAAATTAAAATCGTGTCATCCATTGATAACAGACGTAACTCCGGTGAAATTATTTGGATAAACGGAAGTGCAGATAAACGGAAGACGAATCAAATATTCTTCAACTCGTCGGGTGGCGTTTGAAAATGTATATCAGGCACGTTAAATATTCCATTGAGTAACATGTCATTGTCCCAGTCTTTGATGGCCATAGAGAGTAAAACAGTATTGACAGTACACTGTTGTGGTTTTTGTTTTGTTTTGTTTTGTTTTTGTTTTTGTTTTGTTTTTTGTTTTTTGTTTTGTTTTGTTTTGTTTTGTTTCGTTTTGTTTGTTTTTTTTTGTTTTTTTTTTTGTTTTTATTTGTTTGTTTGTTTTTTTTTTTTTTAAAAAAAGGATTAAATGGTCTGAGTGTAAAGTTGTGTTTCTTTTTTCAAAGCAGAATGTTCTTGCAAAATGTTAATACTACTATTAAATAGGAAGAGTCAGTATTTCCTAATCATTTGATTTTTTTACAATGTTGCAGAGCCCTCTCTTGGATAGGGTAGTGAGTAAGCAATTTGTTTGTTTGGTGGGATTTAACGCCCGAGCAGCAGTGGATGATAAAATGAACGTGAAAAGATGAAATGAAAAATGGGATAGGACACAAGGACAATGGGGTCGACAAATTTTGATTGCCACTGGAAATAGGCAGAGGTGGGTAGGGTCGGGCAATTTAGCCTTCTGTAGCAGAACCTTATGGTTCCTACTCCGGGGGAATACCACAGTAGAGTTTTTTAAGGTGCGGTTAACGTAGCATCTGTCCAAACACGGTGCACCACTATGGTTTTCGGCCAGGTTTTCCGTATTATAGCCTGACAACCCCAGCACGTAACACCAGGGGTACCCCATTCCACCACCTGGGGCACACAACCCAATTGCTCTGTGGGCAGAGCGCCCTAACCCCCGGCTAGGGTTCTGAGCACTATTTATTCGCCTTTTACGACAAGCTTATCGCTGCTGCAGGCTTATTCTTTTGACACCCGGACCTGCACGGGTCTTGAGTAAGCAAATTATTTCTTAAAAACTAATCTAAATCGGTGTTTCTAAACACTGCTCAGGGGTTCCACTACTGAGTTCATATACGAAAAATCAAGATACAAAACTAAATTATTTACGCCATTTAGACGATATGTATTATACCTTTCAACAGGCGCGGCCCTTGTCAGAGATATTTATCCGTACAATCAAAATACTGCTATTGCTTTAAAATGGTATGATGATTTAAAAACAAATATTAGTTTTTATCAACCTCACCCCCGGTAGAAACGGACGGACGGACAGACACACCCAGCACTTTATATTTGTAAAAACAATCTGCAAACGGTTTACAAATGACTAATTATGGTTTAATGTCCTTTGACAGAAAGGAAAAGAATGACTTACCAATCAAACAGACCCTGTTTTGAACAAGTTTTATGGCTAAAACAAACCAAGTCGACACTATCGTTTGCAACAAAAATAATATGTTTGGCATAGTTGTTGCTCGATAGGTTACACGTATCACGTGATTCTTATTTAAGACTTAGCGTAATAATACACACAAAAATAAAGAGAGTATATGTGCCTATACAATACATTTTTAATGTGTCTCTGATGCTTATTTTCCACATGTCAACACATACTTAATAATACTGTGTTTCAATAGTCAATTGTAACAACAGAGATTTCCACTAAATGGATGAACAAATGGACGTACCAATAGGGATTGCCTCTGTTTTGTCATGTTGAATGACCTCAAGTTTAGTAGAAATAATTCTCAAACTAAGTTTTAACTTGTTTCGATGTCATTGCAATTATAATCAAAATTGATGCAATGTATTTATAAACTGGGCCTTTTATTCATTAGCGTGAAAAAGGTAATAATATCATACGTAAAGTTCGTTCAGTTACGAAGAAATACGTATAGCCAGGATTATAGAAGGGGATGAAACTTTAAAATGTTAATTGTAGCCCACTGTCTCTTAGCTTTATTTTTTTTCTTATAGCTTTTTGAATATTTCTTATATTTTATTAAATAACCAAACAAAAAAGAAAATAAATGTATTTTGAATTTCTAAACTATGAATTATTATCTGTATGCAAAATATTTGCAAGAGCTACACATCATTAAAACATTATAAAGACAATGCATTTAACCATTAGAAAGGAAATGATGTGGCACTACACATGAAAGTTCAAAACCTTCGAATAATATTTCATAGTTCTTCCGTAGACGTAATTTTGAAATATGAAAAAAAAAAGATACAACGGGGAAACCCTTTCAGATCCACCTGGGGTCTGGCAGTATAATAACGTCTGCATAACAGCCTTGTCCGAGTTCTTCGGTCAGATATCCCGAAGGCTGCATCTAGGTGTACCATATGTATTTTAAATAACAACGATGTATAACATTTTTGAGCTTGGATTATAACAGAGTATGGGGATTAGAAGTATATACAAAGTTTATGCTGATGGTACTGATACATTAATGAACTTATGGTCTGAGTAGAAGACTTTATCCATGCCAATATTTATAGTAAAAATACCCAACATGGGTGTTAAATGAAAAATATTAATTTTATAGCATTTTTTAAAAAGAGTTTTCATGTCACAGTGAGAAAGCGCACTTTTCTAATGAAGTCAAAATTTTAAAAAAAGAGGAGAAGGAGCCTGTGACCATGGAAATAAAGAAGATCTCAAAGTTTCGTGGCATTCGCTAAAAGCTTTTTTTTCAGTTAATGGGTGAAAATGAAACAAATGGCCCTGAATCGCTCACCTGGTCAAAAAAAAAGGCTTTTAAGCCATTTTTAATTGGACTCTTGACCCTACTGTACTTCTGCCAGAAGAATTTTGTAATCAATAGAGAACATCTTAGTTTTAGAGTTGGCTTTCAAGTTAAGACATAAATCTCTCATTGCAATTTTTTGTTTGCCATAATGTTTGCCAAATCAAAAATACCTACATAGTGATATTGTTGAGGATATTGTGAAGAACAGTCATCCCAAATTTTGTTACAATCCATCTAGCGGTTTCAGAGGAGAAGATTTTCAAGGTTCAAAAAGTAAAATTCAAAAAAATCTATTTCAGGACCCATAACTGAAACACCCATCAACACATTTTTCTGAAAAATTCGGCATATCTCCATCTCATAGATGCTGATCATTTTTTATTTCGTGCCAGATTTTGGTTAAACCCAACTGTTTTGGAAATTTTTGCTAACTTCTGCAATTTGACCCCTATGGTACATTTTTAGCAACAGTTCTCATGTTTATTCACCGATAAAAAATCCCAATAGTGATTTTATGCAGAAAACTAAGGATAAATCACGCCAACTTCCAGTCAATTGTACATACAATGTACATGTGAAAATACAGTGTTTGACTTCTATGTTCTTTTTTTAATAACGGCAACCAAGATATTTAAACAGATAAAAAAGAAGTCAAAGGCCATCTTGTGCAGGATACTATACGGAACAATCATGTTTAATTTGGTTTCAATCAGTCCAGTAGGTTCACATAAAAGATTTTTGAAAATTATATCATCAAAACTTGCAAAAAAAAATACAAAAGAGGCAACTACCTCTTAAATCCATCAATGGATGGTCACGAAAATATGTGCACAGATAGATCTCGTCATGCTGATCAATTTTACCTATGACTGAATTCAGCTAAACTATTGTTTTGGAAATATTTGCAAAAAACTACAGTTTTACTCCTATGTTCTGTTCTAGTAACAACAGACATTTTTTAAACAGATAAAACACAAAACACTATTTTTGCAGGAAACCCTTAGGACTAAACATGTCAAGTTAAGTTTTAAACGGTCCACTTGTTTTAGAGGAGTAGATTTGAGAAACAAATGTCAACGGAAGAGGACAACGACGTACGCCAAGTGATGGCAATAGCTCACTTGGTACTTTGAGCCAGGTGAGCTATAAAAACAGCCTGATATGTATGAAAAAGTACCAAAGATAGAAAACTTGAAATCAAAATTTTATAGAAAACAAAAGGGAGCATATGACCATGGATTCATTTAATTTACTAACGTTTCATGGAATTTGCTGTGAGCTTTCTTCTGCAATATGAATAATTGACCAAAAAAAATTATAGGAAGCTTATTGCAATATATCAGCAACTTGTGATTAATAGTCGACAAGAAAAATATGACGAAAATTGTGTATACATGTATATACCCTGTATAAGATTTTTTTTCTTTTATCAAACTGGAAGTAGATATCACATGGTTAAAAATACCAACCAAAAATTACCACATGCACATAGCAAGCTCTGTATAAAATTTCAACAGCATGTGATTTAGGAAAGCTGAGAATTTTCTTACATAAAATGTGTTATTGAATGACAAAATGACGGATATAAGAAAAACAGAATACCCCTCCAACGGAAAGGGAGTATAATATCATAATTTCATAAATGGTAACATGTGAATGCTCAATGGTCTTTTACACAGACTTTATGCAATACGTTTTCTTGAATGTCAACAACTCCCTAGCCCAACTCCCCATCAAAATCAAATGGTTGCTCCCTAAAAGAAGGAAAAATTTTAAACGAGTAATTGACTAATACATGCATACAAATCATAGTACTGTTATGCATAAGTGCCTCCATTGAGTGACTCAGAATTTTCCTATTTTAAAAAATATCCCAACCTTTCTTTCTTCTTACAACTACTACGGCCACTATTGCGAGAATAACAAATATTACAGTTAAGCTTCCAACTGCTGCTCCTATTACAGCACCTTGTCTTGAAATTTGTGAACCTTCTGAAATATTAAACAATTATATATATCATAAATAACATCCTTAAAATGGAATGTTAAAAATGAAATATTGGACCAAAGTCTATAAAGTTAACTTGAAATAAAAATAATATTCTAGTTTTTCCAAGATGAGAATCTATTAAAAACTAGATTTGTAATTACCTTTAGTACATATTATCTCAATCTGTGTAGGCTGACTCTTGTTGAATTTATTCTCAGCATACATCCTAAGTTCATAAGAAGTGCTGTCCTTAAGTCCTGGTAACTTATATGATTGTAATTCATCTTGCAAAATGATTAACTCTTTAGAAACGATTGCAGATTTCCACATTCCAGAATCTTTTCTTCTGTATTCTACAAAAAAACTCTGTTCATGTCCTCCATCAAAGGCGGGTTGCCATTGTAATAAAACCGTAGAATCTGTTGACCCAAGTATTGTAAAATTCGTAGGAGTTTCCGGTGGACCTTTAAAGAAATAATGTTAAAACATTGATTCATGTTAATGCTTACTGTGCATCATTCGAATTAAGTCTTGGTATATCAAAAAAGAACTATTACTATATGCATGCATTATTTTAGTGATGTGTGTAAAGTCATTTCGAAGACACTTTTAATGTCTTAAAGGTTCTATTTTTCAATGAACATTGAAAAACTAGCTTTGAAGTTTAAGGTTTCTCTTATTTGTAGCTATGGTTTCAGGCTAACCTCAATTGTTTTTTTTTTTATTTTAACAATAATAAAAAAATATACATCTGATCAATTCTAACAAATATTAACTTACTTGCAGACATTAACACTACAAGATGTTCCACAGTGTCACCAACACGGTTTGAAAGTCTCAATGTATAGTTTTCAAAGTCCAGTATCAGTAGATTTCTAATTGTCAGTATAATTTTAAAACCATCAACCTGTATTGTGGTACCATAAAACGTATCAGTTATAACATCAGATACATCTGACATTCTGTATTTATTGGACTGTTTTATTTGGATACCACCCCTCATCCATGTAAGTGTATTGTATTTAGGAACACTGTAAACACTGACATCAATGTCTACATTTCTACCATACTGCCCTAACTTAGTTTGGCTGGAACCAGTAAGGAAACGTGGTGGCGCTGAAAATAATGATAATTAATATTTAGAACTACTACTACTTGCACAGATGATCTACACACCATCCAACCGTTGCTATTTACCACAGAAACAAAAGTAAAACATATCCCTACTGATCAAGATACCATTAACATTTGTTTTCTTAAGTCACAAACATTATGCCTTGGCACTTCTAACATCAATATTTTTCTCCAATGGACTTATTGTGCTTTTTTTTATGGTAGACCAAACAGACAATTTTTCATAAATTGTTTTAAGTAAATTCATAAAATAGTAAAATCATTGAGCGGTTTTGACTGAGTTGCATTAACAGAAATATCTAATAGAAACATATGTGGATCAATATCCTTAATGTACCTATCAGGGTATACAAAACTCAGTTTGAAAATACAAAACTTTAAACCTTAAGTCGCAGTAGAAGGGACCAGGCAAAAATGTTCAAGTTTTCCAACGTTCAAGTCATCCAAAGTAGAGTATAACCTGGAAATAGTTTGGTCAATTATTCCTTCTGCTTTAACATCATTAGTTGTGCCTGTACATGTATATGTACTTCTTATCACGGTACATCGTAATGCCTTTCATTTTATATTGGAAGAAAATTTTTGTGTGTAGCATATCATGTTTTAAATACTGAATGACACCGAGTGTTATAGGGAAAATTCCTTTCTTTTTTTTATATTAAGAACGTCATTAGTACATAACATGCTGCTTTGAATGACTCACAATCAGGAGAATCGTCAAACCATGTGCTTTACATTACTACGATAAAATCACTGGGGAAACAAATGTACTGGTTCAAATACCTTTACTATCATCTGTTTGATTTGTAATTAAGTCAGGTCAACATGGTGAAGAAAAACCCACCAAACAAAAGATGCTCTTTTATTTTTATTTACGCTTTCATTTCGCATAAGGATAATTATTTCTGCACTCAGATCTGCATGATCTGCATTTTTCTAGAAAACGATACATTCATTTTCCACATCAACCAAATGAAACCAAATTAAGAACTATAACTATTACAAAGTGCCAATTTCATGTACAATCTCTACAGTTGTTGTATACCAAAAGCGCAACAATCAAATGGAAATGCATGAATAACCTTCTGTCTGTTTTTTAGAAAGACTGCTACTTAAATTTTCAGATACTATTAACAATTCATCTGTAAAACTTTTTCTATTAACAAATATCCAATATCACTGTTGGTAAGAATTCCAATGTGTGATTAATAACATTCGTTTCTTTTCACTACACAAGCTATTTTGGATTAATTAAATACACAATATGTCAACGAGTGTATATAAGCCATGTTAATCGTTGTACAGGAGTAATCAAGGGAACTAAGATTCTAGCGAACATCAAAAGAATGTTATCCAGGGAAAAAGACAAGACATGCAAACAGACAAGAACAACAAAGAACATAAAATAACCAAAATAATACAAATGTACATACAAAGTAACAAAAGTAAATAAGCAACATGGACTCCAGTAAAAACTAGGAGCATAGACCGTGTGCACCGGAAGGGTAAGGGTCCTCTACTTTTCTGTCCATCTGATAGAATCTTGCGAAAGGAGCAACCATTATAGTGTATATGACTACAGTACCTTGACTGACAACATATCCAGATCCTTGCTGATCCAGAATTCCGTCTTTATCACTGATACCATTACTAGCTGTACATACATACTCTCCTGTGTCCTGGTATCTGTCCTTCTCAGACTGCTGAGGAAGAACCAGAGTACTACTACCATTTAATTGTCGGATCAGTTCTCCATACTTAGACTTATGCTGCCATTTGGAGAAAGAGCTAGCAGGATTACCATCTGCATTACAGTTTATCTCCCGAAATGAGTGTGTTAGAGTAAAAGTTTTATTCTGAACAGATATATCAGGTGCGTCTGAAATATAACAATTTATTGACCGTACTTGTTTCTGCTGTTGATTGATATGATACTGAATATACTGTAATTGTTAATTTTTAGAAAAAAAAAATATTGCTGTATTTGAATCTTAACCTATGAAGTCCTCATTTGCTCTGTAAATAACCCAAAAAAAAAAAAAAAAAAAAAAAAAAAAAAAACAACTATTTTTGTATTTACAAGGTGAGTATGCTACACATCATATACATTTAAATGAGAGTATATCAACCTTCATCTAGGTGTGTAATTCTTATGGTTCTTATTATAACATAAGAGCTATACAATTGAGCTCAAAACAAGCACGTATGTTCAAGTTATTGTCCAGAACAAAATTGTGATACCTGACAATAATATATTTTTTTGTATTTTCTGTTTAAAATAATACACGATAGGGTGCCAAAGTTACTATAGTATTCACTTACGATATATCATATCAAATAATTATGACAAGGAGAAGTTACAAATAGCAAATACGACTTTATCACAGATTTACATTACATTTCCTCATAATATATGTCCCGATAAATGGTGTTTCCATGCAAAACATTAAAATATTTCAGTAAACACTTTAAAGGTACAGAAAAAGGAGTCATAAAAAAAGAAATGTTTTGTCGTGTAACATCAAGAATATCATATTTCATTACGATAGTAGTTTGGTAACTGTGTAATATATAAGGAAAAAGAATGATACTTTTTTTTTTTTGTTTTGTTTTGTTTTGTTTTTTCAAGAAATTCCGCCCTCTTGGTAGAGTTTGAAGATGAGTTGTTCTGGGTACTTTTTGTTTTGTTGGTACTTTATTTGTAAGTAATAAAAAATCAATGTATATATATATATATGGGTCTCTTCCGAGTGTTCCAATGAAAAATTTCTTGGTTCCTCAAATTCAAACATGATGCTGTATACAAAGAACAAATTCTTTATCTTATATCAAGCAGGTTTAATTTTAGTAAATGTGTAGAAAAGTGTGAAATGCTAGGTACCAAATATTAGATTACCCATATTTGATTAATAATAATTAGATTAATACGATGAATTTCTGTTTGACAATTGACAGATTTTAACTCAAATTAAAGTGGGCAATAAATAAAGTAATGAATTATATTGAACTGTCATGGACCCAACTCAACACAATCTTAAGTGGAGAGTAAAGGGTACCTCATGCTTACATTTGCCGTTTTGAACTCATCTGGGTTTACAGTTTTTAAGTAGCACTCAAAATAAGAATTATGCAAAATGTGATTCATGGTTGGAAAGCCTACATATTTTTATTTTTTTTTATATTTTGTTTAAAACGTTATATTTAACAGGAATAAACATGTGGCTTTTCAAATCACCCATACTCTTATGGGATATTTTTAAATGCATTGTAAAATTCAAAATTAAGGGGGACACCTCTCTAAATGTGACCAGAATACAATAGAAACTATTGGATTATCAATGTGAATTATCTAAGAGCAGACAGATTGGAATCCAACATCTGCCAGCCCCTTGTGCTGAAAACATGAGAGAAGGTTGCATTTGATTAATGAAAATATTGCATCAATAAAAAAAATTACAAGTATTTCTTGGTCGGGGTGTGTAATCCCTGCACACTAAACTCATTTATTTCGTTACAAATATATCCTCCCTAAACCAAATATTTGGAGGTCCTCCACAACGTGTTTCAGGGACATGTAAAAAATATTTTGGAATGATAAAACTATTTTCCCTGCCTATATATATCTCAGAATGTGACGACTCTATTCACTACACTGCTCCATCGGATCAAGTTGATACAGGGAAGATAAGTAGACGTATAGAAAGTTCTTAAAAATTCCCAACGATGTTAGAACTGTCAAATTTGCGATGCAAATTTTGGTTGTTCCCTCCGCGGGACTCGAACTCGTACTGCTGTGACATCTATGGCAACACCGCCTGCACGAAGTCCAGCGCCCTAGACCACTCGGCCAGCTAGGCTATATAAAATATAGCTTTCGCTGGCCGGGTAATTCCTCCTCGTAGGATTAATCTAGGGCTATAACTTAGTACACGATGTATGGTAGTACGGGATAGTTCATTTAGATGTTATTATGTAGGATCAAATTAATGAAGCATGTCACAACAAATCAATATTATACAAACGTCTCAGAATGTAACGACTCTTATCACTACACTGCTCCATCGGATAAGTTGATACAGGAAAGATATGTAAACGTATAGAAAGGTCTGAAAAATTCTCAAGAGTAATCAAGAGAACCCAGAATCTAGCGGAAAACAGCAAAAGGATATCAAGGGACAAAGACCAGCCATGGAAAACAGACACACACAACAAATAACATAAAGTAACTGAAATAATACATACAAAGCAACACAAGTACACGAACAAAATTTCAAAGCTTACATGACGTAAATTAAAACTATAATCAAACGTTTGCATTTCCCATATTATTTAGAACTGTTCTTCCTAATATGTATAAACTGAATGTCGATCAATACGAGTGATTTCTGAAGTGAAAACTGAAATCGATAGTTAAACAGTGTCCAACTTCATACACATATACACATTTTGTTCCATTTCACCAATTTCCCAAATGTTTAAACCTGTCCAAAAGATAATTTGCAATCCATTTCAAAACTATTTCAATAGAGTATTATCCTCAACAGTAATTATACTGACATGAAACCATTTTCAGCTAACGAAAAATTCTTGATCAAAATAAGATTTCAAAACTAGAAACTTTTTATCAATTTGAATTTTTCCGCCAATTTTACTTGGTTAAAATCACAACTCTTCACTTCCTGTTAGTTCACCATAAAATATTAATAATATGATAGAGATTTGAATGATAATTGTGTTAAATACAACATGCTTAGCACATTTAATGCTTCTTGACACTTAACTGCAACTATTTCATTTATTGCTAAAGATTAAATTTTTAAAGGCCAAAATTGAGCCCCTAAAACATTTAGTTCATTAAAAGACTAAATATCAAATTTATTTGCAGAGGTAATAGAATAAAATTGATCTGAATAATTGTCTGAAACATATTTACCTGATTTAAAAAAAAAACATATTGAATAATATAAAAGGAATTACATTTGGACTATATTTTTTATAGTGTTCAGAAACAGTCGAGAAGTTCCAGGCATAAACAGGCAACATAAGGTATTTTTATCCTACATGCACAAATTGTTTCCATAGGTATTCAAATGATCTGCTGGAACACTTACCTAAAAATATTGTCAACCACACATTTCAACATGTTTAGCTATTACCTTATACTTAGTGTTGATTTGTCAGAATCGGTGTGGTTTTTCACATAATAAACTTTTTTCTCTACCTGGTACTAGATGAAAAAAAAAAAAAAAAAAAAAAAAAAAAAAAAAAGGTATGGTAAAACATGACATCTGCACCGTATATAACCTAACTACAAAATAGTAAATACTTTCAGAGATTTCCAAAAGTTCATCAATAAATGTAGACACACCTTGAAGTAAGTTCTGGAAGGTACCGACAACAAAGTAATAATATTGAATTGCACCAGGGTGCACAAGCCCAGTTGTATCCCCATTTAAGAGAAAGTAATAATAACGACATTTTAAATCAATAGGGTTCTCACTTACCTGGTATGTAACAAAATCACTAAGTCCCATTTGAATCAGATGCAAACATTTCGAGTTATTGTCCGGAAACATAATTTGTACAGACAAAAATGAAGTTTTTTGACAATTGTGATCTCGACTGCAAACGAAATTCACCCTAAAGTCTCTTCACCTGTCTGGTATATTCCCTTTCAATCAGATGATAACTTTTTAAGTTATCGCCCGGAATCCTAAAATTATGCAAAATGTAAATTTTTGGTTGACTTTGACCTTGACCAAAACTTCTCCCAAATCAAAAGGTATCACGCCTATCTGGCATGTAACAATATCCTAACATTTGGTTTGAATCAGGAGTAAATAATTAGAGATATGATCTGGCAAAAAATATTTATTTGACGCTGTGACCTAGACCATCGACGAAATTTCCAAAAAAAATCAATAGGGATATCACTTTCCTAATATGTAATAATATCTCTAAGTTTGCTAAGGATCAGATCTAAAATTTTTCAAGAAAAAGAAATTTTACGTTTTTTTTCCAGTGACATTGATCTTCAATAAAATTTTCCAATTAAAGTGCTGTAAACAATGGGGTTTTTGATTCTTGTTGAAGCATGGACAAAATTTCAAAGGATGACATGAGGTAAAATAAAACTGTGATTATAGATTAGCATTTTTCATATTAATTAGAACTGTATTTTGCTAAAATGTACAAAATGAATGTCAATCAATACTAATGATTTCTGAAGTATCAACTATAATCAATAATAGTATCCAACTTCAAACACATTTATATATTTTGTAAAAAATAAATTGTTCCAATTCACCTTTTTCCCAAATTTATAAACCTGTCCAAAAAGTTCATTTGCATTTACATTAAAAAATAAAATTAACAGAATACACTCCTACACTGTAGTTATACTCAAATAAAAATCGATTTCAGCTTAAGAATATAATTTCCTTGATAAACATAATTATTTAAAAAACTAGATACTTTAATCAATTTGAATTGTCCCGCCAATTGTACTTGGTTGAAATTATGACTTTCAAATTCCTGTTTATTAATGGAAACTATTAATGATAGGATGGAGATTTTGAGTATGTTAAATGAATGATGTTGAACACATTTAATGCCTCATTGACACATTCCTTTAAGAAATTCATTCTCTTAATGCAAATTTCTTACTAAATTTCATTCAAGGCTAAAAGGAGTCCCTCAAATCTTCAGTTGATTTGAAGACTAAATTTGAATTTTATTTGCAGAAATAATATAATTTTATTGAACTGAATAACAAATGTACTGGTCATAAAAGAGTTATTGAATGACATAAAAGGAATAACATTCATACTATATTTTTGTGCTCGGAAATAGTTAGGGGAAGTTTCTGTTATGAACCGGCGACATACGATATTTTGATCCTTAAGTATCAAACACCCAGAAATCAAAGAGGGTCTTACTAATCTGATGCATAACAATAACCTTAAGTTTGGTTTAAATCAAATGTAAAACTTTTGAGAAACTTTCCAGAAATCTCCATTTCACACAAAAATAGGTCTTTCGGCCGCTATGACCTCGAACTTAAAGGACATTTCCCTGAAATAAATAAGGATCTCAGTTACCTAGAATGTAGCAATATCGTACAGTCTGGTTTGAAATGGATATAAATTTTTGAGTAATCGTCCGGAAACCAATGTTAACGCCCGCCCGCCAACCTGCTTGCCAGGTATCACCCATGCAAAATATCTTTTATTTTGCATTTTTAGAAAAAAAAAATGATGGAAATTGTCTCCCCTGGGTTTCTGATTTTATTGACTGCATATTGCTATGTTAACTTATGCAAATACTTAAACTTATAGATGTTGTTTAGTACTTTTTACTTTCCCACAGTTTCAAATATTTAGCATTTTCTAGACAATAAGGATTAGGATTTAGACTTAAAATTGCTAGATATACTTTTTACATGTTTGTCCTGGGAAGTGATAACTGGGGCTATTCATAATCTCCTTTGAGCAAAGTGTTTGATGCCAAATGCCAATTCACTGGTTTTAACAGATTTGTACTTAAGTGTCAATATTATAATTAAATTACATAAAGCTGCTATTTTCTAAATGGTAACATAATTTTCTTATTAACATTTTATGGGTATTTAGTTAATCCCAGTTGTCAGGGGCATAAAAAAGAGAGAGTTCAGTGTTAGTCTTCGTACAGGCAACATGTATTTTGCAAATGAGTGTCATATAATGATTGCAATATAAACATGTAGTTACAGTTTTTCCATATTTCTGGACTTGTACATATGGATATTTGTAAATTAATTTGTACATAGTATTAAACTATTATTAAGTATTACTGACTATGTGTCTGATCAAAGGAAATTACTACATCAAAGCATTCACCATGAGCTAGATTCCCCCCAACAACCCTTAAGGACTAATCTGACCCCAGAATGAGGTTGTACCAACGTAATCAAATAGGTACCAGCCCTGCATTGTGCCCCTCATCCGGCGCACACAGTGCTTCGCCCGGGTCAGACCAGGCATCACCTAACCAAAAGCAGAGTTCAACTTTGTTGCAACTCCACAGTTACTGACAGATAAAGTTCTTAAAAAATCAAACTACAAAGTAACACAACCATACAAAGACACATAAATGACCAAATTCTCCCGACTGGGGACAGGCGCATAAAATCTATGGTGGGGTCAGACTAGTTTTATAAGGCCTTAACCATGCCCTTTAATGTAAATAAAAACGATAAGAGTATCTTATGGTCATCTGTTTTGTATATATGATCACACAGAACTGATTTAAGCTTGTCATGTCAAGTAAGGTAGAAAAACCAAAAGTATACATACATTACAAAAGGTAAGACTGTGAGAAGAAGGTTGAAAGTGAATCTAATTTCTTGCCACTTGTAAAGTACCTGTAAATTTTATCACAATAACACTCAATTCCATCTTCCACTTGACTGCCATAAGGAAAATAGCAAGGAATTTAGAAAAGGATTTAGTTGTGCATTTGACAATGCACCTCTGCCCGTAAGCATACTGATGAATCCATACTTCGTCACCTAAAGTTAGTTATGTCCACCTTGGGTAAAGTGCTGAGTGAATATGTTCGGTTGCAAAATGAATTGTTAAAAAAACATTTTTTAACATGAAGTTGCACACATCGTACTGCTATTGTATACCCCCACTTGTACAGGAAGTTGATATCGCCCAAAATTGCTTACAAAATATGACCAATCTACATTGAGCCTCATAACGAATTTGAAATCCATCCATCCAGTGGGAGCTGATATAATGGCAACAAAACTCAGATGGACATACAGATAATGATATTACTATATACCACCCACTCCTTGAGGTATATTATAATTAAATAGTCAATATGGTACACAAATACAATGTTGTTAGAAGCTTGGTCTACTGGCACAATGAATAAGTCGAAACAATCTGACAAGTCTTAACCTGGTTATTGTCAAAAATAAAGTGTGTCATATCTGTTCTTAAAACCCAAATTAGAATGAGTATTAATTACTTCAACAAAGAGTAATCAAGGGAACCAAGCTTCTAGCGGAAATCAAACGAATATAATTCAGGGACAAAGACCAGACATGGAAACAGACACAAACAACAAAGAACATAAACTAATAAAATAATACATACAAAGTAACAAAAGTAAATGAGCAACTCAGACTCCAGTAAAAACTGGGAGCATGGACCAGATGCACCAGTAGGTTAAGCATCCTCTGCTTTTCTAGAAACACCCGCCGAGTTGCTCATAAAAAGTCAAGTCCGGGGTATACAAAAGAAGCAAAGAAAACTATGACACGTTGAAGAAATCAGTTTTCATGGTGCAGATGAATACACCATAACAATCCACGAGTTCATGATGATGACCACAAAACTTCTGTAGTGATGACTTCAATCTTGTAGCAGCATAATCCTACTCAGAAAGCTTAACTCTAGGAAATCTAGTGTGATACAAAAAGTCTGCGTAGTTAGAGCAAGCTCTGGCATAACGCGCAAGTCGTGATAGGAAAATTCCACACTCAAGTGCTGAAGGGATGTTGCCACAGATAATAGGAAAATTGACATATCAGAATGAAAGGTCATCTCATTTGTCGTTAAGTTTGGTCAATAGTTTTCATTAACAATAAATCTCTAAGTGGAGGTCAAGGTATGGGGCTGACCTCACAGTGTCTGTAGCAATCTTTATCTCAAGGTCTATGGGGGTAGATGCGATGTATCAAATCCCCGAAACTAGATTAGTTTAACGATAATACATCATGTATATAGCGGAAACTGGGATTAAAAAATCTAGCTAAACGATGTTCTTTCTTTCGGATCATATTAGCCATAACAACAACCTCATTAGGGTTAAGGAATATGTCAGCAAGCAGAGGAGTACAAAATTTTCCCATTGAAAAACATGTACTCCACACTGGATAAATATGTTGTTGATTCCAGCATTTTGAAAACATCTTCTTCGGTGTATTTGAAAGATGATTATTTCTTACAAGGTATGAGAAATCTCTACCAAGAACTATATATTTGTATCTAGGTATACCATCTTTTTCGGAGAAACATCGATGTATAATGTTTTTGTATCAGGATTTCAACTGAGTATGGGGAAATGAAGTATACGGTGTTGAAAAATCATAGGTTTTAATGTTATTATAATAATTATATTATGTGTTATTATATAATAATCTTGAATTGAGAGTCTCCAAAAATCTTTTTCTTTCAGAATTTTTTAGGATCCACATGGAATTATTACCTTAATAGGAGTAACAAGTGTTGTGGTAAGACTGGAAACCCTCTTTGACAGCTGTGAGTATAGAAGTTAAAAGTTCTGAAACAGTTTGGTTGTTCATTTTGCAGATCCAGATATGTAACATTGTTCGTATGGATTCTTAGGGGGTTTACGAAAGGAGGGTAAATCAAAATCGTCGTCTTTGGTAGAGAGACCATAAATTGGATAGCAGAGATATATGGTTATCCACTATCTCATGTTTGGAGGGTGTGGTAGCAGTATAGGACTTATCACTGCTATTATTTTCTACATCTACCTCTGATTATAAATATTGGATGAAATACATTTTGCAGAAAAAAAACAAAACAATGAAATTTATCTAATTAGAAACTTCTTGATCTCTTCTTTTTCTCATTTAGCTTATTTTCTTGCTTATTCCTCAACCGTATCCATCCAATCCTGAACATTTGCTTCCAATTTATATGCTTTTAATCATAAAATGGCATACTAGACATGATTTGCATACAAACAACAAAATAGCCAATGGAAAGGTCTCGATTTGAAGATACTACAATAATATTTTTTTAAGAAGATCAGTCTTAATTAAGGGGGTCTACCACAGAATACAGAAGAGTATACACCTATATTTTCATGTGAATAGAACATGTAACAGCTTATGCAGTTCTGTATTACAGCTTAATTATCTACCACAATGCCAGTTTGAATATCTGATAGAAATTTTATCAATATGTTTCAATCATAATTTTAGCACAAATTTACAGATCCGTACAATTCCATTGTGTTGGAAGTTGAGATAATGGCAATAAAATGTAATTTCTTTTGCATACAAATACAATGTTGTTAAGAGCAATGTCTGTTGACATGACAATGGATGTTTTTTATGATTATCCTTTTAACTTGCAGAGTGTCAAATATATAGTGGGATTTGGAACTCAAAAATGTCAATCGATCACTTCTTCTTTAAGCCTATTTTCTTCCATATTCCTGAACTTCACTCATCAAAATCCTATGTTTAACTTCCAATTGATATAATTTTAATCTACCATGTGCATACCAAACTCATTTAATATCCAACAAAATGGCTACTAAAAATATTCTTCATTTGAAAAAAAAAAAAGATTTTTCTCATGAGATAGGTCTAATATGTGAGAATATCGCAGAATACAGGAGGATCAACACCTAAACATTTATATAATTAGTACATATAACAGACTATGTAGTATCATGATCAAAAATCTATTACAATGCTTGGCCTTTAGGTACTCAGTTTGAATTTCTTATAGATATTTAATCAAATCATGTCAAGCAATAATTCTTTATGATAAAACCACAAAACTACACAAATGACCTTATCTGGGCAATACAATAGTCTTAACTTACACCTGACTTCAACAGTTGTTGAGTTCTGTATATAGTTGTTTCCTGATGCTTTATTTTTAAATCCACAGGTGATTAGTTTTTGGTTGAAGTCTTTATCTACTTTATGTGTCAGTGTAGATGTAACTGTGTAAGTTCCATCTGACTGTTGAGATGATGTAACTAAAGTAGAACTGGATGTGATATCTACTTTACTATCACCTATCGTCCAGATCCTGTCTGTAGGAGCAGGACGACTACCAGTAGATGTACAGGTCAGAATCAATGGCTTGGTGTTCTCTGTTACTACTGGATTCATACTAAAGGATGGAAGAAGGGGTTTCACTGTAATATGAAAGAACATCAACGATAGTTCTGACATATTTTTTACTGTTTTATATCATCTGAACTAAAGCATTAAAGGTGCAAAAAATGACACGTGTTATTGCTAAATCTAATTCTAAACATTTGTTTTTTTCAAAAATAGTAAAAGCATATCTCATTTCAATTTTTACTTAATTTTATTATACGCGTCTTTACATTTACAAAATATTTAGAAGGCCACATTTTTTTTATAATTTGTTTGTTCAAAGATTTTTGACTTAATAAAATTGGGTCGGTAGTTAGTCGGAAAAATCTAAAAAATAAAATTGGAACCAAAATTATATATATACTTTTTATGTTCTAAATAGAAGCATTTTTAATGATCAACGATCTGACATAGTTTAGAAGTGGGATTCTAATTTACTGGATATACCTACACATCATTCATAAGCACCAATTCTCATTTAACATATTCAGTGTCTAATAAATCTTGTCAGAATTTGGCTAAACCTTACGAATTTGAAGATATATGCAAAAAACAACTATCTGACCCCTATGTCCTATTTTTAGTAACAGCGGCCATGTTTTTCGACGATTCAAAAATCCCCTCATTTGTTATATGCAAGATACCCTAGGAATTATTCATACCAAGTATTCCAATTGGTCAAGTAGTTTCAAAGAAGAGTTTTGAAAAATTGTTGGCCATGTGAGCTAAAAAAACAAACAATATTTTTTTAAATTATTATTGTAATTATTTTTTAACCTCTAACTTGTTTGTAACAACATAACTTGAAACTTCAAATACTTCAAAACCTTCTGTACAAAAAAAAAATGATTTTAAAGTTGTTTTGCGTAAATCATTGTATTTAAACATGTCCAATTTGTTTACAGTTTTGCTTTAATAAAAATATAAATAAACATTCCATTTTATCTTAGTATTTTTTTATTACCTGTAATTGATTTACAGCTAAGCCAAAACTTGAGACAGGCCTTCTACACCGATCTCTAAACTTTTATCAGCATCATTGACTGATTTTCTTAGAAAATACAATTATTTTTTAATATAACAAGTGTGTTCTATTGTTTTGGAAATTACATCATTTTATATGCTCAAAGCAATGGAAATAACATTTCAAAATATTCAAGGAATGTAACTTATATCTAAATATATTATCTTTTATAAAGAACTTTGGTTCCATTTAAACATAACATAAACCGCTTTACAATTTATTCTGCGTTAACGAAAATCTTCATACAAGATTATTTAATGGTATTTCGAACGAGGATCTAAAGGAGAAAGATTTATATTTATATATTTTATGTGTTCTTGTTATTAAATCAAAGTTTATTTTTCAATTTTAGTGAAGTTACCTCACTGTATTAAAGTTTATTTTATCCTCATTTTAATCCCCAATAATCTTAATTAAGAAATACACGAAATTCAGAAAAAAAATATCTTCATATTGCATAAATTAATTAAAAGACTACCAATCATTAATATCGTCAAATTGACTGAGCATATATTTTGTAGATATCAAGCATATTTGACTGCAAATTCACTTCAATTTCAACTGAATTGATGGTACATCAAATTCAATGTACAAAAATGTAAAATAAAACATTTCAACATGTTGTCTTAAACAGTTACGTCCTTTTAAAGCCCAATTGTGTATTTATCAAAACTTCTTCAGGGTGATTGAATTCAATTGTCAACAATATTTGACAGAGTAATCAAGGGAACCAAGGTTATAGCGGTAATCAAAAGAATGTAATCCGGGGACAAAGACCAGACATGGAAAACAGACATAGACAAGAAAGAACATAAAGTAACTAAAATTATACATACAAAGTAACAAAAGTAAATTAGCAACTCGGACTCCACTAAAAACTGGAAGCATGGACCAGGTGCACCGGTAAGGTAAGCGTCCTCTGCTTTTCTAGAAACACCCGCCGAGTTGTTTATAAAAAGTCAAGTCCGGGGTAGACAAACGAGGGAAGGAAATCTATGACCCGTTGAATAAATCATTTCTCATGGTGCTGATGGATACACCATAACGATCCACGAGTTCATGATAGCGACCATAAAACTTCTGTAGTGATGACTTCAATCTTGTAGCAACATAACTCTGTTCCAGAAGCCTATTCGTTAGAGTTCTAGCGCGATACACAAAGTCTGCGTAGTTTCGGCAAGCTCTGGTATAACGTATGAGTTGTGATATGAACACTATGTGATATGACACACATTTGTTGGAGGTCTGTGTAGTGTGAATATAAAATAACATACACTAATATTCATCAACATATGCAGAACAAAACTATAAAAAGACTTTACAACAGAAACAGTAATATCTAACTTCCTGTTGGGGTTGTCTCTTTGACATATTCACCATTTTCATTCTTGATATATAAATTTATGAAATAGTGCAAAAACTGCTGTTAGTTGATCAAAAATCCATACAGCCATCATACTTAAATTCAACCTGTCACGATGGTTATGATCAGATTTAAAAGAGTAATCAAGGGAATCAAGGTTATAGGGTAATCAAAAGAATGTAATCGTGGGACAAAGACCAGGCATGGAAAACACATACACAACAAAGAACATAAAGTAACTAAAATCACACTTACACAGTAACAAAAGCAAATGAGCAACTCGGACTCCACTAAAAACTGGGAGCATGGACCAGGTGCACCGGTAAGGTAAGCGTCCTCTGCTTTTCTAGAAACACCCGCCGAGTTGTTTATAAAAAGTCAAGTCCGGGGTAGACAAACGAGGGAAGGAAATCTATGACCCGTTGAATAAATCATTTCTCATGGTGCTGATGGATACACCATAACGATCCACGAGTTCATGATAGCGACCATAAAACTTCTGTAGTGATGACTTCAATCTTGTAGCAACATAACTCTGTTCCAGAAGCCTATTCGTTAGAGTTCTAGCGCGATACACAAAGTCTGCGTAGTTTCGGCAAGCTCTGGTATAACGTATGAGTTGTGATATGAACACTATGTGATATGACACACATTTGTTGGAGGTCTGTGTAGTGTGAATATAAAATAACATACACTAATATTCATCAACATATGCAGAACAAAACTATAAAAGACTTTACAACAGAAACAGTAATATCTAACTTCCTGTTGGGGTTGTCTCTTTGACATATTCACCATTTTCATTCTTGATATATAAATTTATGAAATAGTGCAAAAACTGCTGTTAGTTGATCAAAAATCCATACAGCCATCATACTTAAATTCAACCTGTCACGATGGTTATGATCAGATTTAAAAGAGTAATCAAGGGAATCAAGGTTATAGGGTAATCAAAAGAATGTAATCGTGGGACAAAGACCAGGCATGGAAAACACATACACAACAAAGAACATAAAGTAACTAAAATCACACTTACACAGTAACAAAAGCAAATGAGCAACTCGGACTCCACTAAAAACTGGGAGCATGGACCAGGTGCACCGGTAGGGTAAGCGTCCTCTGCTTTTCTAGAAACACTCGCCGAATTGCTCATAAAAAGTCAAAACGTAACTAAAATTGTTGAGTAATTATGATTGTAATGAAACAACTGAAACTCATAAGTTCCACAGTAAGGCGCCTCTTTTATTTCGTATCTCCTATAGTCCTCGAAACATATATCAAAATTAACAATTTCAATGTAGTTTATATATTGGCCATTGCCACCACAAATTTACTAAATATTTTTTTTTTATTTATAAAAGCAAACATTAGACACAGGTAAATGAATCTGAATCTAATAAGCGCTATATTTGCTAACTTTCAAATATGAAACTCCTCTCAAAAATAACACTTTCAGTCATTAGCTTGGAAGAGAAGGTCACTATAATCCTCTTCTTTGGCCATAGGGGTCTTTCATCAATTCTAAAATTTAGATCACAATTGACACACGGATCGTATTATTAAGTGACTTTTGGTGACAGATAGAATCATACAGTTACAATAACACCATCATAAAACCTTATTACCCTAGCTACATATATACTTACAGTTTAATCTTATCACTGCTGTATCTGTCTGTGGAGTGTAAGCGACACCATCATACCCCGCCTGGCATGTTACAGTGACACCATCATAGGATCTGTTGATTTTAGATATTGTTTTCTCTATTTTGTGTTTGTTAGTCGCTGTATATGCATCATTGCCTATCATCAATGTCATATTTGGTGCTGGGTCTCCACCATTTGCTGTACATTTGATGGTAAGAGCATGGTCTTCAGTTCCAGGAATAGTGTTGTCTTTTTTATTTGATATGTTGACACTTGTTGGGGCTTCTGAAATGAAATATTTCAGTAAAACTATTAAAGTAAACAAAAAGCTTTATTTACAATTATTTTTTTGTAATAGCCCTCAGCTTTTAATTAAATACATGTACATGTAATTTGCAATATTTCACAGGCAATTAATGGATATACCTTTAATTGTTTATAAAATTTCTCTACACTCCAAAAAGTGTTAAATCCCCCCTTTTAAATGATCAAGTCCAATAACTCTAAATCATAAAATCTGAACGATTTTTGCAATGAAAATTTTACGTATCAGAACATTTCCATAAAACAGAAAGTTGATAAAAGAGAGAAACAAAAATTGAAAAAAAACTATACAGATCTTCAGATTAATATAACTAACAATTATGTAAAGTTTTATGCAATAATCATAACTTTTTTTAGATACGGCCCAACATGTGAAAGAAACATCGCCTATTTTAGTGTTTGACCATCATAAGAAACAACATTTTTAAGTTTGGGTAATTTTTTCTCAAGTTCCAGTGTGGCATGTGAAAAAAGCATGTTGTTTTTTTTACAAAAAAAATCAGTAACTTAAAATAAAATATTGAATCATCACCAAAAATTATACAGATCTTTAAATTAATATTACTTACAGTGTGAAAAGTTTTAAGCAACAAAATCTTTTCTGAGACACGGTGCGACATGTGAAAAAAAAAACACCCACACACATCCCAATTTTAGTTACAAAGTCCTAAAATTAGAAAAAGTTTTAAAGTGATTTTTGCCAAAAAGTATACAGACCGTTTGACCATCATAAGAAATAACTATACTAAGTTTCAAGACATTTGCACATGTTGTTCTCAAGATTACAATGGACTGACAGAAGTACGAATAGACATATATATCTTTTTAGATCAAATGTATGTATATCATAATACGCACCGTCAAAATTTTGATTGATATAAAAAGCTAAGTCGCAGAAAACATGAAAATGATATATATGAACAGCAACCAAAACTATCTACAAAGGATGCCCAATCATTAAAAAGCAAATTATGGATCAAAACCCATTAGGGTTGGTTGAGGTTTGTGTGACATTTTTTTTCTATATCATTCTATAGAATGTACAATTAAACTTGTGGATGTCACAAAGCATAACATGGACTTGATTACAAAACATACCTCACGCGTCCAAATGTTGGGTATATTCAAGTAAATTTGTTCGTAAGAGAAATATATGTAGAAGGACCCCGATAAAAAAAGGAATAAGAGTGTTTTTTTTCAGGTTTTAGACCTTTATCTTCTAACTACATTTTGTTACTCAGAATGGTAGTTTCAAATTCCAGACTGATTTCTTTGAGTATTAGTTAATCTAATGTAAATATCATCGCAGCGGAAAAAAAAACTTATCATGGTGAATTTATATACCAAAAATCATGTCAATATCTGCAAGCGTTTAAAAAAAGTCCTGAAAACTGAAGATGGACTGATGGACAGGTCAAAAAACATTATATTCTTCGCAACTTTGTTGCGTGGGTTATAATAAATATGCAAAATGGGAAAAGTCCAGGGTCGGATGGCTTTACAGTGGATTTTTATAATTTTTTTTCTGTAAAAACATTGGTCCATTCTTATTTCGGTCCATATATTAAATATGGATATGGATAGGACATTTTTTTCTGAATTGCAGTATCAGAGTTTTAAAACTTGTATACCTAAGGAGGGTAAAGATAGGAGATATATAAACAAGAGGCTCCCGGGAGCCAGAATTGCTCACCTTGTTGAATTATGCCTTTCAAATGCAATAACGTTAAGAAGAGGTTGTCAAACAATTTTGACCCAAGCAAACTTTGGTAGGACTTATCATAAGGATCATTTCAAAAACTGAAAGTTTCTTTTAATCTATCATAGTTTTTTAAAATATTGACTGAAAACGAAAACTGTAAAAAAAAACTCCTTACAAGGAGTCATCTGACAACTTTAATCCCTGAAGACTTTTGTATTCCTAATAAGGATCATTTCAGATATTGAAAGAATTTGGCTAAACTAACAATTGGAAGATATATGCGTAAATCTACTGTCTGACCCCTATGTTTTATTTTTAGTAACAGCAGCCATGTTTTTTGACGGATCAAAAATCCCCATAATTCTATGAAGGATACCACAAGGAATATCCATACCAAGTTTGTTTCCAATCGATCAAATAATGCCAGAGAAGAAGATTTTTGAAAAAATAAAATAACATGAAAAATAGCAAAAAAAAAGTCAAAAAAGGACCATAACTCCAACATGACTGAACAGATTAAAACGAATATTTGACCACAGATAGATCTCATCATGCTGAGCAAAAGCCAGAATTTAGCTTAACGTAACGGTTTAGGAGATATATGCAAAAAAAATGACTGACCGCTATGTTCCATTTTTAGTAACAGCGGCCATATTTTTCGACGAATCAAAAATCACCATCAGTTCCATGCAGGATACCCAAAAGGATATTCATATAAAGTTTGGTTCAAAATGGTCAACTAGTATCAGAGGAGAAGAGTTTTGTATAATTGTTAACGACGACAGACGACGACAATGGACGACGACGGACGCCAAGTGAGGGCAATAGGCTTTGGCCAGGTGGCTAAAAACTGAAGGCCTATTAGTTTACTAAATATTGATATTAAGATGGCTTCTGCAGTAATTGCAGCTAGACTTTAAAAGGTATTATTACCTATCATTAGTGATTCTCAAAAAAGGTTTTATGGAAAAGAGATTTATTGGGGAAAATACTACGCTACTTTATGACTTCGTGCATGATTTAGAGGAGTAAAATGAGGAGGGGTTGTTGTTGTTGGTTCACTCTGAAAAAGCTTTCGATTCAGTTGAATAGGATTTTCTCAAGGCTAAAAACCACTAATTCCACTTCCCATAGGCTTCTATGCTAATTTCACAATATTCAATGGCTTCTCTGGACTTTACCTTAACTTTAACCTGCAGATGACTATATATCAGCATGATTCTACATATGTCAGCTCACAATCCTCAGAATGGCACGTGGGGTTAGCAGACTTGCAGTGCAGTACTGGTCACCGGAAGTGAAGGGTCTATAAATAGCATGGGAAATCCCAGTGTTTTCACAAGATAGGGGTATATTTAAAATTCATTATGGAGATTAGGCTTCACATCACAAGAAGCAAAATGCACCTATAAAATGTACAGAAATGTTTTTCCTTTCAGAAACTGTTTAAATTTTTTTAATAAGATGAGAACTTTTTTCACAGCACTATGAGGAACAGGGGTAATTTCTGCGTAGGACTATTTTTGCGTACGTTCCAAATGCTCATTGGTTGAATTGGTGGTCTGTAACCTCAAGAAGGCAGTTTTAATTTAAGCAATTCACTTTGTAAATGGTTTGAGCAAAAAGTTGTGTTATAAATAATGGCGTCTATCCTAAATTTTCTGTTTGAACAGAGGTTGCCGACAAAGGGACACTTTATCTCCTTACTTGTTCATAATTGGGGTCGAGCTTTTACCTATGGAACTGAAAGCTAGTCCTAATATTAAAGGGTTAATATACCCAATAATGCCCGCACAGTTAGTAAATATGCAGATGACACATTTCTAATGTTAGATGGTAAAGAATCTTCCTTTAAAGAAGCTTTAAATGTTTTGATGAATTTCATAAGGTTGCAGGATTAAAGATGAATATTTCAAAAAGAGAGTGCTGTTGGTTGGAAGTAAGTACTTTTCTGATCAGATTCTATGTCCAGATACAGCTCTTGATTGGTCTTCTTCTAAATTTAGATATTTAGGAATTGATTTTTCTTTAGATCTTTCCTCAATGGGAAATTTGAACTTTACGAGAAAGATGCTTGAAATATCAAAACTATTGGAGAGCTGGCAGCATAGAAAAATAACGCTTCAAGGGAAGATAGCTGTTGTTAAAATTTTGTTTTTCCCAACCTTATACATTTGTTTACTTCACTTCCGAATGCAAATCAACAACTTCTAAATTACTTAGATAAACTTTTTATGCCTTCATTTGGGATGGTAAAACTGAGAAATTCAAGCATAACACACTGATTGCAGGCTTTATTAAAGGAAGACTAAGAATGGTCCATCTACAATCATTTTTTACATACCTAAAATGGGATGGGTGAGAAGATTTTGGGCAAAATATGGGCTGAGGGGCTGGCAAGAAATACTTAAGATTACTTTGAACAATTAGGTGAGTTTAGAGCATTCTTGTTATGTGAAGATGAAGCGTTAGAAATGGCTAAGATGTTAAGAATCTGTTCTTGAAAGATGTACTTTCATTATGCTCTTGGTGATTCTAGACCTGTCTTGAAATTTAATCTGAAAGACTGTTTGTCGTTAGATATATTAAATGTTGTACCATTAGAAGAGTTTACTTAAAATGCTGGTATTCAGTATGTTGATGACGTCTTTGATTTTGATAGAAAAATCTTGTTTACATTCGAACAATTCAGAGAATGAGCTCCAGACTGAAATATCAGACAAGTCAAATTATTTTATTATGAACAAAAAATGTTGTGTTAACACTTACTTGTTTAATTTTCAATATCGTATTTTACATAGAGTTATTCCAACTATTTACTTTTTGTACAAGATTCATTTGAAAGATAATTATTTATGTACTGTCATAGTATTTGTTTGTAAAAACGAGATCGCATCTGTTGGCCATTTATTTTTTTAATGTTCAGTTACTAAATATTTCCTTAAAACATTCTTTGATTGCCAAAAGAATGTTGATTTGCAAGTGTTTTTCCTTGGAGTTCAGCAAAGAAGTAGTTTATTGAATTTACTTTTGGTAATTGCCAAAAATTTTATTTTTAAATGTAAATTGGAGGACAAGTACCCACATAACAGGATTTAAAAAGGAAGCTTTCAAATAATTAGTTTAGAGATCTTTGTTGAGAACAAGCACAATAGATAAAATGATATATTACAATCATTGTCCCCTATAAAAGATATTTTTCCTAATTTGCTGTGACCATTTATTGTATATATTATCTTACATTCGCCGTTGTTTAAGAAGGGTATAATATAATATATTAATTGAGCTGTGTCGCAAGACAAACCATGTCAGTCTCGTTTAAAGAGGTCAAAATCATAAACCATAACATTGACCTTAGGCCCGTATAAAAGCCCTGTTCCACGTGTTATCTTCATTTTTTAAATTGAGACGCAAGGCAAGCTATTGCTGGTGAACGCCGTTCACATTTGATAATTGTTTTTCTTTGTTTTAAATTTTGCATTTATTGTATTGTGTATTGAAATTTAGCATGTTCACTTAAAGAACATTCACTTTTTTCTAGACGTAGTCTAGGACTTTAATATTATGTTATTGCATTAATTTGAAAGAGTAATCAGGGGAACCAAGGTTATAGTGGTAATCAAACGAATGTAACCCAGGGACAAAGACCAGACATGAAAAACTGAAATACAGAACAAAGAACATAAAGTAACTAAAATCATACATACAAAGTAACACAAGTAAATAAGCAACTCGGAATTGAAGTCTAGAAGTTTCTATAAATCTAATTGTAGTTTTAAGAGTAATCAAGTGAACCAAGGTTTTAGCGGTAACCAAAAGAATGTAATCCAGGGACAAAGACCAGACATGGAAAACAGACATACACAAGAAAGAACATAATGTAACTAAAGTAAATGAGCAACTCAGACTCCACTAAACACTGGGAGCATGGACCAGGTGCACCGGTAGGGTAACGTCCTCTGCGTTTCTAGAAACACCCGCCGAGGGATGGAAATGCATCCATCTATTGCTACACGTAGTATAGCTTTTGCAATGACTTTGTTGTGAGGTCTATAAATATAATACATAATTTGTTCTAGTTTTCGAACTGTTAAAGGCCGATAGAATAACCTTTCCAAATTGTTCGTTAGGAATGATTAATAAGATGTTGTTGGCATAAAAAAAACGTATATATATTTTACTTTGTTATAGTTGTTGAAACTACAATAATCAAGAATTTGCAATTGCCATTTTGAATTCCTCTATTTTGAAGCAATTATATGTTCGCAACCCAGTATATAGGGCAGGTTTCCTTCTCTGCAATCTATTTCTCCATTTTTTTGGAGGGTTTCTTGTCCCATTTCTGTTTCTTTTCATTTTTTTTCCTTTTTTTTTTCTTTTTTTTTTCTCTTATTTTTAGACAGGATATTTTACAGATGTATATCCCATCATTTTAAATTATGTCAGTAATATGTTTGTGACATTGTTCCATTGGACGAGTCCAAACACAATATGATAATTAACAAATTCACTTTCTGATGTTTTAGTGCCCGGAAGATCTAGATTATTTGCAATTATACCGATTTTCATTATATTAACCTAGATTTTGGTTGCTCAGTAGTTATTTGCATGAATTATATTATACATATTTACATATGCAATTGTAGGATCAATAGAGAAAAACTTCAAACTTCAATTTACTGTTAAATTGTATTAAACAATCATATGAATGAAACTGCTGTAGGTGTTTAACTAAAGTCTCAAGTTTTGAAAATATTCAATTTGAAGATTTCTTTTTAGAAATTAGCCATCATTTCTATATTTACAAGCATCATTAATGGGCCTTTTGGCACTAAATTTTGCTTTTGCATGTCCCTTGACCTATTTAACTGTGTAATTTTTAGTATGTGATAAGTTATGGTTTAGCTCTTTAGAGTTAATAATACATGTGCATTTATCAAAACATCTTTTCATAGAGACGCTTTACTAAACCCCAAATACAGTTAATCATATTTAATCAATCAATGAATTTTTACAAACCAATTTGAGGTTTATCTGTTGTACAATATATTTTGAAATGTTGTTATAGGGTAAGTCAATGTTTTTTTATACTATCAGTCTGAAACTGTTCCAGGCTATGCTATGTACTTGTGAACACTTGAATGTACCTCAGTGTGTGCTTAAAGCCAATAACCTTGTATGCTTGAGTTCAGTGAGATTAGTTCAGGCTAGTATATTTCAACTTAATTGGGAAAGAAAATTGTTGGAATTTATAATTCTAACTAGTACGAGCAATGGTTGCTTGGCTCAGACTTAAGATTCTAGAAATATTCTAAGAACTTTGGTTTATCCTAGAATGTTGATATTGTTTTCTCCATTCATTTAGATTTGATTTATGCATTTGTCTTATTCATGCTTATATTTTACAAAACGGATATTTTTTTTCCATATCCATAAATATACAGAATTCGTGTTGTCAACATGCAAACTAAAATGAGAAACACACATACTTATCTATTAAGTTCTTCATTAGTATTTTTGTTAGTAAGTTTTGGATGATTCTGTATATTATCTTTCGATTAATATTTCACTTTTTGTGTTTTTGAATAAGTTTAAAGATCTCACTTGGATGAGTCTTTTAAAAATTCTGGTAATCTCCAATACAATTTATAAGGAAAATTGCTTCAATAATTTTATTTTTTACATATAAACATCTGGTTTAAAGTTAAATCCTCATTGAGGAAGTTTTCTGTCATCTGACGAGACTGTCTAAATGACATGTTTGCCAAAGAGTTTATATGTAAACTTTCTACTTTCTTACTATGTAATGGATAGTTCATAGTTTTCTGGTCAGCTTAATAAGCAAGACTGGTCTTTACTACAATGATTTCTAATATTTTAGGTTTTTAATTGTGTTTCTAGACTTCACATCAGTCCTTGCACTAGCAGGTAGAAGAAATTGCTCCTACGCCTTGGAATTATTTTTATTGTACTGCTTACTATAGTCGGCGTCACATAAATAACATACTGTTAAAATTTGAATAAAAATATTTTCTAAGACTTTATTGACACCTACCGTCGTTTAAATTGTCTTAAATGACTTGCTCATTCGTTTAGCCAAACGGCTTCTCCCTAAACATTGAATCGTTAAATTCCGGTCAGATTTTAATTCTAGGTGGCAATATTTACATTGTAAAAAGTCGGCCATGTTTACAGTGATCGGGTTGCTAGGAGATGTTGTTTACGTTTAAATGGTTTGTCCAAAAACCGAAGAACCCAGAATGCAATTCGGCGTTATTTCGGATATCTCGGATTTATTTTACGCGAACAACGTATAATACCGAGAAGTTGATCAAGCAGACGATTGTCACCGGAGTTCGACGGGAACTTACGCACTTCGTTTGTAAACAAATCGTCCCGTAAAAACCAACATGGCGGATATTAGTATGGGATTTTCCCGTAAGGATTTGTTACGCATGATTTAAGCTAATAAGCGACTTGTTTTTGAGAAGCTGTTTGGCTAAACGAATGAGCAAGTCATTTAAGACAATTTAAACGACGGTTGGTGTCAATAAAGTCGTAGAAAATATTTTTATTCAAATTTTAACAGTATGTTATTTATGTGACGCCGAGTATAGTACATCGTTATATGCATTACAGTTGTTTACAGACCTTTATTTTGATTCTTGTTAGTATTCCCTCCTACACATTTGCAACAAGTCATACTTAAGATATTTTCTGGCATTTATTGGTACTTTTGATTTAGCATTAATAAGAATCTTACAACCAGAATATTGTAATGGGATCTTATGTCTCATATTCATGGCATTTTGAGATGTTAACTATGCAGTATGCTCACTTCATTTTATTTGCTTGATGTCTGTGAATTTAAGGCTATTTTAGTTTCAATCTGCTGCACCTTACTCTTGCTGCTTTTTTGTGCAGCATTATTTTTGCTAGTTTCTATTTAGTAAATAGTCATCACTTCATTGCTTATGATGTATAAAGTAAACTAAGGTTTCTTTTCTAGCCTTCAACTATCAAAGTGGTATGCTTGTGTTCCCGTTTCTGCAAAGATGAAAACACATTTGATTGCAAGGAAAATGGAACCATGACTTTAATTCTAACTGTCTCCACATGAATGTTTGCTTCTTGGTTTGATGCTTCAGTTACATTTTGTTTTATTATATAAACTTCCTTAACCCATTATGTAGTGGAGAATAAGGTTTGAAGACAGTTGAAATATTTTTGTGTTCAGAAGTCACCCTAATAAAATGATTGTGGATGGAGACTGTTATATAGTGATTTGAGGTATAGTAACTGCTCACTGTAACATTTATAAAATCTTTGTGGTTTGATTGATATAACGTAGATTATTAACAGGACCTGACATTTTATGTATTTAATGGCAAATGTTTATAAATATGTGTAATTGTTACTAAAACCCATTAGTGCTGATATACTTTTTCATCAATTTCTATTTCCTTGGCCACACATTTTTGTGAAATGTCTTTCATATAAACTGACTAATAAAATCAAATGTTTGTTATTTCTTAGTAATATGTGTTGATAAGGTGAGGTGATTGCTTTAGGTCATGATACAAAGAATATCTTAGTTGATGTTGGTCTAAAAACTGTGTTCAATTTTAAGTTTGTATAGACTTGTATTTTTCAGACTTATAAGTTTAGACTTGTAATTTTCATCTTCGGCAGTAATAAGGTGCTTCTTTAAGTCTGTTGTGTAATATAACAGGTTGATTAATTTAAACACTTTTATGTTGGTTCACCTGTTTAAATTACTGAGAAAATAATTGAAGAATTTCTATTTTGATTTTATCAGTATTGTACTGAACTTGTATTTGGTGTAAAGCAGTTAAGTTATCTATATGGTATTATATGGTCTTTGCACTCATTACATAAATTTTCATACAATAAATAAGGTTATATGTTCGACATCCTTAATAATATTAATTCCAATTTTTACATTTGAGTATATATGGATCTTTCGATTATAAGGTTCTTAATTGGTCAGTAAAAGGTTTGTTTACTGGCGGCAAACTCATTTTATGTAATACTTAATTTTTCAACTCTTTGAACATGCTATATTATACCCTTCTTTAACGAAGGCGAATGTAAGATAATGTTCCCTCACCCAAGCAAAAGATGTAAAGATAGGCAATATCATAATGAGCATGAGGCTCCAGAAGTGTATAATATACCCTCCTCATGTGTTTGTCATATGTGTTGTGACTGTCTGGTGTCTTGCATTTCGATTGCTACTAATATCAATACACTGTATTTAAATATCTGTTAAGTTCTTTCTTTTTGTCACATTAATTCCCACCCTGTCTTTGCACTGTTGGAATAAACTCTCTTTAAAGGTGAAGATAACATGTGGAACAGGGCTATATACGGGCCTAAGGTCAATGTCATGGTTTATGATTTTGACCTCTTTAAACGAGACTGATATGGTTTGTCTTGCGACACAGCTCAATTAATATGCTATATTATACCATTATTGATCCTCATGCTCATTATGATAATACCCCTCATCCTTCACGATATGCTCGGATGAGGGCACATTATCATACAGGTAGTAAGTCAACTTGCATTAGAATATTTGATATATTTGTATTTTTGTATAATAAAACAATTTATTGAGATACTTTTTAATTGGTGAGAAAGTACTGAATGTTGCAGAGGGGGCAGTAGGGTAAGGGAGGGTGAAAAGAGAGAGAAAAAATAATTCTTCAAAAAATTGAAATGAATTACAAAATCTTGTCATATGAGGTAAATCTTTTGAATTATAATATATTTTTGAATAATTTTTCCCATAGCATATATTGATTTTTTATACCAGCAATTAAAGACTTGGCCCTTCTATAATCAAATATATCATACCTATCACTATAAGCTGATGTGTTTGTTCTTTAGTATTGTCTCCATACACTTCACATTTATACTGTCCTTCATCAGTCTTCTTTACATCAGATATCATCAAGTTGTATTCCCCATTAGAATGGTCACCAGTTATAGTCAGTCTCTGTCTCAGTTCTGTGGGTACAGTGTGATATATCATAGTACTCTCTGATAAAGGCAACACTGGATTTGAGATTACACGAGTCCACATTATTATTCCATTACCTTGTACTCTGTAGGTACAGTATAGCTGCACTTGAGAACTGATCACTGTTGTTGTGGACTGTGCAGCATTGAAAATGATGCAGTCTGAAATAAAACATTGTAAAATTCGACATGCAGCAACTGAATGAAACAATTGATTGGTTTAATTTTGATTAGATTGGTATGGATAAAGTATTCTGGACTGTGCAGCAGTACACATATAGGCATTCTGAAACAATGAATTGTGTTTTAGACAGAACAGTTCAACGTTTTCCGAAAAAAATTTACATTCGTAAAACGCCCGTTTTTCAACCTTAACATGCGGGAACCGTATAAATACGGTCTTTGGCTGTTTTTCGATTTTTAGGTTTTGACAAGTTTATTTTTACCTTTGGAGACAACAATTTGATTTCATATCCAAGCATATTGAATGTTCTTTAAAATAAGGGTATCAAAAATAGGGACTTGGCAATTGAATAAGAAATCATGAGTCAAGAAGCCTACAAAACGTGATTTTTTTAGGGATTGGGCTCAATTTTCGACCTCTAACAACAGCAGAATTGATCCATAGTAATTCACTTTACCTCATTCCTATGGAATAATTATGTCGCTCACCACAGCCCCGATGTCAACCCCATATACCTACCACTTCCAGTTTTAGGCAAATATGAAGCAAAAAATTGCAAAAAATCTTTATTTTTTCTCATGGGTAACCGCTCTTGGGACCCAGGCTGACCTTCCATTTATGTTATGATCAATGTTTTGCTTAAACGACCATCAGAGGGAAAAAGCTTTTGAAAAATTGCACTTTTGACACTGTATTAATGTAAGCACCATATCCGGTGAAAAATAACAAAAAAATTGCCAAAAATGACCATTTCAGGCAACGGACCCATTTTCCCGCACATTCCCACCCACCCTCTTACCACCTCCCCACCTAATTTATTTATGTGACCACCTATCTTTGATTTATATAAGCAATCAGCATCGGCACCATAATATACTTAATTTGCATATAATTTGCATAAGTTTGCAGAATATCGAAATCTAAACATTATTTTCCAACAATCAGCATTGTAAGATAAACCTGCAAAAAGGAACTGGAGACCCCCTTCATAGCAAGCGAAAGTTTCTATTTAAGTACCGAGCACTTAAAGAAAAAGATAGGAACGACAAGCTTGCCACGCAGACGATCGGTTACAAATACAAAGCTTCAATTATTAGCCGAACATCAAATCCAATTTGCACTGAACAATGGGAATATATCTCCGATTGGGGGCGCTTTAAATATCGTACCTCAGAAAATCATTTAAAATATTAATAATTTGATAATTTAAACAGTTATTTGAAGTAATATTTATGACAACAATGGTTAATGTTTGTTTATATCTATTTTTGGAGTGAATTCTTAGGACCAATGAGCATGAACGCCTGAAAATAGCTGTCCAAACTTATAATAAGCATTCATTCTTATCATCAGTATACACTAGGTATACATATATATATATCACTAATGCAAACTGGGGTGCCCCATCCAAGTCAGAATTGTCCATAATTTTAGTGTCTTTATTCTTTCTGTTTACATACATCAAGGAGTTTGAAATATACTATAAAAGTCCTTGCATATACATTATTTTTAATGAACAAATAATGAATTATTGAAATGTAAGGGTAGATAACTATAACAAAATACAACCATTATACAGTATATAATTATCTTCTCACCGTAATCTATAAAAATTCTCTTTCACCTATTATTTTCTAATATAGAAATGAAATTCTATGAAAATACCGATTTCACTCATTAGAGCTTTGGAAAACAGTTTTCTGTATAATCATCATTCATATTAAGGAAAACATTAAAAAAACATATTTCAGCCTTTCAAAAAATATATATACGATATATTCTTGTTTTTATAATGTTTCACTAATTAATAATTGATTTCTGCAACATTGAAGTGGTACAATGTACATGCGTTTAACATGTAGTGAGCAATTATTGTTTCACTTGATTTTGTATTGAATGCATCTTAAATATATTGTTACTTTTATTCTTAATTTCAAAAGATTTAGGAATAAAATATGAATCACATAGTCAAATATTTCTTCACCCATATACCTGTATTTTGTTCTTTCTGTCCATTTATTTAAGTCTGGTATCGTGTCAGTTTAAATGTTTATGATACATTATAACAATCCTCTATTTGTCAAAAATATAACATACAGTATTTTGTCAAATATCAGTGAGTTTGTGGTATTAAATTGGTTATCAATTCTCAAAGGTAAAAAAAAAAGTGAAATTTATTTTTTAAACATCAAAATTAAGTTATATTCAAACGATACCCTCTGATAATGAAATTAAATGCACAAGTGAAAATACGGCTCGTTATACCTTCTGGTTATGCAAATTATAATTCCTGTTCTAAAAAGTAAGGTGATATGCTGGTACATTTGTTTGCTTTAAATCCTACAAATTATGACAAAAAACAATTTTATTTTGAATAGGATAGGTCGTATTGTTTTAATAAAGAAATACATGAAGTGTAATATTTTACATCTTAAAATAAAATTTACAAAAAAAAAACAAACAAAAAAAAAACAAAGTACCTTCACTAACTATATTAAAGGAAGCAATTTTTTTTTAAATCACTTGTGAAAGAAAAATTAACACCTGTAATAATTTATACTACTTTTTAAAGTTTATATATTTCTAAGATGATGGTTCGCCAATTCTTAATGTCAAAATTTAGTTTTTTGTTTTTATTTTAATAGACAGAAAACATATTTATTTGCCCAGTTTTGAAAATGTGTCAAATCTATCATAATGAACCCTAACATCATTTCAGCAACAAATCAGTAGAACTAAAGATATTCATATTCTTACCTTTTCAATAAATATTATTTCAAATACATGCACTGTACATGTATTTTGCAATATTTTTTTTATTATGACAATGATTAAAATCTTAGACATATGGAATGGTATGATGATATCTTTGAAGCAAGGGAGGGTGTTCTATTTTTCCTTTAAGTACATGTAGCCATAGACAGGCATTAAATACATTTTGTACTTATTACTGACAGTTCTTTTCCTGATAACTTGTCCCCTGACAAAATTAATAAGGAATATAATTACTTTTGTCTGTGTTCCTTAATTCTGGAATGAATTTGACAACCATACCAGTATTTCACGAAGGTTTAAAGCTACCATGAAACTAGCAACGATTTTGTCTTATCATAGTTTGTATGGTTCTTTGCATTGGTTTAATTGGTAAGTAGAACTCATTACAGTCCCATATGTACCAAATTGATTTAATGGCAGTGAATTTCCGAAAAAAAAATGTATTCTTACATGTTTTTGTTTAGAGATGTATTTAAAATTATACTAGTATTTATTACTTTTTATGTGTGTAATATAAAGAGGTTAGGCATATTTTAAAGATAAAATGAACAAAGATTCGCAGCACGTCAGTGTATTTTACCGATGTAATCGATGAAGCTGTAAAAAGTCGATTTTTCAGTGCATGTTTTGGCAGTGAAAAATATCGCCTTTCTAGGATCATTTGTCACGTGACTTTTGCAAATTGGCGTCGCTATTTTATTAACTTTGTGTTCCGGCTGTATATATCATACGGTCCGGTCAAAAACATTACTCTGTAGGTGATTCAATGATGTCCGAGGTAAAGACCAAACATTACCAAAATTACCAAAAGACATCAAGCAGAATCAACTCTAGGGACGAGTAAAACTACAAGTCTAGAAACATCGTCTCATAGACAATCATCAAGGACTAACCAATAGCAAAACAATTCAAGACATTCTGCCAAATAGTGGAAAACTTCCAAATAGTGGTAATAAACTGGGGATATGTAGACTTTAAAAACAATTTTGAACCTTATTTACAATCGGGTAATATTTCGCAGAGACAAATAATTATTAAATATAAAATTAGTACATAAAATTAGAAAAAGGTATAACAAATATAACTATTTCAGTTCCACAGAGAATAAGTAAATTATATAACATTAATGTTGAAGATAATTTACACTTTTTGTTAAACTGTCAAATAAGAATGCATATTAATGAACAATTAGATGATAAAGTTTATTTAAGAATTGGCAGTAATAAAAAAATAACAGAAATGTTCCATGTGCATATTGTTTATAAAATATATACATATGGAAAATTTATATTATTTATTGAAATAGACAAAATTTTTATTATAGCCAATTCTTAAAATTTAATTTTAAAGCATATTTTTATCTTTCAGCATGAGAAAAGTAGCTCTAAATTAAACTGAATAGGGGCGTGTCAATATTTTTTTATCCATTGAGATATAACAAAACTATTTTTACCAATCAGGTTACAGTATTTATCTCAAATTAATTAAATAAAAAAGAAATATAAATAGTGCGTCCCATTAATAAGCCCAAAAATCTTGGATTACTCACCAGGAATGCATCTATTTCAAATTCTTTTTCAAACTTAATTCGAGTGAACTTTTAAAATTTGACGATACATTTTCACGTCTTCTATTATGAAAATTAAAGATTTCTACAGTTTTTACAGTTATTTTTGCTTTTTATCTCAATAGAACGCAAACAAACTGAAGCATAAAACACAAAATTTGAATATATTTGTTTTAAGTTTTGTTTCAATAAATCAGGATTGCGAACACATTTTGAGTTATCGCAATAACACAAGGTAATTAAATAAGTCATTGTTTGCAAATTTGACAGTTCTAACGTCGTTGGGCTTACATGCTTACATGTACTTCATCTTGCCTGTATCAATTATGACCCGATGGAACAATGTAGTGAATAGTTATCACATTTAGACGTTTGTATAATATTGATTTGTTGTCACATGTGTCGTTAATTTGATCCTCTATCCTGCATAATAGCATCTAGATGAGCTTTCCTGTACCACCATACATTGTGTTCTAAGTTTGGACCATAGATTAATCCTACGAAGAGGAAAGACCCGGCAAACGAAAGATATAATTAGAATAGAAATAGAATATCTCTCGGTTTAAGGCTCTTCACCTAGTGCAGGCGATGTTGCCATAGATGTCATAGATGTACGACTTCGAGTCCTGTTTTTTAAATTAGCACGAGGAGGATTATTGATCCTATTGGACTAGTTTGAAAATATCAAAGATAAAGAAAAAAATGAAAATGACAAAGATCAAGATGAAAAGTATTTTATATGCTTAGGACAATTTCCTTGTAAATTCATTTTTTTTTCCATAACTTTATTTCCGTTTTCATGATTTTGTAAACTAAGCCGTAAAAAAAAAGATGTGTGTGCATTTCATTATCTAAAGGTTTTAAACGAATTATATTTTATGGTACGTGACTGTGACAGGCGTAAATGGATGAATATTTTTGCTTAATTCTTTGGGCAAAAGTATTGCTCACATATTTATCTTCAATTACAACCAAAATATAAATTGACATGAATGAACTCAAAATTTCGTCCCACGAAAAATTATTTGATTATGAATGTCACCTACCACAAAAATAAATGTATAACAGAGGAATCTTTGTTCTCTCTGGAACAAAGTACAAAATGTTTGTAGACAGAAAAGGGAAATGAAATAGGTGAAGAAGCAACATTTAAATATTGCAACTGGTGTAGCAGAAAAGCTGCTAATGATTGTTACACAGTGTTGACCTTACAGCATGTCAGAAAAATTGGTCCGTAACCCAAGACTGCCAGCCTATGTAACGGACATTTCTAACCTTAAAAGATCATGCCGAAAGTCCAAAGACACTTGCTCCAAAAATGTCACCAAAACAAAAAATAAAAAAAATGTTCTGATAAAATGAAATGTCAATGTTCTAACATCTTTTTTTATAAAGTTTGTCATAATAAAACTTTGTAGTTTCAGGTAATAGTAATAAATTAGAGCCATTAAATAAGCTATATTCCAAATATAGTTCATTGAAATTAATGTGGGTAACAATATTCAACATTTTTATAGATCAAGGCATATTTTATTTTCGAAAGGTTCTGTATTATCCAGAATCCCTTTGACTATTCAATCTAGTCTGATTCTATCTACTACTGAAATTAATCAGGATAAGTCTAAGGGGATGTTGGAACCCTATCATGTTACTTGCTAGTGTATTATTATATAGACACGAAAAATATGTCACAGCGGTACGAGTTCAAGTCCTGCGGAGGGAACTACCAAACATTTGCATAGCAAATTTGACAGTTCTAACATTGTTGGGAATTTTTCAGACCTTCTATAAGTTTGTATTATCTTCCCTGTATTAATTTGGTACGATGGAGCAGTGTAGCATATAGAGTCTTCACATTCTGAGACATTTATATATACACCTAGATGAACTGCCCCGTACTACCATACATCGTGTACTAAGTTACAGCCCTAGATTAATCCTACGAGGAAGAATGACCCGACCAGCGAAAGCTATATTTTATATAGCCTAGCTCGCTAAGTGGTCTAAGGCGCTGGACTTTGTTGTGCAGGCGGTGTTGCTTAGAACCGTTCTACAAGTGTCAGAGAACATCATAGAGCCGGCTCTTCTGACAGTTCTCCAAACAAAAGCAAAACCGGCTCTACGAGAGAGCATGCTCCTCTGAAATTTCTAGTAAAGCTGGCTCTAAGATAAAAGTTCTAGAAATAGAGCCAGCTCTACGAAAGTATCAGAGTCGGCTCCGCTAGAACTGCCAGATGAGCTGGCTATATAACGTATTGAAAACTATTCTTAATCTGTCAAAGAACTGTCCTTTTGAGGTATTATGAGATGTTAGAACTTGAATTTAATATAATAGCTTGATGACTAATCAAAGTGGCAGTATTTATTTATGTAATTTAAGAAATGAAGTTAATGGGTTTTATCTTTTCATCTGCATGGTCATAATATACATGTGAAGTAATTATAAAAATGAATTATTAGCAGGAGTTCTGTCTGTTCACCAATGTATAATCTGTTTTACACAGTGAGACGATACTGTCATTTTTAATCGTTGTTTGACAAATTGGGATACTTGTTTCTATCCTATTTTGATGTTTTTTTTTTTTTTTGTTTTTTTTTTTTTTTTCTGTTCAATGCAATGAATGAGTCACTATCATATAATTTATGAATTATGATTTGCTTTTAAAAATTTAAAATAAACTAGAATTTTAATCTTTAAGTGGCATTGTGTCTTACTGGAATCTGCAAATTCATTTATGAAAGACAAGCCCATTCATTACATTAAATCAATACATGTAATTAACTAAGTGTCTATCCCACGAAAATAATTTTAAATTATGCCAATGAATATGCGTTTTTTTAAGAAAAATGCATGTACTTATTACACTTTTTTTTTTTTTTTTTTTTTTTTTTTCAATTTCAGAAAACGGCAAGAAGACTAATTTAAAAAAAAAAAAACTTCAAATGTGATGTATGTGGAAACTTGATCCGAATCAAGTGCTGCACATGAATATTTTATTCGCATGATTCGTCAACTTTACTTAAACATGCATTATGATTAACAAGTGTCAACTTGCTTGAAAGACAAAAACTGGTGTGCCTCAATACAAATAGAATATTACATTGTTATTATCTTATTCTGTGGTTATTTTCTGTACACCAATCAACTAATAAAATGGAGAAAAAAAACAAACAAACAAAAAAAAACAAACAAACAAACAAACAAACAAAATTAGCAATATGAACCGACATTTTTATTGTCATTTTATGATCTTGAGACAACTTTAATACAAATCTGACGTTGTGGGGATGCTTGTGTATAGCACATGCTTTTGAGTCCACAAACATTGTGTTGAGAGAACGTAATAATGATATAAATTATGCAGTCTACAACCGAGCATCGCACTTATACATTTTTATTACATTTGTTTAGATATGATAGGTAAACGGTTGTCTGATTAAAAACAAAACAAAAATAATTGAACATACCGGATCAAGGTACTGTAAATAGTTTTAACTTTGTTTTTGAACTGCATATTTCAATTTTGAACAATTTAAAGGATTTGATACATATCTAAGTGTTTACAGGGCTGTGTAATTACAAAAAAATAACTGGTAGGAGAAGACAGGAGAACAAACATATATATATATATATATATATATATATATATATATATATATATATATATATATATATATGTGTGTGTGTGTGTGTGTGTGTGTGTGTGTGTGTGTGTGTGTATATTGTCACCATTGCTATCCAAATCACTTCTAACAACTCTCTTAATTTGTTGGAAGTATATTTTAGACTTTTGGCAAACTATGTGAGGCAGGATGCTTTCTAAACAACACTAGAAATAACTTTACATTACATAATCCAAATGCCTAGCAACAGCAGAACGGTTTCTTCTTACTGAAATTTGTATTGATAAAACAAGTTCATTCAGAAATAAAATGTCAACATCTAACATTTATACGCCAAAATTTAAGCTATTAATGTTCATTATTTAGGAGCTGAAATCTACGACTCACGAAAATGGTAAGGTTTGCGTGTACCTTAGTGTTTGTTGTAATTAAGTAGCATGGTGTATAGTGTATGAATTATCGAGTATAATTCAACACTTTTGCAATATATTTCGCTGTTAATGTTGGAATTGTTTCTTATAAAAAATACTTTCACATATATTTTCACATGCAGAAACTGAAAATAATTCATTTTAAAAAATGGAAAATATCGTTTGTTGTTCGATATTTAAAGTTTTAACATATTTTTATAGTCAAAGAAAAATATGTTGCCGATATAATTTTTTTTTGTTTTTATTTAAAGTAAAAAAAATGTTTATGAAAAAACCGACTAAGTTTCACCAAGATTAAGTATTTAATCTATATTCTGAACACTACTTGGCAAAATATGTATCACATGCTACATCAACCTTAGATTCCTACATCACCTATATGCAGACAGCCCGCAGAGTTATATGAGTCGACGTTTGATACCATGCCTGAAACAGATTTTGGCATGTCATGTTTATTATGATTTAACTATATTTTAAATATGTTTCGAGTAGGGGTGCGATATAGGTATACGATATAGATTTTGTGGTGTGATGCAGGTCTAAACAATCATTTATCATGCATATACAAAAAAAAAAAAACTTATATTCTAATTTAAATAAATGATATCACGGAATATCAAAAAGTAAAATTTTACCATTTGATATTGATTTCTGATTACATAAAGGAAGCAAATTCTTAAGGTATATCAAATGAATATCAAACTTTTTTCTTTGCTGTTCGATATTCCTTTGACATTCGTTTCTCTGGTGTTATAATGAATATAGAACAAATTTGAATATTAAATTGAATATCAAACTGATATAAAACAGATTTGAATATTTGACTGGAATTTTTTTTAAGTTCAATATTTGTTTGACGTTGGTATTCTGGGTTATATATTGAATATAGAAGGGATTTAACTATCAAATTGAATAAAAAAAGCATTTTATTGGGGTGCAATATTCGTTTTGTATTTGTTTCCGGGTTATCTATAATATTTTTTTTTAAATAATTCATGGATGGGGTAGATTTTTACTCATTTTAGCATGGGTACGGCATTTATATTCGATTCTTTAACACCGAGCGAGTGCGAGGTATTAAATGAGAATATAAATGCCAAACCCATGTTACAATGAGTATAAATCTACCCTTGAAAGAAATTATTTTTTTTCTAAAATGACAAATACAGTAATGTTGTGACAAAATTTCCCTAGGCGTAGCCAAAATAATTCCGTTTAACCTCCCCCGTATAGAAGTTAAATTTGTATGTTTATGTCATCTCGAAGCGACAGCGAAAGAAAGGAGACAGTGCGCAAGTGCTAAATGTGGGGTTGTGCCGACATATACTGTTTAACGATATGAAGACATCATATCAGAAAGAACGGAATATAATATCAAATTCGATATAAAACTGGATTTTATTCTGTTTGATATTCATTTGACATTTTTTCGGGGTTATATCTTGAATATAGAATGAATTTGAACATCAATAAGGAATTTGTTTGTGCTTGATAGATATTTGTCATTCGTTTCCAGGTTATATATTAAGCATAAAACCTATTTAAATATTAGATTTATTATAAAACTGGAAAATGGTTCAATTCGATATTTGTTTCACATTCGAATCTGGGTTGCATATTTAATTTTGACAGGATTTGAATATCAAACTGGACTTTTCTGTCTATTCGACATGCGTTTAACGGTTGTTTAATGACTATAGAATGCATATTATATGCATTATAAGTGATTCTTAAGACCTGTATCACACCACTAAGCTGTATTATACTATTCGAGAGTTTAAGCTTAATTCCTTTAAAAAATGGATGTTTCCTTGCTTACCAGGGCCAGTACTGATCTAACGTACGAAGAAAATATACTTAGTGTCTTCATATTTATTAAAAAGTCAAAAATATTTCTGACCTAATATTATGGAAGTAAAATCAGTGTAGGACAAGAAAAGCACATCCATCCGTCCACTTTATGTTTCTCTTCAGTTTTGTTTATATATTACTGAAACTTAATATTCATAATGATTTAATGCATGCCCGCAATGTTCTTATTTATGTATTGTATATTACTATTGGGGAAAAACTTCATAAGTTGGTAAAACTTGTGTCCTATCCCTTTTGGAAAGTTAACAAATAAAATTGTTGTAAACTAATAGAATGCATTTGAATATCAAACTTAATATAAAACTAGTATTTAATTGTTTTACGTTTGTTGCCGGAATATATATTATCAAGGGAACAAAGATGGTAGCGGAAATATAAAAAAAATGCAATCCAGAGACATGGAAAACAGATAAAAACAACAAAAAGCACAAAATAACCAAAATAATAAATACAAGGTAACAAAAGTAAATTAGCAACTCGAACTCCGCTAAAACTGGGAACATGGACCAGAAGTACCGGTAGGGTAAGCGTCCTCTGCTTTTCTAGAAATACCCGGTGAATTGCTCATAAAAAGTCAAGTCCGTGGTAGACGAAAAGAAAGGAAAAGTATGACAAGTTGAACAAATAAGTGTTCATGGTGCAGATGGATACACCATAACGATCCAAAAAGGAATTTATTCTGTTCGATATTCGTTCCCGAGTACTTTACTGCACTGATTGTATATCAAACAGGATTTTTTATTTGGGTGTTGGGGAGGGGTGATATTTTTTTTTAAATTTGTTTTCGGCTAATGTATTTAATAAAGAACGGATTTGATTATCAAGTTGAATATCAAACTGGTATTCCATAAGTTAAGTATCTGTGATTTGTATTCGGAATATATATAAAATATCAAAGAATTTTTATATCAAACTAGATGTTTTTTCATTCGATATTACCTGACAAACCTGTTGATTATATTTCAGGTTTTGTATATATTGTTCATGTATTTGTATTTGTATTACTCAAGATTCTCCTTCAGTATTATTTCTCCGTTGTAAACGGTAAAATATGATTTTCAACATTTGAGCTTTAGCATAAGTGGAAAATAGTTAAAGAAATATAATTAAGGTTGTAATAATTTTTTTCTAAGCCCATTTTATTATGATATTGTACACATACATGCATGTGCATGTAAGTTAAAATACATTGCACATGCACTGTTCTTTAAAACAAATGTTTTATAGCCATGGTCATGTAAGATGATGTTTTAGTTAGAATATTCAATAGACAGTGAGTTTGAATTACACACTAAGATTTACTGTATGATTATAGATATACAAGTAACAACATACACTCAATCAACAAATGCAGATATTGATATACAACAATGTAAAAAAAAACAATATTTTGGATAGTTTTTGTAAAGTATTAAAATAAATGTCTACTCTTTTTCTTAGATTTGCAGATAAATAGATATGGATGAATTGTTCTCTGTTAAAAAGAAGATGGTTTAATTTAAAGTATCAAGACATTATTACTACAAAGGTTTTTTTTTTTTTGTTTGTTTTTTTTTTTTAACTTAACAACGGTAGTCATAATATTAGTACAACTTTTATAACAAATAAGTATAACATTATATCTGCTTTCCCAAAATATGAGGACAAATATTGCAAATTATGGATTTTCATAAAATCGGTGACATTTTCTGTGTTGTTTTGACGGCAGAGAGCTGGACTATTTTGTCAAATTGACACGAACATTCGCAATCGCAGGGAGAAAAGCTCAAATTTGACATTTTTTTCCTCTCGATCTGACCGTTTAAATGAAGATGTCGAGAGCTTCTAATGACGGATTTTCGGAGCTGCAATGTACACTTTTTGTATAGTAAGTATAGATTACAGTGGCGGATCCAGGGGAGGGTGCACAGGGTTGACATCCCTCCTTTTTATTGGAAAATTTCACGTGTGATTAATTTGATCCCAGGAATTTAACTTCCGTACATAAAATGCAAGCACTGTGTAAATACATGTTAATTACTACATGCAGGTGTACATAAATAAAAAAATGGTAAACACACATGTACATACATGTAGCACACAATGAAGTATTTATAACAGAAATAAACGGAATTGTTAAATTATAATCATTTCAAAACAGAGATATAAACAATGTCTCTGTTTCAACGGTAAGAAGGAAAGGAGGTCATGTGGCATATTCATCACATTCAGTAGGTAATCTTGAACTATCAAAAAGAAGAGGTATCCAGTGAAATAAAGTAATGTCCTTAGGACGCGAGTGGATACATGAGTTATGACATTACACATACACTTGTACATGTTCCTAAAATACAAACTTCCACACCGACCATAGACTTTTATCCCATACCCTTTATCATGCCCACAGACCTATATCACATACCCTATATCACACCCCTAGACCTGTATCACATACTGTATATGACAACCATAGACACACATGTATCTCATACTGTATATCACACCCCTAGACTTATATCGCACACCCTAAACCTACCAGTATATTGCAAAACGTATATCACACCCCTAAACCCATTTCAAGTACCCTATATATCACACCAACAGACATATATTGCATGCCTTATATCACACGCCTAGAACTATATCACATACTGTATATCACACCCATAGACCTATATGGCATACCCTATATCACATCCCTAGACATATATTGCATATCATATATCACACCTTGCAAAAACACAATTGAAGTACATTTTGTATAGATAAAATATAAGAAAAATGGACCTGACATGAAAATCTGTTTGTAGTATCAACTCTGGACGTATATCACCCCGCGGGCCAGTGACACTTGAGTTGATATAGGAGTCTCCTGTTGATACTGCATGTGATACAGATTTTGGCATGTACTATTCAGCATGGAATTTAAAGAAATAGTAACACAATGTACATGTGTATTAAATCCATATAAGTCACAACTGATTATCAGCATGGTTCTTTTCCAATACATTATCAAGATATACCGGATATATTTATTTAGAATGCAGATCAACAAGTAAGAAACAGGATTTTCATGACACAAGAAAGACACAGTTATGCTGTAAATTCTATGTCCATGAAAGTGCATTGAAAATTTGTTGGAATTATCTAGACTACCAAAAGTAGACTTTTTCGAAGAGCTGATTTTTATGGACATTCTTACATGTACAATGTACTAGGTAAGTGTTAAAGGCATCCATTATTTATTCATATACTTTGTATATACACAGTTATTTAAAATTTTCAAAACTTGTGATAGGAATACTGTTTTTATTTTGCTAGTGTTGAACAGTGTAGTCATATTTCCTAGCAAAATTTGCATTTTACATTTGTATGTCTGTGAACAAGAAATTTACACTGAACACTACAAAAACACATGTGCATATTCTCTAACTATAGTTACTGGCATATGCAGTACAGTATCAATTAAAGATTTCGTACATGAAATTATGATATTTGTAATATAGTAATAAATGTATCTAATTTGTTTTCTACTCTACAATGTGACATTAATTGCTCATAGATAAATCAACATTCAGTGATTGATCCAGAGATTTTGAAATGGGGGTCCGAACATCATTATAAATCAGCAGGTAGCTAAAATCATACATGGAGGAAGTCCTAAAGCAATATCCTTAGCAAGTTTTCCATTTTCTTTATTTAGAAAGTTTTTGTCTGGTAAATAAAATGACTTAGATTTATTGTTTTAAACTCATCACTTCAAACCACTTTTTTATGATATATCTGGTGATGAGGGGATGTTGCTTTAACAATGACAGGTGAAAAGTAACCTGTTCTAATCTTACTTACATGTATGTTACTTGTAATAAATAGTTAGTGAAACAAAGATGTGCTCATGAAATACATGTATATTTTTTGTAAAGTTTGTAATGTTATTTCAGATAAATTTGAAATATTTGAGAGAAAGAAATGTTTTTTTTTTAAATTAATACAGTTGATAGAGATATTAAAAGAATAAAATCTAAGAATACTGGAAACATAGTAGATATATACTAAATCAACGTTTATAAATGTAGGACAAAAACTATGAACAGGAATCTTGTTTGCAAATTTTCAGTCGACCAGTATTGATCACTGGGGGAATATTGATCAGGTGTTTTAAAACCCAGTAGGAATCTGGGACTGGGACCATCCAACCTTTATTTTTGCCTGATTTGCACGAAAGTATATGTACATATAACAATAATTCCCAACAAGAGGAGGTTTCTCCGTATCATAGAGTTACAATATATGTATATTTTAATGAATTAACATTGTAACATTTTGCATATATCAGACACTGTTCTCAAGTGCTGGTACATGTATGCCAACATCTCTTAATAAAAAAAAACTATAAAAACATGAAGCCTGATTTCTTAGCACTTATATATTTGCGAAACATAAGAGTTACTTGTATTATAATCTTATAAATATTTGTAAAACAATCATGCTGAAAAAAGTAAAAGCAATGCACATACATCATTGAAGGCTGAGAGGTATAAAACACTCAGCAATAGTGATTCATAATTTAAAAAAAGGTGATACTCATGGGGTATGGGTTTAATAGTAACTTTTTTGTTTTGGAGAAAGATTTTATACTCAAAATACATCATATTCCCTGTATTCACCACGTCTCTGGTATGTTGGCACTGCATGTTTTCCACATTTTGAACGAACAGCATTAGAAGAAATACCTTTCATATAATAAACGTCTCTAATACAGAATTTCTTTCTCCTCGGTAGATTTTGAAAACCAGCTCTGATACGTAACAGCATATCTCTTAAAATAATACTGGTTCAATACTTCTTGCGTACAGATTACAAAAAATAGGTACCGCCTGACAGAAGGGAATGAGTTAGCATTAGTGAAGCAGGCAGAAGCAAATAGTTTCTTGTTCCAAAACGGGATTTTTTATGTCTGTAAACGAGACTCTTACAATGTTATGTAGAGCAGATCGTACAAGTGATGGAATTGCGATTATTGGACAATAGGGAATCGATGAAAGTGAATAATATCTTATAATCAGAGGACAAAGAAAATGGACTATTCTACTTGCTTAGCTTATAAAATCATGCAGTACGAAAAATTTATGAATCCAGAACTAAGATTTATTCTTTCCATTCAATGGAACAAAATAAAAATGAAAATATCGATAAAATATCTTGTCCGTACTATATGTTCCTGATAACATTAATTATGGATATTAGAATGAAACAGAATTAATTAGTAATAAAAAACTAAACGAAAACCAAAGTCTCCACCTTGCAGTTTTCAAAGTAGAACTAACAAAACTATGATGCATGTATATCAAATTATATTGATAAGAAAAAACATCGTTTTTAATTTTTTGGCATTTTATATGCATTAACTTTGATTACTGAAACTGAGTAAATTTTGAAAGGCTTTACTAAGCATTTAAAACATTTTTCATCTATTATATTCTTAACTTCAAATAATAAAGAAACCACCAAAGTGTATGCATCATTGATTTTAATTAACGAACAATGGGCATCAAAAAGCCATGGTCACGGTCGGTCACTCATGTGATTGCCGGCACGTGCCGGAGAAATTGCACAAAAGACTAAACAGTGAATGATTCAATGACTATTGTTATATTAAATTCAGTACAATAGATACATTTTTAAATAACTTTTCCAATGGTAGTACTTTTACTTCGGAAATATGTCATCTTATTGGCCGTAGTGCTACTTTTGTGGTCTTAGTGCACTAAGACCGGTCTTTGGGGTGTTTAGACGTACCCGGAACTATCACAATATACCATAAAGTCTTAAAATATACATGTATATCAGGGACAGATACAGAATATCAGGTTGGGGGGGGGTCGCTAAATAAAATTAAAGAAAATTCAGTGGGTAACGTTTGTGAAAAATCAAGTTTTATGCAAAAAAAATATTTTTTTTATTCGGGGAGGGGACGCACGCCCGTCGTTGGATCCGCGCCTGTATATTTTTGTCTATATATATATATATATATCTATAAACAAATATTTTTTGTCTATAAAAATGAAATATGAAATAATGTCCATGAGCAATAGACGATTATCTTGGGATATTAAATAGTGCAATACACACAAAAAGGGTTTAATCATTTTTGCATAGCTAATTGCGTTGGGTTAAAATTATTACTATCATGCATTCTAATTAAAGTAGGTCTATCTAGAGCTACATTTGTAAATATTTGAACAAAATTGAATAATCACAATTAGTATCCTAAATATATACTTTATAGAACCAGTTCTGAACACTTAAACCAAAACATACTTATTTGATAAATATAAAGGGCGGCAGAGTTCCTCGGAGAACCCCAAACAGAAACTCAAATTAAAAAACAGTTATTAAAAAATCATTTTAAATTAAAGTTGGCTGAACACAAGATTATAACTTATTAATCTTAATCATATTGTAACCTTTGTATTGCAGATCTGGTGATAATATTAAAAGGACCGGTAATGCTTCATTATTGGTAGAGTGGCCGGCTTCTTTTATCTTTGCACGGTTCGGCAGTCACATGTTAAAAACAAAATCGACGTGACCCCATAAATTCAGAACGCAAAATAAATTGACATTGTAAAATTCAATTCGGACATTTCGGAAACAATACATGTACATCTACAGTTACTATTTAATACGTCTATTTAACGTTTGAAATAAATCGAAACCATGATATTATATTTAATATAAATCACTTATATCTTAAATGACTGCTCGCGGAATACTTTAAAGATTATTTAGCATTACAGTTAAATTATAATTAAATAAAAACAAAACTAGACAGAATTAAAAATTCATAAATAAAATAAAATAAAATAAAATGAAATAAAGTAAACTAAAATGAAATAAAGTAAAATAAAATGAAATAAAGTAAAATAAAAATAAAAACAAACAAGCACAAGCACGTATCTGGCATATGTTACTTTGCATGCATGTACATTATGTACTATTTAATTGGAGGTCAAAGGGAAATAACAAAGCTATTATTATCTTATACTGAATCACACTGAACAGGCTCTTATTTCGTACTGAACTCAATCACTGAACATTACTGAACAGCTACTGAACATACTGAATTTACTTTGAAGCGGACTACTGAACACACTGAACGGTATACTTAAAACAATGAACACAGCCCGGGCAAAACGCACTGAATTTGCACTGAATTATGATATTTTATGTTCAGTGTATTTTCAGTGCAGTTTGGCCGTTTCAGGAATATATCGCCTACGAGTAATCTCTATACCATTCACCTGTCAACTTAATTGCTCAAATCTATGAGCTACAAAGTTGTTTTTAATTTAATGATCTTTAAACTGCATAGTAGGTTTTACAAAGAGTTTTTATCCTTGTTTGAACTGAAAAATTCCTAGAGAAAGGTAATCATTTATTGTAAATACGTGCACACTTTTGACGAGTTAAACCCAAAGCCTAATTTTGACAACAATGACAAGGACAAATTTTAGTTTAAATTTATTACAAAAAATTCTACATCAAAGTGAGCAAAAACAACGAAAAGTTTTTTGCTCATTTCTCCCTTCAGATTAGGCCTTTGTTCAACTTCCTCCAGTCTGTAGGATTAATTTCTACTACATGCATCTGCAAACCGAAATTTCAGGGTGCGGATCCATTTTTACTTTGAAAATTCATCGAATATTGATAGTCAGCGATTCTCAGTGAAATTCATATTTTGTAAGAAATGGTGATTCAAGTGTAAGGAAATTTGAGGACATCAATGTACGTGTACAGTCAGATTACCAAAAGCAATAATACAAAAGAACATAAGAAGATCCAAAAATATATACTGATAAACGGACTGTATAAAAATCCACTGCGTTAAAACAAATGGATATTCTTTAAAAGGACTAAGTTTTAGTTTTGATCGGTTTATTTAGCTTACAATTTGGTTGCAAATTTTGATTACTTTAATGTCTTCCTTGACGCAGTGCATCAGCACTTTGATTTAAGTAATTATTTATTTGAAAGAGTAATCAAATTTGCAAGGAAACCATGCAAGATTCGTGTGGAAAACAAAACAATACATTCCAAAGATAAAAACTAATCTGAAAATTGTATTGGAGATGATATGTGGGGATGCATTTCAGCCAATGTACAAGCTTTATCCTAATTTAAACCCTGATTCGTCCATTTAAATATGACTTATAGACCAAAATTAAATGCGTAGTCCTTTTAATTTTCTTCCTTCATATTGTATTATGGATAAGGGTAACTAAATATCAACTTCATTTTTAAGTCAAGCCAGGCTAAATCAATAGTTGTAAAAAACGATTCCACATCAAACTTTGATCAAACATGCAATTGTCAACACCATACAGAGGGCGCATCATTTGATATGATTTACTTAAATATTATTATTGTCATGCCAATAAAACAGTAGTTGCATTAAATTGATAACATTTCTGATGTTAATAAAGAAAAATGTACTATATATATTACTTACAGAGTTGGGATATAATAAACAATTCCTGATGTAATACAGTTGCCATTCTTTAAGTAAAGAAAACGTAGATACACTTCCTGATTTAAAACGTTCTAAATTTAGTAACTTAATGTTCACTGGAAAGCAAACATATCTAAGATCTTAATCGTTACGATTTTATCTTTGATCAAAGATTTTTATCATTTTTTACCATTTTTATCTTCAAATATGAGAAAAGTAGCTTCGAATTTAACTGATATGGGGCGTGTCAATATATTTTTTGATCAATTGAGACATAACAAAATTATTTTAAACAATCAGATTACAGTATTTATCTCAAATTAATTTATATATGTATATCTGTTAGTCTATAGCGTCAAATACTGCATGGTACCTTGAAAAAGGGGGAAAACACAAACAGTTGGACTTGCAAAGAGTTTACAACGATCAATTGGGAAAATGAAGTTCATTTAGGCCAAGGCTCGTATTTATATATATATAGATAAATATTTATATATATATATATATATATATATATATATATATATATATATATATATATATATATATATATATATATATATATACATGTACATTGTTCATTGAATTTATGTAACTTCTTGCCTAGACCTAAAGGGTATATAAGCATTTAAGATTATGTTTTACCGTGAAATGTTTTAATTTTTACAATATATAGCACATGTAACATTTGAAGATTTGTTGACATAAGTAAATAAACGTACAAATTCATAATTGATTGATAAACTGGTTAGTGAACTTCCAAAACTTTCCTTCATGGGCTTATAGTACTTTGGGCCGATGATCGGCCTATGGCACAGAATTTGTTTAAGTAAGTATCATTTCAAAGTGACAACTAAAATGTTGTAAGCAAACGCTTCCAACGGCTCCAATTAAGCAAGCGCATGCAAGTTTCGTATTTTGTTTTTCGTTATATCATTAAAGTTTTAATGGAGCTTATTTGAGATTAGCACTTTGATGATTTATATTACTAAAAGGGAAACATGCATTGGAAAGGCAAGAGCATATTAGACGTCTTAACAAGCTCTGTGTCACAGGCATAATCATTGGCCCTAAGCAGTAGTCCTTACAGTGCCAGAGGGCCGACGCATCGGCCCCATCAAAAACTATTTGCTTCTTTGGCGTCACAGTAGCAAGGCCTTTGTGACGACGAAACGTGATATTGGAGAGCCAAAAAGTGGAGGGTCCATATAGGAAAGTTTTGGCAGTTTACCAATCAATTATATCTTTTACTTTAATTTATTTGGCTGGATGTACTACAACATTGTTCAGAAAGGAAAATCAAGATAATCAGGGTTCAAAAAGAATCCACGGATAACGGTAAGACACGGAAAAAAAGACACATTCAACTACTGAAGTGAGTGGCAGACCGAGCCATGCCAGGGAAATATCCCTAAGCTGTGCTGAGCTACATTTGCAGAATCTACTCAATTCTTTATTCTGATATTAATACGTGTACTTTTTTCAGAAATAGATCACGGAAACCTCTTTTTATCATTGTTTTACCACGGATTGGCCATTTATGTTGCATTGTTTTACTCTGAGCAACAGCGAGGTGTTTAATAACGACATCAATTTGATTCTAATAGGACTAGTTTCTTCATATTTTTGAAAAGATACAGTCTATAACGTTGCTCATGTGTTTATCATTTTGTTACTTATTTGCCACGGTTGTGGTAAAAGAGCTTTGTAGCATGTCATATTAGAATTGTCAATGTGAAGTACACAATTCCTACTACTTCTGTTTCTGATTAATTGTCCATGGCACCAGCAGCACTTTTAGTAATTATCTCCTTTACCTGGTATTGACTTTTTTATAAAAGAATTATCAAGGGAACCAAGATTTTAGAGGAAATCAAAAGAATGTAATCCCAGAATAAAGACCAGATATGGAAAACAGACAAAGAGCATAAAGTACCTAAAATAATACATACAAAGTAACAAAAATAAATTAGCAATTAGGACTCCACTTAAAACTGGGAACATAAACCACGTACACCGGTAGGGTAAGGTCTTGTACTTTTCTATAACAAACCGAAAAGTCAAGACCGGGAAGGGTGAAAGAGGAAAGGAAAACTAAGACATGTTGAACAATCAGTTTTCATGGTGCAGATAAGTAGTATACATGTGGGAAACGATTAATATTTTTCAGTTGGTGCAAGGTGGTGCACCCCAATGGGCATGCGCATGACGTCACATCCGGTGGTCAAGGACCGGAAGTGACCCTTGGGTTTGACCGGAAGTGCCCAGTAGAGGGATGGGGACCGGAAGTGGACCTTGGGTATGATCGGATGTGGACTTTGGGTGACCGGAAGTGGACTTAGATGGGGGACCAATAAAGGGAACTTGGGAACATTTTGATCTAGAAGGGGTCTTATAGGTTGTGAGGGGAAAACCACCTCAATAGGTATCCTCATTAAGTGTCTTAATTAGTGTCATTATATAGTATACTATAAACAGGTTAGTATAAAAAAAGGGTGCATTATGACAAGAGTTATCTTTCTTTGTGTATATTGCTTTTTTTACATTTTCATTATCGTTCATTGTTTTTTTTAATTATTTTTGTAAATTAATTGTAATTTAATTATTTTTGTGTAATAATTGAATGGGCACTTTGACGAGATTTTAGATTTTGATTTGATTTTCTCTGTGTTCAATGGATTGTGTAATTTGAATAGATGTCTCACGGATTAGACAGATGTTTGAAAATTTCCACTTTACTTGTGATTTCAATAGCCTATGTACTGATTTTCAACTGTTTTTATTCTGCTTTATGAATACATTACAGGTGTAAGGACGTGTGGTGCAATGTTTACCACTAAGAAATAAATTAAATAAATTTTTATCGTTGTGTTTTGTTTAATTATGTTTGAAATATTTGTATTCAGTTTGAAATTTTGATTAACCACTAATGATTATCCTGACCATTGTGAGATTTACATTTTGAACGTTAATAGCTTTTGAATGGTGTATTGCCTTTCATTTCAGAATTGGATAGTCGACCATTTCATCACCTATTAAAGACCCACTCAAGCTTTTCATCGATTTTGTCCATGTTATGGGACTATGTCAAGTAAACCGATTTCTTTTTCATGCTTTCAATGTTTACATGTCGTGTGTACTTGATTTGACACGTTATGGGGTTGTTTTGGGTAAACCATTAATTGTTTTTTTTTTTTTCGCTCCATATTTTCATTCGTACTTTGTTTCTCACGCCCTTTTGTTTAAATTTGAGACTTGTGTGCTTGTTTAATGTTTGTCTTTTGTTATTATAAGGATATCGAACTTTTTACTGCTATAATACTTCCGATATTTGCATGTCGCGTACACCTAATCTTGTTTTGAACGTGTTATGAGGCTCTATCGGGTACACTGGTTTCTTTTTCATACTTCCAATGTTTACATATCGCATGTACTAGATTTATAGGGGTAACCCATTCAACTACGGAATTTTATTTTTCTCTCCATATTTTCATTCGTGGTTTGTTTCCTTCGCCCTTTTTTAAAGTATTGTATGATGGTTTTTTTTTATAAGGAGCTTTTAAATGCTATAGTATGTTTTCAAGTTATCATTGGCGTCAAGGCCGTTTTTTTCCGCTCTACTTGATTTTCAATTCCTTTCGTTTACATTACTTCTGGTCTTTGAACTAGGTTTTCATTGTACATCCATTATAGCTCCTCCTTTTTTATGAATTATTCTCTCACTATATAAGGTTCTGGCACCCAAGATCAATATGATTCATCTTGTTAAACTGTTGTAACTTTCTTGATTTCTTAAGGTCGTTGTTTCTTATGCAAAGATGCGCGATATTCTGCTCTGGTTTCCACTAGTAATTGATGTTCTGATGTTGTACGTTTTACGTTCTTAATACAACTACACAATTTTTGTTCCGCACTCCCTATACAGTTCCATCTATGGGCGTCACATCTGTTTTCTAGTTGGCTTTTTTCTTTCCTTCAGCAGGTCTACCACGAGGTCTTTTTGGTACTTCCCTTTCTTTTGTCAGTTCATTCTTTGGTTTGCATTGTGCACGTTCTATCGTCCATTGCATGTGTATGGCATCACGTCTGGTGACCTGTTCTAAATGAATCCCTCGACAGGGAACTATCTTGTAAATATTTATTGCTCCGGGTGCGTCCATCTCTTTTGCGGGTCATTTACGAAGTGACCACACATTCTTTTTCATCTCTAATTATAATTTGTTTTTCACCCAAGAACACATTCCGAATATCCCATGGGAAAATGTTGCTTTTCAATCTCAAGTTGTCGGGAGTGCCCTGTTTCATGTCGATGAATAAATATCCGTGGGGTTTGGCAGTGGCATATTCGTACGATTTCATAAAAAAGTTTGTCAGTTTGGGAAACATTTGTTGGGCCATGGTCATGGCCTGTGATACGTCTCTAGCATTTTTTAAAAAGTACCAGGTAATGGGCATGCAGACTGATGGTCCTGTTATAGTTGTTTTTGTTGAACAGATTTTTAACTAGCAACATGACACTTATGTTTTTATGGTGAGAATATTTCGTGAAGAGATGCGAGGTAGATTCGGTGACCGAATTCATCATATCGTCTAGAATAAAAAAGTGTTTCTTTCTGGGATCCAAGATGTCAAGATCGGGGAGTCCTTGTACAAAGTCGACATTCTCCATGGTTACATAAATAGTCTGGTACACATCATAGCACCACTTTATCCGATTGGTATCATCACGTGTTTCACGTTTTGTATGAATCGACGTACAAACATCGTTTTTCCATTTCCGGTGGGTCCTGCTATGACACTGGTAAAGGGATTGGCCCACGGCATGAAATGGTCGTTCAAATATCCTTCGGGTACGTCGAAAGCAAGGTAGTCGTCTGTCAGATGTAAGAAAAAGTTTTCGTCAGTTGTGTCCTTTGGCAAGTTTTCATGAGTTTCATCCTGTATCGATTGGCGCATAGCCCTTTCATCGAAGTATAAGGGTCTTGGCTTAGTCCATTCATCAAAGTATATTGGTTTTCTTTCCTCAAAGAATACTGGTGAAGTCCGGTCATCAAAGTATCATTGTCCAATACGTCGCTTTGACTGGGTCTTATCAGTGGGTAGAGTCTGTTTCTTGTCGTATTTGATTTTTTACGGTGAACTGATCTCATATATCTGTTTAAACTATCCATTCTACTCAAAGACTTTGAACAGATTGAATAGAGGAACATGTTTACTCTACGACAGCCCATGTACAACTGTCACTTTTTCCCGGGTTAAACTCATTTTTATATGGTTTCAAGAACATTGTTTCTTTGTATGTGTGTGTGTGTGTGTGTGTGTGTGTGTGTGTGTGTTTGTGTGTGGGTGTGTGGGTGTGTGTGTGTGTGTGTGGGTGTGCATGTACTTGTGTGCGTGTTTGTACGTACGTTTCTGTTTGCACGTGTGTGTTTGTATGTACATGTGTGTGTTTGTACGTGTATGTATTTACGTGTGTGTGTGTGTACGTGACTCTTCTCCTAACCTAATCCTTTTTCTGTATGTTATTCTGTTGTTTTAACACTAACTCTATCCTTAGTCATTTCCTTTCAACTAACTCTATTCGACCTCAAAGTGCATCTCCTTCTAGAACTGTAACCTAATCGATGAACGATTTCTCACATTTATTGGCCATATCCCTTACTCTTACCCTAGGCAAATACCATGGCTTGACCCCAACCATTAGCATAAACCAAAGTCTTACCCTTTGCTTAACCATACCACTAACCTCATCCCGAACGTAGATCTAACGTCAAACTCTAACATTCTTCACACTGGACCGTATCTGAAATTCTAACCCTAACCCTTGTTTTTTTTTACCCGTACGCCAACTTCTAATTGTTTTCCTAACACTGATCCAAGTCATAACCCCGAACCTAAATAAGTAACGAGGCCTGACCATAACCCCCATAAGAAACTTTAATCTGACTTTCAAAAAGTCTAAGACCTAACATAGACCTAACTCTAGACTTAACCATAACCCTAGACAAACAGCAACATCTGACCCCAACCTTAAACATAACCCAATACATAATTATACACATAACCATAAACTTAACCCTTACCATACACCTGACCGTAAATCTAACGGTTGAGTCTAACAACTTTCTTGATACTAGACCTTACTTGAAATTCAGACCCTATGCCTAGCTCTAACTTCATCATGACAGTATCTTCCACTTTAATACAAACTCTTTAATTCTATTCCAAACACTAACCCTAATCAAAACCCAGAACCGAAACAAGCACATGAGTCTTACCCTTACCCCATATTTAACTCTAGATATAACTTTAATCAAAGGCCTCAAGCTAGACCATCAAGACCTAAGTCCAGATCTAGACCGAAACCTAACCTAGACCTATTTCTAGACCTAATTCTAATTCTAACCCTAACTTAACCATGATCACGGACAAACATCAACATTTGATCCCAACCTTAATCATAACCCTAAGCCTAACCAAACACTTTAACATAAACTTAACCCTTGCCAAAGACCTTAGTCTAGATCTAACGGTTAACTCTAACAGTTTTCTTGACACTAGACCTATCTGAAACTCTAACCTTAACCTGACCTTAACACTATACATACTACTATGTGTAACCTTATACTTAATCAAACACTTTACTATACACTTAATCCTAATCCTTACCCTAACCTAAACCTTGCCCTTACCCTAATCTAATCCTAACCCTAGACATAACCTTATCCCTAGACAAATGCTAAGACCTGGACCCAACTGTACACTTAATCATAAGCGTAGACAACACCCTATTCCGAACTATAGCTTTAAATGTAACCAAGTGAAGACCTAACTTAACCCTAGGTCTACCCGTATCCAAGACGTAGAACTTACCAGAGATCTAACACTAATTATTACCCTAACCCGTGACTTATAACCCTCACTATAACATTTATCTTAGCTTTTACCCTAACTCTCTTTAGCCCAGTCTTTTTTTATGTTTACTCAACATTAACTTTACCATAACCCTATCGTAACACATTATCTAGCGTAAAACTGTGACTATTTGTAGTTTGTTTTTTAGGTCTAGTCTTCACGTTGTTTTGACAATTCTTCTATTGCAAACCCTAATCTTCATCAGTCATATTTGTTCTATGTAAACCTTCCTCAACCCTAACCCTTGGTCATGAGTTTATGTATAATGTGTTCATTAGGTCTATTCCGTATCATTGTGCTTAACTTCTCTTGTGTAATTAACTCTTACCCCAAGGCTTAACCTAATCCTACCCTCGACTCTTACTCTAACCCTAATCCTTTTTCTGTTTGTTTCTCTATTGTTCAAGCACTTATCCGTACCCTGACCATACCCCTTGACCATAACTCTAACCCTAATCTTTGTTGTGGTTGTTTTTCTATTATCTTATCACTATCTCTAATACCAAGTCACTGGTGTTTTGTTTTTGTATTGTTCCGATTTATTTTCTATTATTCTCACCCTAACCCTAACCCTAACCCTGACTCTAACCCTTACCCTAACACTCTGTTTTGGTAGTTTTTTTTATTGTGTTAACAATAACCCTAATCCAAAGTCTCTAGTGTTCTGTAAGTCCAATCCGTATTGATCTGATTCATTTTCTATTTTTCTTACCCTGACTTAACTCTAGCCATAACCCTAGTCCTAACCCTAAATCTAACTCTAACCCTAACTCTACCTCTTTTTTTTCATTTTACGCTTTATTGTTTTTGGTACATCTAGTACACTGCGTTATTTATCTTACTTCTCATAAACATTTGATAAATAAAAAAGTATTAGTAACGCATCGATAAAATATCGAATAAAAGAGTCGGGAAAGATAAAGGTAGAGTTAGGGCTAGAGTTAGAGTTAGGGTTAGGACTAGGGTTAGGACTAGGGTTAGGGTTAGAGTTAAGTTAGGGTTAGAAAAATAGAAAATGAATGATCAATACGGATTGGACTTATGGAATACCAGAGACTTGGGATTAGGGTTAGTGTTAACAAATAGAAAAACGACCAGAGTATTACGGTAATGGTTAAAGTCAGGGTTAGGGTGAGAATAATAGCAAATAAACCAGAACAATACGAAAACAAAACACCAGTGACTTGGGATTAGAGATAGTGATTAGATAATAGAAAAAACAACAACATGAAAGATTGGGGTTAGAGTTAGGGTCAATGGTTAGAATAAGTGTTTGAACAAAAAAAAAAACAACAAACAATGGTTAAAGTTAGGGTAAGAGTCAGGGTTAGAGGTCGTGTTAAAACAATAGAAAAACAACCACAGCAAAGATTAGGGTTAGAGTTATGGTCAAGGGTTAAGGTCAGGGTTAGGATAAGAGCTTGAACAATAGAGAAACAAACAGAAAAAGGATTAGGGTTCGAGTAGGAGTCTGGGATAAGATTAAGGTTAGCCTTGGGATAAAAGTTAGTTACACAAGAGAAAACAGTCAGCACAATTATACGGAATAAACCTAAAGAACACATTATACATAGTCACATGACATAGGGTTAGTGTTGAGGAGGGTTTACATAGAACAGACATGACTGATGAAGATTAGGGTTTGCAATAGAAAAATTGTCAAAACAAAAGTGAAGACTAGACCTAAAAATAACAAACTACAAATAGTCACAGTTTTAAGCTAGATAATGTTTGAGGATAGGGTTATGGTAAAGTTAGTGTTGAGTAAACATAAAAAAAGACCGGGCTAAAGAGAGTTAGGGTAAAAGCTAGTATAAGTGTTATAGTAAGGTTTATAAATCACGGGTTAGGGTAATAATTAGTGTTAGATCTCGGGTAAGTTCTACGTCTTGGATACGGTTAGATCTTGGGTCAGGTCTTCATTAAGTTACATTTAAATCGGTAATTCGGTATAGGGTTATGTATACGCTTATGGTTAAGTGTAGGGTGGGGCCAGGTCTTAGTATTTGTCTAGGGATAAGGTTATGTCTAGGGTTAGGATTAGGTCTAGGTTAGGTTTCGGTTAAAGTTAAATCTAGACTTAGGTCTATGGCAAGGGTTTAGTTTAGGGTAAAGTGTTGGGTTAGGCTAAGGATTATATTTAAGGTTGGGTTAAGATGTTGATGTTTGTCCAGGGTTATGATTAAGTTCGGGTTAGGGTTAGAGGTTAGGGTTAGTGTTAGTAGTAAGGGTTAGGGTTAGATTAGGGTAAGGGTAAGGGTTAGGATTAAGTGTATGGTAAAGTGTTTGATTAAGTATAGGGTTACACATGGTGTTATATATAGTGTTAAGGTCAGGTTAAGATTAGAGTTTCAGATAAGGTCTAGAGTCAAGAAAACTGTTAGAGTCAACCGTTAGTTACAGGCTCAGGTCTATGGCAAGGGTTAAGTTTATGGTTAAGTGTTTGGTTAGGCTTAAGGTTATGTTAAAGGTCATGTAAGATGTTGATATTTGTCTATGGTTATAGTTAAGTTAGGGTTAGGTCTATGTTAGGTCTTAGACTTCATGAAAGTCAGACCTAGAGTTTCTTATGGGGGTTAGGGTCAGGCCAACTTATTTAGGTTCCGGGATATGACTTGGATCAGTGTTAGGAAAAACAATAGAAAGTTAGCGTACGGTCAAAAAACAAGGGTTAGGGTTAGAGTTTCAGATAAGGGCCAATGTCAAGCCATGGTATTTGCTTAGGGTTAGAATTAGGGCTATGGCCAATAAATGTGACAATTCTTTTTATCGAATAGGTTACAGTTCTAGAAGGAAATGCACTTTGAGGTCGAATAGAGTTAGTTGAAATGAAATGGCTAAGGATAGAGTTAGTGTTAAAACAACAGAATAATATACAGAACAAGGATTAAGGTTGGGATAAGAGTCATAGATAGGGTTAGGGTTAGGTTGTATCTGACCTCAATCACACGTACAAACACACATACAGACACGCACACGTACATACAAACACACACGTATATACAAACACACACACAAACACGTACAAACAAATACACGTAAAAATACATACATACACAAACGTACATACAAACACGTACATACATACACGTACAAACACACACACACACACATACAAACACACGTACAAACACACGTGTACATACAAACACACACACGTACATACAAACACACACACACGTACATTCAAACCCACACACACAAAGAAACAATGTTCTTGAAACCATATAAATAATGAGTTTAACCAGAAAAAAAGTGACAATTGTACATGTTCCCCAGTTCCATCTGTTCAAAGTCTTTGAGTAGAATGGATAGTTTAAACAGACATATGAGATTAGTTCACCGTAAAAATTCAGATACGACAAGGTACAGACCCTACCCACTGATAAGACCCAGTCAAACTGACGTATCGGACGATGATACTTTGATGACCGGACTTCAGCAGTATTCTTTGAGAAAGGAAAACCAATATACTTTGATGAATGGACTACGTCAAGACCCTTATACTTTGATGAAAGGGCTATGCGCCAATCGATCCTCGATGAAACTCATGAAAGCTTGCCAAAGGACACAACTGACGAAAACTTTTTCATACATCCGACATTGAACGACCATTTCATGCCGTCGGCCCATTCCTTTACCAGTGTCATAGGAGGACCCACCGGAAGTGGAAAAACGATGTTTGTACGTCGATTCGTACATAACGTGAAACACATGATGATGCCTAGACCCGATCGGATAACGTGTGTACTAGACCATTTAGCATGGAGGATATCGACTTTGTACAAGGACTCCCGACCTTGACACCTTGGATCCGAGAAAGAAATACTTGCTTATTCTAGACGATATGATGAATTCGGTCAACAAACCTATCTCGCATCTCTTCACGAAATATTCTCACCATAAAAATATAAGTGTCATGTTGCTAGTTAAAAATCTGTTCAACAAAAACAACTATCACAGGACCATCAGTCTGCATGCCCATTTCCTGGTTCTTTTTAAAAATCCCAGAGACGTATCACAGGCCATGACCATGGCCCAACAAATGTTTCCCAAAATGACAAACTAATTTATGAAATCGTACGAGTATGCCACTGCCAAAACCCATGGATATTGATTAATCAACATGAAACAGGACACTTCCGACAATTTGAGATTGAAAAGCAACATTTTCCCATGGGGAATTCAGGATGTGTTCTTGGATGAAAAAAATGTATAAAAAGGATGTTTGGTCACTTCGTGAATGACCAGCAAAAGAGATAGATGCACCGGAGCGATAAAGATTTACAAGATAGTTCCCTGTCGAGGGATCATTTAGAAGAGTTCACCAAATGTGATGCCATACACGTGGAATGGACGACAGAACGTGCACAATGCAAACCAAAGAATGAACTGACAAAAGAAAGTGAGGTCCCAAAAAAGACCTCGTGGTAGACCTACTGGAGGAAAGAAAAAAGCCAACTAGAAAACAGATGTCACGCCTGTAAATGGAACTCTATAGAGAGGAGTGCGGAACAAAGATCGTGTAGCTGTGTTAAAAACGTGAAAGTACAACATCAGAACATCAAAAACTAGTGGAGACCAGAGTAGAATATCGTGCATCCTTGCATAAGAAACAACGACCTTAAGAAATCAAGAAAGTTTCAAAAGTTCAACAAGATGAATCATATTGATCTACGGTGCCAGAACCTTAAATAGTGAGAGAATAGTTTATCAAAAAGGAGGAGCTATATGAGATGTACAATGAAAACTGAGTTCAAAGACCAGAATTAATGTCAACAAAAGGAAGTGAAAATTCCTTTTTTAACCTGTATAGCCATTTAAGTACACAATTCCTCATCATCATATATGTAACAAGCAGTACTGAAACCAAACGGTAATACTAGAAATTTAAAATAATTTTAACACCGTTCAACTCCCATGCAAAACTTAGATATTTAGTGTGAGCTGAGAAAATATTGACATGGTTTGTACGCAGGTTGTACGTCATACTTAAACATATATAAATTGGTATTGATCTTACAAAATCTGCATTATTAAATTATGATAAATTATAAGACAAAGATATCGATATCTCTAGTAGTATCTATAATAAATTTAGGCGCACCTATATCTATCCAAAATTGAATGTTTTTCTAAGTCTACCCTTAACAATAATATCAGATTGACCTATTTCATATTCAAAATAATTATTGGTCACATTGCAATCAATATGGTTATCTACTAAAATGTATTTAATTAAAATACTCATCTTTCAAAAATTCACTGCGGCCTGGTTTGTGTGGCTGGTTTACTACTGTTGACATACGGACAGCTGGACCTGTAATGTGTATAGGACCCACAAGAGTAGCATCAGTAGTTTGCTGAGGTCCACGAAAGGGCTGTGGAATTTGTCCTAATAGAGACTGGTTGTTATCCTTAGTTTTGGAACCATTTCATTTAACCTGCTTAGCCGTCTTTTCTTCTTGGGGACAGCTTTATTGTCAGCTCGATGATTTTTGCTTCATCTTCAGAATAACTTGCAATAAGATTAGCTTCGTATTGCCTAATTCGGTATCCAAACTTCCTAAAAAGCGTCAGCTATATTGATGAGTTTTTTACGATGCTGAATATTGTCCACGGTAGATGTTAACAAATCTCGTGCGTAATCTACCTTCCCATTGTCTATAGCCCACAAAGTCTGAACAAGATCCTCGAGATTTTCAGTATTAAAGTCAAATTGGATCAAATGACCTTCTATTTCCATTTATAGGAAGCGTCTGTTCTAAGTTTCTTAACCTCGGATTTCATTAACTGGTTGGAACCCTACATTTCTTCTCTTAATCCACCAATTTTCTCCGTCACTTTAGCATCAATGATTGCCTCGATATCTTCACTCCGTTGATTTACGGCAGTTAAAACAGTTCTCAGCGAGATATCTGTTTCACCTTCATTATCCATGACTTAATTCGAATGCACTTAAATCGATAAACACAACTAGAAAAATTAACATAACCGATGGAGTAGACCCTGTCATACCGATTATTTCACCGCCAAATCACATAAACCACATGGGCAGTCAATTCAGAAGAAAATAGTTTCATTGTAATTATTAAAATCAACCGATTTAAATTATATTTATATTTAATAATGATATAGATATGAATTCAAATATTTATTTATTTAACAGCCGTCCGTTCGAGACTCGAGAGGGAAATCTAGGACGTTAAAAATCCAAAATCATTCATTGCATGAAACATTCAGTTAAACTCATTAATTAATTAGGTTCTATTTAATAAATCCACGCTTTTTACCTATAAAGAATAAAGCCTGGTCGATCCTATCTAATATAGGCGGTACGGCCAATTAATACGCTTCTGAAGGGAGCGTGCATGGTTGTATTATCAAATTGGTTCAGTATATACTTATGGCCAAAACCACCATCAATATCCCGTTTGTGTATGTAAAACCAGGAGCTTCATATAATTGGTAATTCGTATAATTGGTAAATGCAATTGAGAACCACATCAGTGCATGGAACATTAGCTAGATCCGATGATTAAATAAAAATCGAATTTTAGCTTTTTCCAAGATAAGGATGGCACCCGAATGTTTACGAAAATGATGTAATCAGCTTATCAACACCGGACAGTTCGATCCAAAGGCAGTTCGAACCATGACAATCCACAGTTCTTTAACAAAGCTAAACATTTCTTCCCATACATATTTCAGACCATGCTCAATAAGGAGAATGAAGTAAGAAAAATAAAAACCGCGTATCATAACCAATCAATAACAGGGCTGACAAAAATAATAAAGGACTTAGATAGTCTATGTTTTTTAGTTGTTGTTGTACGTGGTTTCAATATCTATACATTTGAATTTGCCAATAAAATTAGGATTAGGATTAATACAATTAATGAACATTGACTTAAATGTAGCACTAAAATGCCGTAAACAAAACATCAGATGTATTTTCTGTTTGACATGATTTGGTTATGAAAGTCTGCTGATTAGTAATCTTTAGGGCTTACTTAAAAAGAAACAAAGTTTCTTATTTTTATTATTTATTTTCATGTTTAATATTCCTGATTGACTTTTTAATAACATTTATTTATGAAGGGAGCTTGACGCGTTTAAGAACGCATCGTATTAAAAGTTTCGACCAAATTTATTCGTATTATAAATTGTATTTTGATAATTAAACTCCGCTGTACGAAGACTTTCTCACCTTACAAGCTAATTAGTTAAATGTAGTTTTAGTGATTTAAACTATAACTTATCTAATGTTATTTCTTATTTTGTAGCAATCTTGTAACAGCAGTAGTTGTCATCATCAACCAGCTTGGTTTTATTCTTTTCTTGCACGTTTCGCCACCTTAGCTGACGCCCAGGGTAGTATATTATTATTTATCTTTTCTGTAAAATGTGAATTTGACGATAAAAAAACAACTTGGGTATGTTCGAATATACTATTCAACAAGCTTGATAAGCTCTAAATTTAAATTGTACAAAGATTTGACCAGATTTGAAATGGCCCAACTTTCTTCCTCTTTTCCTTCATAGTTCCTTTCATAAGCCACAAAAAAAAAACCATACTTCCTGCGTGGGTATTGTACTTCGGGGACTTTTTTTTCTTTTTGTGTATGTATTTTTGTTTTTGTTTTTGTATTTGTTTTGTTTTTGTTTTTTTTTTTGTTTTTTTGTTTTTTTTTTTTTTTTGTACAGTGTGTGAAAAAACTAATTGTCCAGAATCTTAAAGACCCTAATTTCTAATCCCTCATTCTTTTACAGTTGAATTTATATCCCCCAAAACAATCCAGGCGTTACTTATATCTAATTGCAGTTTGTAGTATAATAAAAAAAAATCCATTCATTTGTACTAAAATGATGGTCCAGAATGCAAGAAAATGATTTTCCCTTGTCCCACATTCTTAAACGGCTTCAGCTATCCACTCAAACTCAGCCTTAGCATTCCTTATTTGATATGGCATTTTGTAGTACAAACAAATTCTTTAAATGTATTTACTGCCACCAAAAGTTAAGTATAGGGATACAATAAAAGAAGTGTCAAGTTCAATCATATCTATAGATGGTCTTTACATTGAACTCCTTGAATATAATATGCCAATCTAATAACGAATGACATTCAAATTATTTTTTTTTTAAATAACACCAAAATCCACGTGGCATTTTAGTAGTGCGCCAGTTTTTGTGATATTTTTTTTTCATTGATATACTAATGCTGATGATCTATAATTAATCCCATATATACCTATGTGTCCTGGTAAAAGCTCTTAATTAATGTATATTCTACAACCATCTTATAAACATACAACACAGGACATAGTTAGAATCAAACCTCTTTTTTGGGCCACGTTTTTAAATATATATACAAAAACTGAATGTGGGAAAATGTCATTTACCAACTTGCAGAATAAACAAATACGCGCATATGTTTTATAGTGTTTTGAGTTAATGTCTTCAAGGAATGCATATGTATTGTAAAATGTAATTAATAAAAGTCTAAAATGTAATTTTTGAATTTTATTATTATAGGAATTTGGCAGAGTCGCTCACACTTGTTTGTTTTTTTAAGTCATTTATTGGCAGCAGTGAAAGATTTATAGGTTTGTACTGTATCTGTGCATATAGCAGATTAGTTTTTAACACAAGTTCTATATGATGTTTGGTTGAACCACACATTTTTTTTCAAAACGGAAAAATTAAGTGCAACCTTATCTATGACGATAAAAACTATCTGTTACTATACTATACTTCATGCCTGTGCGTGACTTTATTTTTTAATTTTGTAATTGGTTTGGAAAAAAAACAATGTTGAGTCATCCTAAGCAACGGAGAAAAAAAGTTGTAATATCAGTATACTTTAAATGCTCTCTCTCTATATATTTTTTCTAACATATACTCACAAGCCAATAAGCACAAGGCGGTTGTGTACTCTTTGCCTAAAAACCTTCATTGAAGTTGAACTCAAAAGAATATTTTTGTTTCGAAACTGTCTAAGCACATTTTAAAAACTTATTTATATTGATTTATATGGCAAATTTATCGTTTTGAGTGTATTTATCTTATCATATCAAAACAAAATAAAGAGAATTGTGGAGCGCAGCATGTTGAACTCTGTTCACCTGAGTCAAATGTGCCAGTGAACAAAATATAAGTATTTGACACACTTAAGTACAGGAGTAGTCAATGACGTCACTGTAGAATACTTTAATGGCCTTTTTCTATTGTAAATGTGCACTCAAGCGGAAGATCTGTGAGGATCCATTTTCAACATAGTGAACACCTGGCTGTACAATGTGATGACTAATGGTCTAGTATTGATCGTCATACATGACCTAGTTTGACCTTTTGATGACAGCTTGTCTAAAACCACGTGACCGAGAGATGGTGGAGGACCAAATTTGACCGGGGATACACGGGAACCTGAAGTGACCGGAGGGAGGGGGGGCTGAAGTGCACCGTGAAGGAAACGGAAGTGGGTGAACCAATAAGGGGAACATGTGGTCCTTCACTAAGGAAGGGGACCCTTAAAGGTTGGGAGGAAAACGACTTCCATTGGTATCCTCATTAAGTGTCCTAATTGGTGTCATTATATAGTATGGTGTAAACTGGTAAGTATTAAAAGAGGGAGGGGTATTATGACTCGTCTTTATTTGTATATTTGGTTTGTTTTATTGATATACTTTTATTAATGTTAATCATAGTTAAATAATTTTGTAAATTATTTGTAATTTCATTGTCAATGTGTAATAATGTCAAATGGATTGGATACCTTTAATATATTTTAAATTTGATTTGATTTTCTTTGTGTTCAATGGATTGTGTAATTTGAATAGATATTTCACTGATTAGACAGATGTTTAAATCTTCCCATTTTCCAGGTGATTTCAGTAGCCCGTGTATCGATTTTCAACCACTTTTTATGCGCTTAATGAATACATTACAGTATTAAGGATGGGTTGTGCAATGTTGACCACTAAGAAATAAATTATTTTCATTGTTTCAATTATTATTTTTTGTTTATCTATGTTTAATATGTCCAGTATTCAGTTTGAAATTATGACTAACCACTGACCCTCCTTTAAACTTCCATTGCATTTCCACTATTTCTTCAGTTACAAAGTTGATCCCAGTTACGCCAATCTAACTGCTGGTTAACATGCCGAAGTACTCATCCGATTCTCGTACGTATTTTATTTGACAAATGTTCGATCGCTGTCCGAATTTTCCCCTGAAGCTGTTCAATATGAGTTTTGCCAAGTTTCTCTTTTTTTCTTTATATTCTTGTACTCGAGCCAAATTCCCTCTTTTTCGTGGTAATCTTTGACGTATCTTTCTTTGTCTTACATACTTATAGCCCTTCTCTTCTATGAAAAGCTGTTTCTCAATTGAACGTTGATGTAAGTCATTCATGGTCATATCGTTGACGGGATTCAATATGTCTGTAGCGTAACATCCATGCCAGAAGCATCCATGAAATTCGTAAGCCGTTCCATCTGCATATCCATCCACTTTATATGGCCCAACATCTTGTTGTCCTCCATTCTGTGCAGGTTGAATATGTATGCCTTTTGATTCAGCCACGTATTTGAGCCACTGCAAGGCTTTAATCGAATGTTTATACTCGGGGCGATATTCGTGGGCTTGGTATGAGTCCAATGGTCTCTAGTTTCAGAAATTTAGATCTGAATACTAGGTTGCAGGCCGAAGCAATAGTGATTCATTCTTTGAAAAAATCTATAGGTGTGCCGCCAATGGCTCCAGTGGTGTCCATGAATAGCTGAAGGAATTTCAAACAGGCCTTTCGCAAGATATCTACATCTGTTTTACAGTACTTCAAAAAAGCTCGTCTTGAATGTCGAAGGCATTCTCTCTGTGTTGGTCGTACCAAGTCTTAAAGGTATCTCTTTCGGCTGGTTTCATGGCATCTGGATTATAATATCGTATGTCTGGTAAGTGCTGTAGCTTGATATCTTTATGTTCCTTCCTATTGTACAGGTGAAGAAAGTATCCCTTATGAAGTTCTGTGAATCCAAACATATTAGGAAGCTTAGACAGAGCAGTTGGTAGAGAGTTCAGTGAATCGATGATCCTTATCTTACATCTAGGCATTTTATTGACACGTTCTTTCCGCCATTTGGAATAATCGTCGGTTTGTCTCCATTTTTGTACAAGCATTGTAGTATTGGGACGTAATCATAGCCTTTAAAGTTATGAAACAACACGGTAGCTCCTTCGTTGAAACCGGAAAATAACCATGAACAAAATGCTTCTGTTGTATCTTCTCACTTGAATACGAGTTCGTTCGCTCCCCAGTTGTCACATGAACTCTCTTGATTGACGTCTTTCTCTAAACAGCTGGAACAAACTTTATGAACGACAACAAGATTTGGTCGATGTTCATAAGCTCCACAGGTTGTTTTCTTGCAATGTATACAATAACCATTTGGTCCAGGTCAGAATCCGTCTCTGCACTGCACCTGATCACCTTGTGTACACTCAAGTCGACAAAATGTAGGACTGCAACTTGCTAGGTCCAGCGTTATCCATGGGCACCATATAACATTAGTGGCTATCCTCCACATAGTTTTTACAGGTTACAGGTTTTACAATACTTTTCTCCACATTGATGGTCATTTTATGTGCAACAGGGTGTTGATGGTTTGACTATAGGTTTTACATGTGTAATACCTATTACAAGTAGAATATCCTCTTGCCGTCTGTTTGATGTGAAGATCGTAGCATTCCTTTCCTTTGAAATACCGGTAGTATTCAGTACAGTTGACCCATTTCTCTTTTTTGTCGATTTGGTGCATCTTATTACAGCAATGACATGCATTATTTCAAGCGTGTGTCTCGAGGTGATCGTATCCCTTGTGACAAACAGTACAAAAGTAACATTTGTAAGAGTCCTGTCATGGTTGTGATGACGTCATAGTGGTCGTCATGCTGAGAAAGGTACAACTTCTTTTCCGCTTCCAGTCGCATAAACGAAAGTGTTGTTTCGAAAATACGCTGATCTGGTACTCATTCAAGTATTTCTGGAATTGGTTGAGTTCTTCGATTCCACACTTCCGTAGAGGAACCATAGCACGGGCATGTAGTTCCAAGGCCAGTTCTTTCGGCATCGTGGTGTATAAGCTAGAACTGGTTGTTATTGCGAGGAGTTTTTCAAAACTGAATTTTTACAGTGGCACCCCCTTATTTATACGTACAGCTCGATACTTTAATCTGAATTGATGTTGTTACGAGCGTTCTGATTGGTCGATATATACATATACGAAAATTAATAACGAGTGTTTTCATTGGCCTATATATACATGTTTCAATTTTTTTAAAAAGTATTTTCAATGATCAATAAATACATGTACCAATATTTGTGAACGATTGATTTCATTGGAAAATGCATACATGTACCAATATTTTTACTCTCCAGTAATCTGATATATTTTCAAAGGAAGGCGTCATACATGTACCTACATGTAGGATGCAGAACTTTAAAGCATGTATCAATCATTGAACTCATCGTATATAATGAAAATACAGATATCAATCACCAATGCGATAGTTCTTAAAAAGATAATTTGTAGACTGCTAGAACTAATTGTGTATTGATGAAAACCAACCCTTGAGTGGACCAACCCTTTTTTGTCTTGACAAACACTGAAATAAATTATGTTCCATACGATTCGAAAGTCAACCACCCATTTTATCATAATATTGATTGGGATCATTTGCACGGTCATTAACTTTTTGAACAGAAGTTAAACATAGCTTGAAAAATGACTCATATTTAAGATCTGTTGATCGATTAACAAATGTCTTTACAGATTTCTACAGGTTATACAAATTTTTTAATACTCAAAAAGTTCTTTGACAAGTTCAACTTACTAACTTACTCCATAGAATGAATCTTCGATGTTTTGTATTGATAGTAACAGAAAACCTCATGTTGAAAAAAAAGAACTTTGCACAATGTGTTTCAAAACATCCCTTTGGATGGAAACTTTTGAATAAAACGAAACTTACTTAGAAAAACCAATACCGAGTTTAATTTACCGAAAAGTCTAGTTATTCTTTATCGTTCTGTGTTCTTCGAGAACTTATGTGATAATGATGAAACCGTTCCGCGACACATAAATTTACTAGATCTTTATTTGATTTCGAATGGAATATTAACGCACGTGACATTAAGTCAAGTCTGAACTTGCATTATCCATCTACAATATTATCTTCCTATTGTTCATTTAGTTCGAAGAACAAGGTGTGTGTGGTTTGTATGTACATGTGTGGGTGTTGTTGTACGTGTGTTTGTGTGTGTGTGTGTGTGTGTGTGTGTGTGTGTGTGTGTGTGTGTGTGTGTGTGTGTGTGTACGCGTTTTCCTCTCCTTCTATCTTTTGCTTGAACGCTGAGTGTTGATCGATGGATTCGAGCAGCAGATAGAAGCAGCAGGAAAACACGTACAAACACACTCACACATACAAAGAAACTGAAGCTGAATTTCATTGTACTATTTGTCGTATTGTCATCAATAGGATAGATAACCTAAGACGTCATGAGTATAATCATCATCATATCGGTGAATTAGCAGTACTGAAGTCAAAACGACCAGACAAAATCGACAACATGTATGAAATCAACGTGAAAGGACTAAGATTCATTGCCAAATTCAACACGAAAGGCTATGAATTACAAAGTACAAATTAAAGAAGTAGAAGGGAATATAGAATCAATACTAGCACTTGTAGGAAAGCTGTTCGACTCGATTTTACGAACCATTACATGTTTTGTAAACCATACCTGATTCAGTTGACTATGAATAATCCATTATTGGATTTTCCAATAACTCTGCCGTTTGTTCAAGTAGACCAACTTACCGGAGAACTCCTAGTGCGCGAGATTGAACGTGTCCTTCAATCCTATGAAGAATTTATACTGGATGAGACGTTGACGCTTGAGATAATACACGTAGCTATGCCAACCGGAAAAGAAAGAAAAAGGGTTGATTTCATCGACACCGAGAAATTTTTGAAAGATAAGCAGTCCATTCTACAGAGTCGAAACAAAGACGATCGTGACCGCCATAGCCTAACTAGACAATCATCCCCAGTGGAATTCAATTCGACAAGGAAGACGGATACAGAAAGAGCTGGCCTTGGAACTACATGCCCGTGCTATGGTTCCTCTACAGAAGTGTGGAATCGAAGAACTCAAACAATTCCAGAAATACTTGAATGGGTACCAGATCAGCGTAAGTCCGAAACAACACTTTTACGGGATCGTTTATGCCTGACTGGAACGGGAAAGAAGTTGTACCTTTCTCAGCATGACGACCACTATGACGTCATCACGACCATGACAGGACCCTTAACGAAATGTTACTATTGTACTGTTTGCCACAAGGGATACGATCACCTCGAGACACACGCTTTAAATAATGCATGTCATTGCTGTAAGAAGATGCACCAAATCGACAAAAAAGAGAAATGGGTCAACTGTACTTAATGCTACCAGTATTTCAAAGGAAAGGAATGCTACGATCTTCACATGAAACAGACGGCAAGAGGATATTCTACTTGTAATAGGTATTACACATGTAAAACCTGTAGGCAAACCATCAACACCCTGTTGCACAAAAAATGACCATCAATGTGGAGAAAAAGATTGTAAAAGCTGTAACCTGTAAAAACTATGAGGAGGATAGCCACTAATGTTATATGGTACCAGTGGATAACGCTGGACCTAGCAAATTGCAGACCTACATTTTGTCGACTTTGAGTGTACACAAGACGATCAGGTGCAGTGCAGAGACGGATTCCGACCTGGATCAAATGGTTATTGCATGCATTGCAAGAAATCGACCTGTGGAGCTTATGAACATCGACCAAATCTTGGTGTTGTTCATAAAGTTTGTTTTAGCTGTTTAGAGAAAGACATCAATCAAGAGAGTTCATGTGACGAACTCGTATTTAAAGGAGACGATACAACAGAAGCATTTTGTTCATGGTTTTTTTTTTCCGGTATCAACAAAGGAGCTACCGTGTCGTTTCATAACTTTAAAGGCTATGATTACGTACCAATACTACAATACTTGTACAAAAATGGAGTCAAACCGACGACTATTCAAAATGGTGGAAAGAACGTGTCAATAGAAGTGCCTAGATGCAAGATAAGGATGATCGATTCACTGAACTTTCTACCAATTGCTCTGTCTAAGGTTCTTAAGATGTTTGGATTCACAAAACTTCATGAGGGATACTTCCCTTACCTGTACAATAAGAAGGAACATAAAGATATCAAGCTACAACACTTACCAGACATACGATATAACAATTCAGATGCCATGAAACCAGCCGAAAGAGATACCTTTTAAGACTTGGTACGACCAACACAGAGAGGATGCCTTCGACTTTTGAGACGAGCTTTTGAAGTACTGTAAATGATGTAGATATCTTGCGAAAGGCTTGTTTGAAATTCCGTCAGCTATTCATGGACACCACTGAAGCCATTACCGGCACACCTATAGATCCATTTGAAGAATGTGTCACTATTGCCTCGGCCTGCCACCTCGAAAAACATCAAAATGAGTGTTACCATACCGACGACAAAAGAACATTAACTGGAACATGGGTAACAGACGAAGTAAAGAAAGCTCTGGAGATGGGATATAAGAATAATAAGATTGATGAAATATGTCAAATTGAAGAAACAGAGATACGAACCAAAAACCAAAAGCGGTGGCCTATTTACGGATTACGGATGATGTTTCTAAAAATGAAGCAGAAATCGATTGGCTGGCCAGTATGGTGTAAGACAGAAGAAGACAATGAAAGATACGTCAAAGATTACCACGAAAAAGAGGGAATTTGGCTCAAGTACAAGAATATAAAGAAAAATCCCGGTATAAGAAACTTGGCAAAACTCATATTGAACAGCCTCTGGGGAAAATTTGGACAGCAATCGAACATGTGTCAAATAAAATACGTAACAGAATCGGCTGAGTACTTCGACATGTTAACTAGCGATCAGATCAACTTTGTGACTGATGAAATGGTGGAAATGCGATGGAAGTTTAAAGGAGAGTATATTGAAACATCGAATAGGACAAATGTGGTCATTGCCGCATATACCACAGCTCAGGCTCGACTGAAACTGTACAGGTTCTTGGAACAGCTTGGACCCCGTGCTTTGTACTGTGATACCGACTCCATAATATTCAAAAGTAAAGAAGGAGATGGAAACCGAGACTAGGACATTATTTAGGAGACTTAACAAATGAAATAGTTGGAAACAAGATCAACGAATTTGTGACGGGCGACCCTAAAAACTATACCTTCAAATTAAGCAAAACACTAGATGGCGGAATGACGACCTGCTGTAAAGTGTGGGAAATTATGTTTAATTATAAAAACGCACTTCAAATCAACTATGAGCTATTAAGAGAAATGGTAGTGAATGAATCTGAAGGCACCACGGTAGAAGATGACAAATACATGAGAAGGAAGAAACATTTGTTGACAGTACGAGAGCGGAAAGACCACCGAATCGTCTTCGATAAACGCTGTATAAAGAATGATTCATACCAAAGCTATCCGTATAGGTATTGAATTGTAAAGACATTGTGGGATCTCCGACCCATGATGTTCTCATGAAGGAGAAATACAATAATATAAAAATTTAAAAAAAAACGTTGTTATTGAAAAGGAGGAAACTGGACTTCGAAAATTCCGGGTGAATGACCGCAAACGAAAACAAACTAAACCTTTCAAATACATCAAACCACACGACAGTGAAAATCAATAAGACATAGAAGTACACGAGCAAACGACACCTGTTCCCTTACAAAGTCGTTCATCAAGTCAACTAAATAATTATTTTAACTATGAAAATACTACATGACATAACATCAGTCGATCGAGTATACATTGACACATATCAGCTATACCATTCAAAAAGACCATTACTATTATAGATTCGAAAAGCTCAATCAAATAATTTTAGACCGATGATTATCCCTTTACAGCCCAACACCACTATGAAACAGTCCATCTAACAATACCATTCAAAAGCTCTTAACGTTCCGATTGTAAACATCATTTGTAAACCTTACAATTGTCAGGATAATCATCAGTGGTTAGTCATAATTTCAAACTGAATACTGGACATATTAAACATAATTTAACAAAAAAAATAATTGAAACAATGAAAATACTTTATTTCTTAGTGGTCAACATTGCACAACACGTCCTTAATACTGTAATGTATTCATAAAGCACCATAAAAAGAGGTTGAAAATCAGTACACGGGCTACTGAAATCTCCTGCAAAATGGGAAGTTTTAAACATCTGTCTAATCCGTGAGACATCTATTCAAATTACACAACCCATTGAACACAATGAAAATCAAATCAAATTTAAAATCTATTTAAAGAGTAATCAAGGGAACCAAGGTTATAGGGGTAATCAAAAGAATGTAATCGAGGGACAAAGACAAGACATGGAAAACAGACATTCACAACAAACATAAAGTAACTAAAATCATACATACAAAGTAACAAAAGTAAATGAGTAACTCGGACTCCACTAATACTGGGAGCATGGACCAGGTGCACCGGTAGGGTAAGTGTCCAATCCATTTGACATTATTACACAATGCCCCCAATGAAATTATAAATAATTTACAAAAAAAAAATTAAAAAAAAACTATTAACGTTAATAAAAGTGTATCAATAAAACAAACCAAATATACAAAGAATCACAAGTCATAATATCCCTCCCTCTTTTTATACTTACCAGTTTACACCATACTATATTATTATAGACACTAATTAGGACATTTAATGAGGGTACCAATGGAAGTCGTTTTCCTCACAACCTTTAATGGTCCCCTTTCTAGGTCAAAGGCTACATGTTCCCTTTATTGGTCCTCCATCCACTTCCGGTTCATCCAAGGTCTACTTCAACAACCTTCCCCCGTTCACTTCAGGTTCCCCTCTATTCCCCGGTCAATTTTGGTTCCCTACCATCTCCCGGTCAAGTATTCTTCGACAAGCTGTCATCAAAATGTCAAAGTAGGTCATGTATGACGACCGATACTAGACCATTAGTCATTACATTGCCCAACCAGGTATCCACTATGTTGAAAACTGTTCTTCACAGATCTTCCGCTCGAGTGCACATTTACAATAGAAAAAGGTCATTAAAGTGGTCAAGAGTGACGTCATTGACTACTCATAGGAACTTGCAGTTCATTATGGACACAACTTTTTTTGGGCAATAAAGCACAAAATTTGAACAATTAAAACAAGAGGCTCCGAGGAGCCTGAATGGCTCACCTGGTTAAAGTTTGTCTTTCAAGAGCATAAAATTTAACAAGGAGTAATCCAACAATTTTGACTCAACAAGACTTTATTTGGATTTCCTCAAGGATCATTTCATCGATTGAAAGTTGTTTTCTATTTATTATAATTTTCAGTATATTTGAAGAAAACTGTGAAAACGTCATTTTTCATGGGCAATAACTCTCACAAGGAGTCGCCTGACAACCTTGATCCCTGAAGACTTTGGAAAGCCTTGTAATAAGGGTCATTTCAGCAATTGAAATAGTTATGCTAAACCTAACGGTTTTGGAGATATTTTCGAAAAACACAGTGTGACATCTATGTCATATGTTTAGTAATGATGGCCATGTTCTTCAACGGATCAAAAATCCTCACGTCAGTTCTATGTAAGAAACCCCAACGAACATTCATAATAAGTTTGATTCCAATGGCCAAGTTGTGTCAGAGAAGACTTTTGAAAAAATTATATTTAAAATAGCAAAAACATTGAAAATGAGCATTAACTCCAACATGGCATGACAGATTAAAATGAAAATTTAACCACATATAGATCTCATTGAGCTGAAAACGTTTATCCCATTTCAGAATTTGGCTAAAGCTATCGGTTTTGGAGATTGGTTTTTGGCCCCTTATTCCTAATTGGTTCTAGTCGAAACCTCCAAACTCAATCCCAACCTTCATTTTGACGACGACGACGACGACACGGGCGACGACAGCACCATAGCATTATACAACCACATTTTTTGTGGTTGTATAAACAGCATCAGATATATCAATCTGATAGTAAAACGTGGGTACGGAATTCAGTAAGAAATCAAATTAAAAAATCAGATCAGTCAAGGATAAAAAAGTAATATTTTTATAACTCGATTTGTATATCTGAAATCCGATTGTAAATACTGGAATGAATTTTCATAGGAATCTTATTATCAAAATTAAAATTGGACCATTTTATTTTTTATGTTTTTGAGCGAGGCCTAACTTTATTCCACTTTAACTAAAATAAAAAAAAACGGTTAATGATAGGTCTACCCTGTAAAAACATTTAAACTTAATTTCAAAAGGAACATATTATCACTCGAATAATAAAATTCAGTTAAACATGAACCTTTTTATCTATAAATTCTGATAACAGATATTTTCCCTTTTCAACCCCTATTTTAAGTGTTGGGCAAAGACCTCCAAAAACTACAGGGCCCTCTGCTTTGTGCCTAATATGCCTAGGAACAAATTGTTAATATTTCAAAAACATAAAATAAGTGTTATCGTAAAAAAATCAAAAACGACAACAACAATGTAATACCATTATACGAGGGAAAAAACCAGGCGCATAAAAAATGCATATATGTGAAACCTGTGTGCGTACGAATCATGATAACTATCAATAGATTTATTTGCTACTTCATGAAAACCTTACAGCACCAACAGTAGACAAATAAAAGAAAAATAAATGCCTTCGCATTGCATTGATCGTATTAATATATATGCAACATTAATAGTTAAATTTGAAGGATTTCATTTTTTCTCAGTATCAAAAGTACTATAACTCTTAAACAAAAATACCACAAAACTAGACAAATAAATAAAATATTTTGACCTATGTTACTGTAATATATTTGTGAACATATACATGCATTGCTGAAAAGTTAAACAAGTAAAAGTTCATGTCAAATATGAATATATTTTTGGCACATCTTCGATATGTTGAGTTATTGTACAACTTAAGTATCAAACAACAAACGTTGACCAGTATTTTATTTTATGTCAGTCAAAAGAAAGGCATACAAAATATATTTTAAGACTAATTATACAATTTATTTATGACAAAAAGTAAAAGCATATAAAAAGCAGATATTAAGTTAAACAAAACAATTAATTGTACAATGAATTTATTACAACGAAAGTATTATATAATAGATTTGAACGAAAACATGTTTCTTTAGTTTTCTATAATTATGGGAAGTCCCATGAACAAATTTTTAAAAAAACATTCTGTATAAAAAAAGAAAATAAAACAATTGAAAAGGGAGAAAAATCAAAAGTAATAACTTATTTTCAAAAACGTTTAATAAAAAAATGATGCAGTCATTGCAAAACATATTTTACATTCAAATTTCACAACAGATAGATCTTTTTATGCTGAACACTCTAGCCAATGCCCAAGTTTGGCTATACCTGACAGTTTTGAAGTACATGCGAAAAACAAGTCTGACCCCTATGTTCTACACTTAATTACCGATGCTATGTTTTCTAACAGTTAAAAAATCATCACACCAGTCTTATACAAAACACCATATGAAAGCTACATACCAAGTATGGTTCTTATTTGTCTGGCAGTGTCAGAGAAAGGATTTTTGAAAGAAATAACATTTAAAACAGCGAGAGAAAAAAAAAACATTGGAAAAGGGCAATAACTCCAACATGACTTAACAGATTTACACGAAAATATGGCCACCAATAGATCTCATCATGCTGAATATTTTAACCTACATCAAAATTTGGTTATCCGTATCGATTTTGAAGATACTAGTGAAACTTCTTTCTGACCTCTGTTCGATTTTAGTATTGGCTTCCATGTAATTCAACAGCGTGTAAGAGGACGAAGAGTTACGAAAAATTATTAACGACGACTGACAATGACTGAAGCCACGTGATGACAATAGCTCACAAGGTTCTATGGGCTAGCAGAGGTTGAAAATTCCTAAAGCCCGACGCCCGGAACTAAAAAAAAATATTGAACCTCGGACTTGCCGTTTTTTATTGAAATAAGTTCGTCGGGCATGGCAAATCTATAAAATAATAATAACTCTTTTTTGAAACATTTTGTTGTCATTATTTAGACTTTGTTTCTCGATCTATTTCCTGACCTATAGTTATAACTTTATTTTTAGAATGGATATTCACAGGATCGATCTATTGATTAGTCATTCTCAAGTCTGAATCACACCTGCGCTTGTTCAGATGCATTATATGACATACTACAAAATTTTATTGATATAGCGCTGAAATGGTAAAGATCAAATTTCGTTGATAAGTTTAACCCGAATAATTCAGTCGTTATATTTCACTCACTATCAATCACTACATTAACCTCGTGAGTCGGAGAGAATCGATGACGGTGAGGGCTTGAATAATTCGAGTTAGATAAACTTTCGAGGAAAAACTCGTTGCTCAGTTACAATTTTACGGTTAAAAAAACGCAGAAACGGAAAGCTGATGACAAGGCATCAGACCGGGAGACGGAATCAATTGACACTGTGTCTTCTTCCCTGTAAACATAGAAATATACATAAGAATATCAGATAACGAAATTGAATATATACATTAACAGTAAATAGATACAAAATTTAAAAAAAAGAAATAAGACAATATATAATCATCTGTCAATGACACATATGTACTTTATGGTACATGTAAACATATGTTGTAGTAAAAAATATTTGGTTTATACATTAAATACCATACTTCTTACTAAAATTATTTGAATGCTATTTAATCCTGAGATGCATTAAATAGAGATGTAGTTATACTTTTCTTACTTAAAAAAAACGTTTTCAAACCATCAAGCTAAATTTTACCATATAGATTGACGAAATGAAAACAAGTATGATAATCTATAAACATATAATTTTAGGCAAAAAAGGAGAAATACTTAGATAAATGCTAACTGTTGTATATTTCTCTCCCTACTCAAATTTACCGCACCTAAATATATACAATCTTTCAAATTCAAACTGAAATATTCACATATAAAGAAACACTTTTCATGTAATACAAGTATTCGTGAACTGTTTACAATAAAGGACAAGTAAAAATAAATCAAATGTAATAGAGGTTGGCAGCTAACAGGATTTTGATAGCAACATTGTGTATGTACATTTGTGGGAGAGAGCTTCTGACAATTGCTTGAGTCGAACATGATTTAGAAAATAACTACAGGTATGAGTAGAGTAACTAGTTCATTCATATGTTACCATTGGATAGGTTTGATATTTTTTAAACAATTTCTTCAATAAAGCAGATAATTAGTTAATAACCAAGAAATGATATTAATTGTTCTATACTTGTCCGATTTCTTGAACAAAAAATTATATGGAAAATTTGTTTGATGGAATTGAAAGTTGTATTGTTTCATTCATTTACTTATAGTATCGAATGAAGTATACATGAAGTAATAGGATTAAGGCTAAAAGCAGTTACAGAAAAATATTGAGAAATTAACTTATTTAAAATAATCCATAGTGCGTGGCTAATATAATCTGCAATTTAAAAAAAAACAAAACAAAATAACTTGCAATTTGTTTCATTACATTCAATGTTATCTTGTTAAGTAATTTATCACTTCATCATCACTTTTTCCCTCGACTGATCACAGTGAGTTCACATGCTCCTTCTTGAGGTGGAAGGGGTGCTTTCTTTGTATGGTCCACATCACAGTAGATAGTACGGTCATCTAGACCATGGATGGCAGATTTCCCAGTTTTGGTCTTGGGTAGGTTGCTAAATGTTAGGTCAGCGTACTGTAATCCATCAGCATTTTTCTAAAATAGACACATTTCATTTAGCACATGTAATACACACTGGTAGAAAATAACAACAATTTACTGATCAACTTAAATATAACAAGTTAGAATCCCTCAACACTAATTACATATATCGAAGAAGGTGTTCAGTTTTACCACGGAATTTGTTACTCCTATAGTGGTATTAATTAAACATAGATGCTTGAAATATTAAAAAGATCTCCTGGGAACCCTCAATATTAGACTATTATCGGAATAAAAAATCATCAAAGCCTATTATATTTATACAACTATTCCCCATATTCAGTTAAAATTCCGACTCAAAAGAAGAAAATATCATTGTTAATCTAAACAAAAATTAAACACCTAGTACAAAAACGCAGTACTTAGTAGAGTTTCTTCATACTTTTAAGAGGAATCGAGGGAACCAAGGTTATAGCAGTAATCAAAATAATGTATTCTAGGGACGAAGACCAGTTATGGAAAACAGACATACACAACAAAGAATATAAAGTAATTAAAATCATACATACAAAGTAACAATAGCAAATGAACAACTCAGACTCCACTAAAAAGTAGGAGCATGGACCAAGTGCAACGATAGGGTAAGCGTCCTCTGCTTTTCTAAAAATACCCGGAACAGACGAAAGAGGAAAGGAAAACTATGACACGTTGAGCAAATAAGTTTTCATGGCGCAGATGGACACTCCGTAACGATCCATTGAGTTCATGATGACGACCATAAAACTTCTGTAATGATGACTTCAATCTTGTAGCAACATAACCCTGTTCCAGAAGCCTATTTGTTAGAATTCTAGCACGATACAACATGTCTGCGTAAATAACAATTCCAAATAATATTATAAATACGCCCCCCAAAAATGTTGTCTAAATGCTGGAGTAGTTTTGGACGTGTTTTCAAACAGATGGTCGGCATTTCAACTGGAACAAATTGTTGCCCCACTTTTTGCCCACCTATTCTTTCACTCTAATGAGGCTGACTTAAAAGTTGATCTAATAATTAGAAAAAAATATCGTTAAGCCACATCATTTGATCTCAGCTACCACTATATAGATGATGAATTCTAGTTACAAGGATTTCATACATTTCATCTACCCGAAACAACTTGCATTTAAAGACGCTACAGATATATGAAGTCAGCCTCATATCTTGATCTACTAGTATAGAGTGATGGAAAAGAAAAACGCATGACCTACTTCTAACTATACGACAGTCGCCACATGACAATTCATTTCATGTTAACTTTCCCTTCATCAGTGGAAATATTCCTTCAGCATCTGCGGATATATTTTTTATTTTCAAAAATCATAAATCATACCTCCATATACCTAAACTATGCAGACTTTTTATAACATGCTAGACTTCTTACAATTGGGCTTCTAGGACATGTTATATTGCAACAAGATAAAAGTCATCACTACAAAGGTTTTACTGTCGTTATTATGAAATCAAAGGCCGTTAAGAGGTATTCATCTGCACCAGAGAACCCCTCTATTCAATTTGTCATAGTTTTTTTTCTTTCCTCTTAAATGGACGTGACATTTAATGAAAAACTCAGTGGATGTTTCTAGAAGAGGACCTTAACATACCGGTACATCTGTTCAATGCTTCCAGTTTCCAAAAAATGTCATCTTCATTTTCCTCTACCCTGTATATGTTAACATATACCTCTATACCTATAAAACGACAATGCGGTCATGTTTTCAAGGAACAAAAAAATCCAAACGAAATTTTTTAAGGAACATTCACGCAAACTTCCATAAAAATCTATCACAATGTTCTAGAGATGCTAGAAAAAAGTTTTTGACATTGACGGTCGCCAAATGACGGCAAAAGCCCAATTGGCATTTTTAGCCAGATGAGCTATAAACCGTAAGAGATATCCAATATCTTAAATCGAAAAATGCAGAAAGGGATTTTCATGGGGCTTTTAATTTAAAAACAAACTTCAGAATCAAACCAAAATTTTAAGTGTTGATTGGGTATGGCCCCCTTTGGTACCCCTGTAAGATTCACATAAGAAACCCAACAAAACGAATTTCAAAATCTAAAAAAACCTTTACTGAATGAAGAGATGTTAATCAGTTAAATAATTACGACCAAGGCAGTCAAACCCTAGACAGTTTGAAAAAGAAAGGACATACGTATGGACAAGTACAACATTTATACAGCCTTGAAATTTGATTGCAATTATACAATTTGACCAGAGCACAACTTCCGAAATCAATCCCAACCTTCCTTTTTCAGAATGATATTTTGTGGTACAATTTCAATGAAATCTATTCATTGTTAATCAAATTATCATAAGAGATCGGTAAAAAACCCCTTCATGGTCCCTTATAATTAATCAACTCAAATCGCAACCAAAAAGTCAAGCTAGTCTACCTTTTTGAGGTATAACACCACATATTAAAATCTTAAACAGATATAATAACAAACAGTCAAGTTATTGTCCAAACATAATGAAAACTCTTGTTTCTGGTTCCATTTAAGAACAACATTCCTCAACGGTTCAAACATTACATGTAACTATAAATAATATCTCCGCACGGCTATAGTGGTATTGAATATGATAGAACAATATTGTGGACATCTATATGCTATTACTGGAGGTAATTTGCTAAATTCTTGAACAAACCCCAAAATCAATAACAATCTTCTATTTATTGTTTGGAACCTCGTAATAAAGTTTTATCAAGATCAACTGACTAATATACAATTAATCACACACAAACCAAGACAATGACGATGACACATACACCAACAGCACCCCATCATAATATGCATTTGGTCGAATAAAATATTACATTTTCTCTACGTGGCCCCCTTTGACCCCTTATAAGTAGAAATCGAAGAGAAACTAGGAATACTGTGGGCAAGCTCACAAAGGAAATACCCTTGCTTTAAATGGACTAAAATAAAAATAAAAACCCTTGTTGGATTTTCTCCAATAGTAAATACATTCCTTCATGCATATTTTTATATGATACCCAACTTTTCAATAAAATTCAATCAGGGGATTAAGGTAGTAGACCTGAGGTAAGGGAGGTAATCCAAATTGAAAGGATTTTAGTAACTAGAGCGTTTAAATAACTCCTAATATGCAAGTTTCTAGAACAAAAATGCCAGCCCCAGTAACTCTGCCTTTTTGAAGTATTGATTAAATATTTCAAATGGATACATTGAGGAATATATTTTATAAGGTGGGAAAACATTTGAAATGATACCTTTAACGACAAACCAAGATTCCTTTAGATATAATATTACAATTGAAATATAAAGTTGTCTCTGTCATGAGACAGTACTGCTAACCAATAACATTGCCAGTTTTATAACTCCTTAACCTTTTAGAGTTTAAAAAATATACATTTTGTTTAATTCTTTATAAGACTTTAAGCTTTCTGTTTTCATTTGTTGCTTTGTTCAGCATATGACTCTATCCAGCATTGAACTACGTTTAGCATATAAGTTTATCCCTTCGTGCAGGATTATAAATATTTGTGTGACATTAATTTGCAACTGTAGTTGACTCAAGCTGTGCCTGGCAATGCCTTTTCATCAATAATTTCATTATCATAATTTGATACTTGGTAACCTTATTGAATATTAACATGATTTTAGCCATTATGATTAATTATCAAAATAAAAAAAATTATAGTTAAATGCCTTATCCTACTATCATTAAAACATAAGAAAAAACTACACGGTGAACTTTTCTGAAAATTTGTTTATTGATTCGCATAAGAATAGTCCATATAATATCAGTTTTGTACGAAAATTTTTAATGTATTACAAAATAGAGGTTGTTGTATAGTCAATACCTGAAAATGACCCCCTTTTTTGTTATTTTGTTAAATTAGAAACCTAGTATATCTTGTACAAAATGGAAAGAATAAAATTTGATATTAAATCTGGTATTAATCCTTTTAAAGTGAATTTGACTTAATATTCAGTTATTTATTTAAACATATTATCAAATGATCCTAAAAAACCAGATATGGTTCAGTTTGGCCAATGATTCAGATTTTAAAAAATACCAATATTTTAGTCTTTATTGTTCAAATTCTGCACGGTGAATTTTCTTATAAAATGACAAATAATGCGGCATAATCAGTGTATTATCATGTACAAATTTGAAGGAAATTGAATGGGAAAGGTTTGGGGGTACCCCAGGTCTACTACCTTAAGATAGCTGCTGTATTGGTAGTGAGCTAAGATAGCTCTTCAGTTTTTTGGCATTTGATGATTTTTCTGATGGATTATTTTGTTAAAAGTTATATGTGGATGATGTTTTTTTTTCTGATGTACTTTCTGAATTTGTGATTGTTGTAAGGATTTTTATAGCTTTTGAAAGATACTGTACATTAACTAATAATTTTGTGCAGATTTTGGACATATCAGTATTCAGCCTGTAGTCATATAATCAGTATTCAGCCTGTAGTCATATAAGTGATACAAACATGCCTGGAGACAATAGAAATAGAGACAAGGATAGTAATAAGACTGCTCAAACAATGTTAGTTCCTAAGAAACCAAATCAAGGAAATCCTCAAGGAAATCCACCAGCCAAGTGTGACAAACGAACACATTCAGATATAGCAGAGGACAGCATTGAAAATGTTGACATGATGAGTATTCATTCAGATTTAAAGGACATAAAAAGATCCCTCCAAGCAGGACACAGTTACACCTGGATCAATTGGTAAATCAAAGGTATCTGAAAGACCTGGTCACAAACATTGTTGGAAATTTATTAAATACCCTCAAGCAATCAATGACAGAAGAATTTAATGTTAAATTGAGTGAAAGAACAGAAAGACTTCAAGATAAAGTCATTTCTTTAAATTTATAAAATGATTCACAGAAGGAAAGAGGGAAAAAGACAAACAAATAGATGAGCTGAAAGATATAGTAAAGAACTGTAACAACAGGTCAATAGATGCATTAAAGCTAGGGAATTACAATGAACAATATTCTAGAAAGCACAATAGTAGGAAGGTTAATTACCTTGAAAAAAGATATGAAAATCTTCGTGAAAAGTTTGTTGAAACTGTGAAAGAAGATCTAAAGGTGAATATAGAACCATCTGATGTGATTGCAATTCATCGTATTCCCGGAAAAGAGGGTGAGATAAGACCAGTAATTGTAAAAGTCAGAAATACAGAAGTGAAAATTGACATAATGAGAAATAAGAAAGGGCTTAGGAACAACATAAAATTCATGATGACATCACACAAAGAAATATTGGGCTGCTTACAAGATTAGGACAAAAAGAAGCTTTAGAAAATGCATGGTTTTATAACTGTAATGTTTATGGAAAATTGAAGGACAGTAAACAGAGGATAAAATTTGATCGATCTGATAATATAGATAAGAATTTTTTTTTTAAATTGTCAAAATCATATTTTGGTTTCACTGTAACTATGAGCATTATTTAGAAGTAAAGGAACTTATGATCCATGTTTTATTCAAAGACTTGTTTTGACTAATTTAAAGTTAAAAGGGGAATATTTTTTTTTAAGTTTTATTCTTGGTCAATTATATTAACATTAAAATTTACTGAGTAATTATTTATTATTTTTTATTTATCTATTTATTTTATTTTTTTTTATTTTGATTAAAATGTTTATTAACCATTTATTTATTGTTATTTGTTATATTGTTTATGTTTTTTTTTTCTTTTTGTTTGTTTGTTTTTTTTTTATCCCTTCAGTTTCCGATTTATATTACATTATGTGATTAAAAACCATACCTGATCATCTCTTATATAATTTATGTATGTTTTTTTCATACTGGATTGCTGCTAGGATTGGGGTGCCAGTGCATGTCCGAGACCTTCGTTGCTGTGGCATCTCTTTCCTATCAGTTCAGTGTGAAATGGAGATATCAGTTCATATATATAAACGGTAATTTTGGTGTGGTGAATGAAAAGAAAGTAGGGGGGGGGGTCTCTTTTTCTTCCTTTATACACTACAGTAATGTTGCTTGTATCAAGGAAGGATCTTTAATTCATTACAGTGTTTTCCCCGAACTCTGCGCATCCGGTATGTCTGCGCTGACGTCATATCCGTAAATAGAAAATTGATAATCACCTGTTTTCATCCGTAAAACAAAATATCAATCAAGAATAGAAGACATATTTGGTAAGTTTCGTTCTTTCAATACCACTTGTAAGTAAAATTATTATAAAAAAATCTGTAAAATTATGTAGAAGTCGATAAATTGACTGGATTAGAAGGGATTCCCTAATGTGTAATGACCCATGAAATGATGACCTAGTTAACAATGCACTACATGTGATTTAGAATTGCTTACCTGTTATACATTTTCATATATTAGCTCAAAACCATGTTCCTTTCTTAATAATCTCCGAACAATATGATTTGCCATATGCAAATTTAAACATATATAAAGATAAACGAAAGTTTTATCTGCCATCATCAAACAAGAGCGTCTGCTTTACTTTGACATTGACCTTAGATAGTGCTATATTCTGATTGGTTAGAACATCATTCTAAAGTAGTAAAAAAATTTCAATGTGTTAGTAATACTGATGTTGATGAAAAAAAAAGACTTCTAGAAAAAAAATATTTCCTTTAATTTCTTTTAATTTTAGACAATGCAAAAGAAAAAAAGAGCAAATAATAATTTTAGAAGTGTTAAAAGAGGCTTTTGATGATGTCAGAATTAGGGGAGAAAGTATAAGAGGTGCAGCTAGAAGACATGGTGTCCCAGAGAGCACACTCAGATTACGATTAAACAATATTACAGGGGTTGATAACATAAGAATGGGTAGTCCGACCATTTTTACAACTGCAGAGGAGATTAAGATAGCAAGGCATTGTGTGTCAATGGCAGAAAAAGGTTACGGGTATGCACGATGGCAAAGAATGGAAATGACAGCTAATATGTGCACTTTAAAAGGAAGAAACAAAGCTCCGACTAAACACTGGTTTTATGGTTTTTTGTCCCGAAATTCTAATGTCAAAATGGTCCAGCCTAAAAAAAAGAGAAAAAGGTCAGAAATGATGTCAAGGCTGAGTATATTACAAAGTATTTTGAGGAGTTGAAATGTATTCTAGATGAATACAGTCTTACAAACCAACCCTCACAAATCTGAAATGTTGATGAGACTGGAATCTTTCTTGACCATTCCCCGCCCAAAGTACTTTCTCGTCGTGGCCGTGATGCATTTTCTGTTACTTCAGGAAGGTCATCAACAACAACATTAGTGGCTGCAGTAAGCGCACTTGGTGAGACCATACCTCCTTACATTATATATAAAGGTCAGCGTCTGACACATGAGTTGGTAAGCAAAGGAATGGCTGGTACCAAATACAATACATCTCCTAATGGATGTGTTAACACTGAGATTTTCTTGGATTTTTCAATAACCATTTTCTTGTCCATGTCACTCAACGGCCTTTAATTCTATTGTATGATGGGCACTCTACCCACATCACCATTGATATAATTGAATCTGCCAGGAAAAGTTCATCTATTTGTTCTCCCTCCACATAGTTCTCACATGTTGCAACCCCTGGACGTGTCTGTCTTTAGTCCATTCAAAAAAAGTTTGAATACTGAATTACACAAACGTATGCATGAGAAACCTAATTCAGTAATTACACGTGATCAGCTACCTTCATTCATTAACACTGCATACAACAGTTCTATGACCGTTGCAAACATCATGTCAGGTTTCCGTAAGACAAGGATTTTCCCACTGAACCCAGAGGCTGTTCAGCCAAAAAGGTCAGTGCACAAATTAATCCAGTGTCATCAACAAATAAGCCTAGCAGGAATGAACGTACAAATGTGAGGTCCATCAACGTACTGTTGAAAAGTCAAATCAAACTGAGAAACCCAAGAAGAAAAGAACAACTTTTGTACATCCCTATGGCGCAGCAATTACTGAAGAAACATTCGGGGACTTACTGATCCAGAAGAAGACAAAAAAGGACAATACTAAATCAAATAAAACACAGAAGAGGGAAAAGAAAAATGATGAGTTTATTCAAACTGAGATAGAAGAACCAGCTCACAAGAAAAGAAAACCATTTGAAACACCATATGCTAGCATTGAGAAAGAAATTCCATCAACATCAAATGCAGTCTCAAAGGCAAACAAATCAGTTCAAAATAAAGATTTAGGAAGGGGTCTTCAAAAGAAAACAAATCTGAAGGAAAAGGGCTTGCAAAGTCAACAAAAACAAAAACTTCTGAAAAGAACTCAAATGTTTTAGAGGATGGTGATGAACTTGAAGTTGAGGATACAGAAACTTGCATTGTGTGTGGCAAATGTCAGCCAGATGAACTGAGACTGGATATAAGCCTTAAAATTGTTAACTGGGCACAGTGTGATTGCTGTCTCAAGTGGGTCCATTTGAAGTATTGTACCGAGGAGGAACACATATCTAAAACTGATAACTTCTACTGTCCCTTGTGTTACCTCACAGAGCATCTTAAAAATAGCTTGATTTTGTGACTGTACCATAGATATTTACAATAGATATATATTAATTGGTTACTAAACCTTATAACTGCCTAATCAGTTCATTTAATAAAAGAAACTTGTAAATTTAGCTCCACTTAAAAATCACATTATCACTAACGTATCACAACAACTACAATTCGAACCCATTGTTTTGCAACTTTTATTGGTTAAAATCAACTAAAACAGTTTGCTTTGTTCAATGAATGTTCTGAACAATTTGTAAAACTTAATTTGAAATTTCATAATCATTCCTTTATCCATACCCAGGTGTTCATTCTATGCATGCGCAGAATGACCGGACTTTCATTGTTTACAAGAAAACAGCATGTTTGTCATATAGAAAACAAATAAATCAAATTTGCTAATGCCACTGGTAATAAAGAATGATTTGCTGAAAAACATTGTATGTAGATTTAGTATTCGAAATTTTAAAGGACAGTTAACCATGAGCTTATGTTTATAAAAGACTTAGGTGCGCAGACATACCGGACTGCTCCGTACTACTTTGTTTTTCCTTGCTGAAAATATAAAGCGGGAGTAAGTAGCATTGACTTTATTCTTTTATCATTTCTCAGAACTTTGAAGTATTTTTGAGAACTTCGTGAATTTATTGCCAATTAAACTGTGACTTAAATCTGATGCGTATTATGCATTGTATCAAGCATCATCTTTGTATATGTGATATGTATGTCTAGATCTGCGTGTGTGTTAGGCCTTATACTGTGTTAAATTATTTTTGTTTGACTAGTGTACTTTTTTTATTCATTAGAAGATGTTATTACATAATGAGTATTGAAAATAATTTAACAGTTCTGTCTATGAATGTTCGTGTTCTTTCTAGAAATAGGAAAAAGAGATTAGATGTTTTAATTGGGTTAAAGAAAATGGAGCATCTATAGTCTGTTTTCAAGAAATACACAGTAGTGAAGATGTTAAAAAAAAATGGGAAGATGAGTGGGGTAGCAAATGCCTTTTTAGTCACTGTAATAGTAGATGTCGCTGGAGTTCGTGTTATGTTCAAACAAGGTTTAGATTTGAATATTAATGATTCAAAAACTAACCCTAATTGGCAGTACATAGTACTGGATTTATCTTTATGTGAGCAAAGGTTAACTTTTGTTTTTGTATATGGATATAATACAGATGAATCATGGTTGTTTGATGATTTATTACAAAAAATTCTAGTTTTACTAATGCCAGTATTTTATTATGTAGTGACTGGAACGTAGTTGAAGATTTTCACATATAATATTTTGAATAAAAAGATTGAAGAAGTTGTTGAAACATTTGAACTCCTTGATCCATGGCAAACTTGTCAACCTAACGATAAAAAGTTTACTTGGCGTCATTATACTCCTATCAAACAGACTTGACTATTTTTTAGTAAGTGAAGACTTATATTCACTGATGAAAAACGCAAAAATACTACCTCGCTTCAATATTGATCATTCAGCGATTATTTTCACATCTGCAGCTAGTCTTGGAAAGAGGGGAAGGGTAATTCCAAGCTGTTGAGAGATGTTGAATATACACATAAAGTGAAGACCTGTATTAAAGACACTATACCTGAATTTATCGTTCATGTGATATAGAAAACCTTTTTCATGTAAAATTTACTTGTGACGATCAAATTTTTCTTGAACTCCTGAAGATGAAAATCAGATCAATGTCAATTACACATTGTATAGCAAAATCTAGAGAAGAAAAGGCAATTGTTTCTGACCTTGAGACTGATATACAAAATTTAGAAAATATTATAAATACTTCTCCTAATGAGGTAGTACAAATATCCTTGAACTGGAAAAAAAACAGAATTAGAATCTAAAAAGGAACAAAAGGTTGAAGGTTTACTTCTTAGATCCCATGTAAACCGGCATGAAAATGGGGAAAAGTGTACCCAATATCTTTGTAAGCTAGAAAAAAGAAATTTTGTAAAGAAGACAATGGGTGTAGTGATCAGTGACCGATGTATGCATATATCTGATCCATCTGAAATATTACAGGAAGAACATAATTTTTATAATTTTTTTAACCCCTATTCATGTAGGGAAGTAGATAATTCAGATAAATCATTTTTATACAAAAAACTCACACAGGAACAACAGGACCTGTGCGAAGTTAATCTGAATATGAGGAATTTTATATGTCACTGAAAGGTATGGAAAATGGTAAGAGTCCTGAATCAGATAGATTTACTGTTGATTTTTGCAAACATTTCTGGAGAGATCTTGGACCATTTGTTTATCGTTCTTTATCCTTTTGATATGAAAGTGGGAAGTTCTCAAATTTTCAGTATCAAAGTGTCATTACAAATATACCAAAAGAGGGTAAAGATAGAAGGTATATTGGTAATTTGAGACCAAGTAGCCTATTAAATATTGATATTGAAATAGCATCAGCTGCTATTGCAAATAGACTGAAAACTGTGTTGCAGCTAATAATCAGTGACACAAAAAAGGTTTATGAAGGGTCGATTTATAGGAGAGAATACCAGGATGTTATATGACTTGATGCACTTCCTTGAAAATATTGATAAGTCAGGATTGCTTCTTATAGTAGATATTGAAAAAGCTTTTGATTCCATGAACTGGAACTTTTTAAAGAAATCTCTTAAAATTTTAATTTTGGGCCTTCGATCTGTAGATAGTTCGAGACTCGAGGCTAAGAGCTGTGTTATCAACAATGGACACTTATCCAATTTCTTCAATTTTGAAAGGGGTTGTAGACAATGAGATCCACTGTCTCCTTACCTATTTACAATAGGTGTTGAATTTTTATCATTAAAACTAAAATCTAATTACATTATCCATGGAATCTCTATAGATAATAAAGAAATGCTTTTAAGTCAGTATGCTGATGATATTTTTGTTTACATCGGATGGTAGTGAACGATCTTTAGATGAAATTCTCAAATGTTTTAACAGGTTTTCATCTATATCTTGTTTAAGGATGAACTCTTCTTAGACTAGAGCAGTAAGGATTGGTCTGAAAAAATATTCTGATTAAGTGATTTGTCAAACTTTTAAACTTCTATGGTCGCATGAAAATTTCAAACTTGTTGAAATAGATTTTTCCCTTGACATGAGTAGTATAGTTGAAATTAATATTGCTAAAAAATAAAAGAAGTCTCAGCAATACTTAAAAGCTGGCAACACAGAAAGTAAACGTTGCTTGGCAAGATTACTGTTATAAAGACTCTGGCACTACCAAAACTTATTCATCTGTTAAATGCACTATCAAACTTAGCTCTGTCGCAGTTAAATGGACTAAATGTCTTGTTGCATAATTTTATATGGTATGGGAAGACAGACAGAATAAAAAAGAAACACCCTTCTTGGAGATATCTCACAGGGAGGGCTAAAATGGTTCATTTACCTTCTTATAATTATTATCTTATGTTATCTTGAGTTAAGCGTCATTTGTCAAACCCTGAAGGAAATTGGCAATCTTTATTACTATTAGAGCTGAAAAAAATTGGTAGTGACAGAGTCTTTAATTTTCAGAAAGGTAATCTTATTGAAGTGTCAAATCGTGTTAAAAATCCTTTTTGGAAAGACATACTGTACAGTTTGTCTTTGGCAATCTTACATAAAAGAATTATGTCATTAGACATCTTAAACTTTGTACCAGTGAATGACTTTTTAAATTACGTTAATTGGAAAAAACTATGGCAAACAGTTTTTGGAAGATATTGTAGACTGTCATAATAAGACATTTCTCATATTTCGGCAAATTAAACGGAAAACAAATACAAATAACTTCTTATTGTACTATTAACTTTTATCAGATATTCCTTAATTTATCAACGACTATGTTAAGGAACATTGTCAAGAGATAAATTTAAATGTTTTTGTACCATTTGATCCACTCATTGAAAAGATGTCAGTAAATGTAAAGCTGAAATTTATATATAAGGATCTTGTGAATCAGGTATTTGTCAAACCTCTAGAGAAATTGTTGAAAAGGGAAAATATTTTTAAAACTGAACTCAATGATTTGTCAATATATTTTGTAATTATGAAAACAATGTTGTAAAGATACTTATCTAAAAAAAAAAAAACTTTCAGTATAAGTTATTTCTTCGGATATTGCTAACAAATTCTTTTCGATACAAGATCAAACTTAAAGCCACACATTTATGTTCTTTCTGTGGCATGGAAGAAAGACTAGAGAACATCTTTTTTATGATTGCCACATCACGTATAACATTTGGCTGTCTTTCAATAAAAAAAAATAAGAAATTATTATGCTGATTTTACCTTCAGCAAAAAACAGATTCTATTAGGATTTACTGAGAAAAATATGTTTATTAATCTCATTTTTATAATAGCCAAAATTTGTTTACATCAATGAAAATTAAAAGGCACTTTTCCAACATTGATCAGATTGAAATCAAGGATTAAACAGTAACGATCATATGAACTATTTATTGAAAGTAAACAGAATACTACCAGAACTTATGATAAGTTTTGGGCCCTGAATTTGGGTTCTGAATTTTGTTGTATTCTTTTTGTTTTCATTTCTATTTATTCATAAATTCAATAAATATATGTCAAGTACATTTTTTGGAAGTACATGCATCAAAAGGGCATGACAGTGTGTGTGCGCGCGTGTGTGTGTGTGCGTGTTATTTTCTTCTCTTTTCTCTTCGATCATTAGTATTATTATTTTATTATTATTTGCATTATATCATTAATTTAACTCTAATACATAATGTATTGAGTAGTCTTATATTATAAGTGTATGTGATATGTCACCTCTCAAAACCCGTCAGGTGGTGGTAGGAGGATTTATATGCAAAAATCTATTTTTAGTAACGACGGTGATTCAAATTTACCCCTCAAACTTTGTTTGCTTAATCTATTCACATAATTAGACCTCAAAAAATTGATATACATGTATATAGATATTTATTTTTTGGGGGGATTTGAAAACATGTTGTTACAATTTTACTAAAACTAAAACGAATGAAGATAGGTAAATCCTTAAAATAACACAATTTTAAAAGCAATATACTGTCATAAAAAACTATAAAAATCAGACTGACGAATTACCATATCCATTCTATTTCCCCCTTTTGACACTTTATTTTCAAAGGAGGCAAACCTCCAAATATTAACAGCCTTTCCCAATTTCACCAGGAATAATTTGTTAAAATTTCAAAAATCATTAGATAATTTTTATTCAAGTTATCGTAAATGAACGGAACAGAAGACAATTACATATATCATTATATATTTTGGTGGTCGTATAAAAAGTTTGTCTGATGATTACATACATCATCTAATTTGTTTTAGGCTTCAGAGGTCCCACTCATTGCCTTTTTTAAATAAAAAGTTGTGCTCCTCTCATCGCTCATTTGTTCCTCTATTGTTACGAATCACAGTTCATTACTAAGCTCTTAAAAGATCCTTCAAAACAGGATATGTTGCGTGAATTTAATAATGCTTTTAGATATCTTGATGATATTTTTGGACTTAAATAATCCTTAATTCGACAACTTCGTTTAAGATGTCTACCCAAAAAGAATTTAAGGAAACCAAGTCTAGTATAAACAGTACTCGTACACTTTTTCTTGATTTAGAACACAAGAAAATGGCAGCCTTCTTACAAAAAATTCTGACAATAGAGACGATACTGATTTTCCTTTTGTTAATTTTCTATTCCTAGATGGTGATACTTCCGAAGCACCCTCTTCCTACGGTAATTACATTTCACAACTGGCCCAATTTGCTCGTGTTTGTAATAAAGTGTCAGATTTTAATGAAGGCAATACATCCTAAACGGGAAAACTTTTGCATCAGGGGGATCAATTTCACAAACTTCTATTTTTCATCCAATTTGTATGGAAATATAGTCTATAAAGAACATTCTTTTAAACAAAATCCTATAGATTTATCAACTGCCCGTAATAGATTTATTCATAAAGGACACGATTTCAAAAGCATTATTCCTTTTTTAATCTCGTTTTGAGAAATACATATATTCAGCATGGAAAGAGGTGGTCATCCTATAGTGATCACTCTGTCTGTTCGTCTGTTACAAACTTGTCTCCGTGCGGTAACTTTTTTTGTCTTTTGATATTTTACATTTAGGTAAGATCAAACAAAAGATGATTTATCTGTATACTCAAGGTCAAATTCCAGGTTTTTCTTGTGGTCAAAAACTCGTGTTCGGGCTGTATCTTTTTTCATATATATATGGGTTTACTGCCATGGCAGGGTCCAAAGAAATGATTTCTAGTTACTTTTGTTGTCGGGGCCTTCAAGAGCTTACTTAAAGGTGTGTTTACACTTATTAAAGATTTTTTGGTGATCTCTGTATTTTCTATTTTCATAAATGTTATATGATGGGTGTATTTGTGGCTTTTCAACCCATCTGTTCCCTTTCCTATTATCATAGTGATTATTTCATCAATTGATAGGTTTTTTCCTATAATACATGTAGTTATTGTCAGATATTGGCTGAACATAACAAAAAACTTAATATTTCACCTTTCAAGGAAAGTTGCCCAACATCAAATGATTTTTTCCTTATCTAAAGGAGTTTTAATTATATTGGCTTAAAATAGCAAAAACGACAATGTTCGCCTTTCAAGGGCAATTACTTTAAGAAGTCCTCGCTTTAAAACATCGACCCAATAGATATTTATGAAGAGCTCTAAAAGCTTAAGAAGGAAAGTGACATTTATTTTCCAACATCTCTCATATTATTGAGATATATGTAGAAATTGGTCCCATAAGAAATACCCTAAGGATGCTAGTGACCTAGTGTTATAATTTTAAGGTTTCAGAAATTTTTTACATGAAAGTTAACTAACGAAGGCAGACGACAACGGACGTCAAGTGATGGCAATTTTTCACATGGCCTAACGCCAGGTGAGCTAACAAAGTCGTAAAACGAATGTATTGTTTCTATATTAACAAATAAGAACGTCTGAAATATTCATTACTTTATAAGAAAAATACTGTATTATATAAATGTGAATATCATCCCTTGTAGGGTATAGTGTTGCACTTGCAAGCTTGGGCAATATAATATCTGCATGGAACAATATTCAGCAATGTAAATATTTACCGATGAGATAAAAATAGGCCTGGTGGGGGTGTTTTTTCTCTATATAAAAGAAAAGTGGACTGTGTCAAATGTAACATAACACAATAATTTGGAGGTATAATCGCTTGATATCAACCAACTTAATTCACCAACTATTCCGCTTGTAGTTGTCTACAGACAACCTGACTCAACTATTCGATGGTATGATAAATTTGAAAGTTTTGCCGAAGAACTTGTAGCCAAAATAGAAAAATACTATCATAATGGGGGACTTCAACAATGATCAATTGAAAGACAGTAAAATGAAAAGCATAATGAACCCATATAACTGCAAGCAACAAAAGAACAACGTTCCAATGTATCCCGCGAAAACTTAAATTTCACTGAAATTTTCTAAGTCCAAAGCCATAACCTCCAAAAAGAAAAATCCATCAACCGTAAAGTCGAACTTAACCTGCAACTTCTCGTAGTAAAACTACATACAAAAAATAAAGTCAATCGGTAAAGCATTACAAAAAAATGCGGAAAACTGTAAATTCAATTAAATTTTCTAAGTCCAAGGGCCGTAACCTTCCGTAAAAATCATTCAACCGGGACAAAATTTGAGCCTAATCTGTAACTTTTCATAGTAAGACCGCTTTTTGTAATGCTTTTACCAACTGATTTTATATTTTGTATGTAGTCTAACTTTGAGAGGTTACAGATTAAGTTAGACTTTGATTACGGTTGAGAACTGAGTAAATGATGACATCCTATCAGCTATGCATCAACGGGACTTCTTACATGCTATAGAATTAAAATTGTACTCAGATATTGATTAGGCATTGTATAAGAGAGTATGTAACATTATTGTATCCAAAGTGAGGGAAACAAAAAGGACATTTGTGGAAGTGAATGGTAAAATAGTTTCACAAAGTGATGAAATTGCAAATGTTTTAATGAGTTGTTTTGTATCATTGGTCATAATCTTAGGAAAAACTTTGATAATTCCCCGCCTGATGTAAAGCAACTTATGGACCCAAACTCATTTGTTATTCGAAATATGAGCAATGTGTTGGGTGAAGGGTGTTTCATCAGAGCCAAGAGGTATTACTTTAGGTGTTCCTCAAGAATCTATCCTTTGTTTCTTGTTTTTTTTTATAATATTTGTCAATGACTACGCATGATTGTTTAGTTAATTCACATGCAACTATTTATGCTGATGATACATCACAAGATGTTGCTAGTGAATGTGCAAATGTAATTGAGAGAAAATAAAAAGAAAATATTGTAACTCTTTTCAATGGATAAAGTCTAACAAACTTAAAATGAACCTTAAGAGGACTCGGTGCATGCTTTTTTGGCACAAAGCAGAAACTATCTAAATGTAGAAGGATACGTATTAACATAGATGATATTGTAATAGAAACTGTTGAAAATTCTGTTAATATTGATTGTAATTTATCTTGGTCTTACCATACTGATATTTTAACTGATACAATTTCAAAGAAAAAGTGTCTTTGAAGTTTTTTGTCTACTGAAGCTATACTTAAGGTATACAACTCTATGATTGTCCCACATTTTAATTATTGTTGTACTGTATTGTCCAATTCAAAACGTGTAAGCAATGTAAATAAATTATTTGAATTACAAAAAGGGCCAAACATATCATTTTATATGTGCATAATGTTACGAAACCATCACATATATTATTTGACAAATTGAAATGAATACCAATGCCTGATTATTTTATACATAGAAAATCAATACTAGTGTTAAGTCTTTGAATCAATTAACACCTTAGTACTTATATGCTTTTAAATTGTTCATCAAATAAGATCTTGAAATACTACACAGGCAAATGTGCCACACATGACAATCATAAGGTTTACATCATATGATTATCATATAAATCGAGCACCATATGATAATCATATGTTTCGGTTAACATATCATAATCGCATGAATATCATATGATAATCATATGTTTTTTACAAACATATGATTGTCATATGTTTTTAAGCCAAAATTACCATATGAGAATCACATTATAATCATATGACTATCATATGATAATCATATGACTATCATATGTTCAATATCATGATTGTCATATGATTACCATATGATTATCATATGAATCGAGCACCATATGAATATCATATGTGGCACATTTGGCTGTGAAGAGAGAGTGAACTTGATATATTACTTGTGCCAAGAGCCCAAACAGAATATTTTAAACGATCACTCATTGTATCAAGTAGTTTATTATGGAACAATATGCAAACAAATATTAGAAATTGTACATCAATCGAGAGTTTCAAAAAAGAATATCTAGAAAATTATTCTTCAAATGTTACTGCTAATATGTAATACATTATTATGTGTAGTAATTGTTTTTTTTTATGTCATTTACTGTGTTACATTTAATTTTGTTAAATTTTTAATTTAAGTTTTAATTTGTTTTTTTATTCTATATGTTGTATACTATGTACATAGATGTATATACAGGACCATACTGTAACCTAGTCCAAGGACTAAATAAAAGCTATTTTGTTTAAATAAAGGAGATTATTATTATTTCATAATTATTACTATGTAAAAATAATAACTCTATTATACCAAGGGAAGTTATAAGAGTAAGAAGTAGGAAGTATTATGATTTGAAGATTACATTGGTACAAAAATGGAGGGATTTACTTCGTATATTCTATATTAAAGGACCTGCCAGGTTTCTAAATAGGCGATCTATAAAGTTTTCATCTATATATTGTAGTCCAAAACAAAGTTATTCTTGACAAAGATTAAAATGATTTGTTATTACTTACATATCCACCAGGGGATTCAGTTTTTGCATATTCTAATTGATTGGCATACACATCTGCAGAGTTGTTGTTCACAGCTAAAACAAAACAAAACATGTATATATAAGTTGTAAGATATAGCCCAACAAGTAACGGAAACAGCAACCAATAAAGCGACATTCTACGTTTGAAATGAGTCAGTCCAAAAGCAGCTAACACTTTCTTGATGAATTTTCCTTTATCACTCTACAAAAGAAAATCAGTGGCCCATAAAACAGCAAGTTGATATCAGACAGCAACCATACAACCTCCTCAAATTGTACGACATCCCGATGCAAATGGAACTACTAAGACCTGCTTTTAAATATATGGCATAGCAATATGTTTCATCTATGATATATACAGAATATTACATGTCAAAATCAGTATTACATGCGGTATCAACCCTAGGCCACAGGTGACATATGTCTAGGATATGTCTAGGGGTATGATATAGGGTATGCAATGTAGGTCTAGAGGTGTGATCTAGGGTATGCAAAATAGGGTAAATGACATACGCTGAAACAAACACTTATAATGCATATACAAAAAGGTATATTTTTATCTAAATAATGGTCTGAAAAGAGATATACTTTAATAAAACTTGTAGTAAATAACCACAAAGATGCTGAGAAAAGTGCGTAGAAAATATCGTCATTGAACAGGTTGAAAATATCCATTATGCTGGTACAGATTTTGTCTTTCAAGGGCAATAAATTCAACAAGGAGTTCTCCAACAAGTTTGACTCAAGAAAACTTTGGTAGGACTTATCATGAGGATCATTTCAGCAATTGAAAGTTTCTTTCTATCTATTATTGTTTCCAAAACATTGGCTGAAAACTGTAAAAAAGCCATTTTTCATCTTTCAAGGGCATTACTCTTCCAAGGAAACGCCTAATAGCTTTGATCTCTGAAGACTTTTGAAGGTCTTATAATAAGGATCATTTCAGCAATTGAAAGACTTCGACTAAATATATCAGATTTGGAGATACATGCAAAGTAAAAACTAAAGTCTGACCCCGATGGGCTATTTTTTGGTAACAGCGACCATGTTTTTCGACGGATCAAAAATCTCCACATCAGTCAGTTTGGTTCCAATTGGTCAAGTTGTGTCAGAGGGGAAGGTTTTGGAAAGAAATAACATTAAAATACCAAAAAACGTCAAAAAAGGTAATAACTCAAAACATGGCTTAACAGATTAAAATGAAAATTTGACAACAGGTAGATCTCAACATGTTGAACATGTTTACTATTATGTCAGAATTTGGCTAGCCCAAACAGTTTTGGAGGTATATGTGAAAAACTACTGTCTGACCCATATGTTCTATTATTAGTAAAAGTGGCCATGTTTTTGACGGATCAAAAATCCTCATATCAGTTCTATGTGGGATACCCCAAGAAACATTCATACCAAGTTTATTTTCAATTGGTCAAATGATGTCAAGTGAGAAGAGTTTTGAAAAATTGTTGACGACGACGGACGCCAAGTGATGGCAATAGCTCACAAAGCATTCGGCCAGGTGAGTTAAAAAGGCATTGGCATTTGGCAGTTTTGCTGTACTAAACAGTTTTGGATAATATGCGAAAAAGTCTTACCATTATGTCGGCTACGTTTTTTGACGGATAAAAAATCCCAGAATAATTTCTATACAGTATATGCAGGAACTTTCATACCAAGTTTGGTTCTATTAGTGTCAGAGGAGAAAAGTTATTGCATTTCTAGAGAAAGAATGTATTAAAATTTCAAGCTGCTGTGATAAAAAAAAACTGTTAGGGACACACTGAAAACGGATAACGTAGACTGAGATAAACCTGAGAATGCCCAACTCATCAACAAAAATATGAATTTGAAGTACCCTCATACCTCCCATTTAAAATTCTTCTTTGTCGTAAAGAACAATTCAGCATTTTTGTATCTAGTTATACCTCGGTGAGGCAGAATTCATTTTTTTTTTTTTTCATTTTTTTTTTATTCTTCAAACATACATTCTTGAAAACTCTATAATCAATAAAGGCATTAAAATGCAGCCAAAAGTCCCAGAATATAAACACCTTAAAAATCAGACAATGACAACCAGATGTAAATACCTCAACGGAGTACTCGATGTTCATGTAAGCTAGTTCTAAATCAAAAAGCAACTGATAAGAACACCTAGTTAACTCAAACAAAAGTATCACTGAAAATAGGTCATAAAATATCTAAGAAAAAATAAGATATTCCTGAAAATTTGGTACCGCACTTCTCCAGTAGTGTCAATTGCAAGTTTTCAGCTCTTTAATTTTGGTTACTAAACTTCGTCTTGCTTAGCTCTGAAATATATGTATCATGAAGGTAGCCGAACTTTACGATTTCTTTCTTGAATAAAATTTCATTTTCAATTATTTCCTCAAGATTAAAAAAAGAAGTTTATTCAACGGCCCATAATTCAATTTGATGCTGTCGTCTTCTCTCCTCATATGGACTCCTCCATCGTTCAGGATTGCTAATGTTTTTACTTCGAAATATATTATGGTACGGTGCTTCACAGTCAAACATGTCTAAGCCCGTTATTTGCGTCAACAAAGTTTCGTCCAACTACTGTTCAGCTGCCATGAAAACATTAGTTTCACCACTAGAATCGAACCTGTATAGCCTATCCTTGAACTAAGAACCATTTCATCTGACAGACTTCTGCTTTTGTTTCACAGAAAATACACTCCGGGGAAAACGATACACAATCTTGCTCCTTGAAACGCTTCCTTCGCTTGTTCACGGAGCCACTCAAAGATGATAAGGCGTCTATTTTCTAAGCCCCCAGTCCATCAGTTTTTGTTACGAAATCAGAGGTAATCACAGTCACTAGAATATGATTCAGGAAAGCACTAGCAAGCAGCATAAAATCTATGGCCAGAGTCAGCTGGGTCGACAAGACGTTCATTCTCTCCATCATTTAATTTCATAAAAGCCTAATATGAACAAGAAACGATATAGAACTGACAAAAATGAATAATACAAACAGGATTCCTTTCCATTTGTTCTTTATTTTGTTTTGAGTCATCAAGTTTTCTCTATCTTGGTCTATTAAACTTAATCACAAGAGCAAACTATAAACAAAAGGGAGTATTATTAAACAAATGACAACACGCAAAAATGATTCAAATTTAAATGAGCATATATATATATATATATATCTCGCAAATTTGACAGTTCTAAGTAATCACAATATTTTAGTCACTAGTACCTTCATGCCTTGTAGCAAGTGAACAATATGACTATATTGTTAACGGTAACGTTTATGTGACGTTACAATAGTTATATAAAAGGGAATGAATTACTGTCCATTCAACGATGGTTTAAACTTTTCGATAAAACGTTTTTCTTTTAATTTTCGTAGACCCTCATCGGAGGATTTCATTTTATAAAAGGGAAATATTAAAACAAAAAAAAAAACGCCGCGCAAGTGTCTATGTGCGCACTAAGAGGTATATATTGGTAGGCGGGTTATCTAATTTGTTGTCTATGCACACGCATCCTGTCAAATAGATGCTCACCTGTTTGGCCAATGTATATTTTGCTGTAATTTCCACATTGTATGCAGTAGATCAGGTTTTCTGTTTTGCAAGTCATGTTAGCCTTGGTGAAAATTGTATTTCCATTCGGAGTTGAAATTGAATGACCTAGTTGGATGTATTCACATGTCTTCCAACGTTTATCATTACATTTTGACACTGCAAATTGTTCTTTGTCACCATCAGGATCGAATCTAGCTTTTGTTAATAGTCTTCTTAATTTTTTCGGCTGTCTTTTACATTGAATTAAAGAATTTTCATTGATATGTCTTTTCAATGAGGCACTTCTCGCTATTATCGGCAGATTCGATGTAGCTATATGGAAAATATTTGTATTGCACGGGTTGTGATTTATGACCAATGGAATTACAGAATGATCAGATTCTTCCCGGCTATTAGTTGTACGAAGAATTTGTACTGGTATTTCTTTCGCTTGTTGAATACCGTGAGTTACTAATGATTCGGGATATTTCTGATTTCTTAAAAATATTGTTAACTCTTCTAACCGCTGATCCATGTTTCGGAATCTGTAACTACTACACAGATCTTGCGTGCTAAACAATACGGGATATTTCTTTTGGTATGTGTTGGATGACAGGATCTAACATCAAGGTATTGGTGGATGTCCGTACTTTTATAGAAAATGTCAGTAGTAATTGTTCCATTATTGTTGATCACTAAAATATCCAAAAACGACAAATTTGTACGGCTGATTTCACTGGTAAATTTAATCGAACTATGGAGGTGATATTAGAAAGCAATTCATTTTGCTTTGATAAAAAAAATTATAAACAAATATCGTGGAACATTTCTATGTATGATTTTAGTTACTTTATGTTCTTTGTTGTGTATGTCTGTTTTCCATGTCTGGTCTTTGTCCCTGAATTATATTCTTTTGAGTACCGCTATAACCTTGGTTCCCTTGATTACTCTTTCAGAATATCCGTGAATTTATTCAACATGTCTTCTGAATAGTTCCAAATAATAAAACAATCATCAAGAAAGCGTTTCCATGAATTTTCAATATAATTTGCGAACCTTTGACTGAATTCGTTTTCAACTTTCTGATATAGTTTTTGCTCAAGGTATCCCATCACAAGTGTTGCATACGTGGGTGCAAACGTGGTTCCCATAGCATTTCCACGAATTTGTTTATAATTTTGTACATCAAAGAAAAAATGAATAGTTTTTCTAATATTAATTTTCCTGCATCCAATATAAAATCAACAGAAAAACGATCTGGGATAACATTTCTATGTTTTTGAACCCAGTATTGGACGGCTGTAATTCCGAGATCGTGTGGAATGTTTGTGTATAAGCTGGTCACATCAAAACTAACACGTATTGACTTTGGATCAATATTACTTGGTAGATGATTTAGAAAATCGATATCGTCTGGGATATAGCTAGGAACAAAATGACAAAGTTGGTTAAGGATTATATCGATAATTTTACTGAGACGATGCGTAGGACCCATGGGTTCAGCTATTATCGGTCGTAGATTTAAGTCGGACGGCGATCTTACCTTGACATATTGATTATTCTGTTCCTTAACGGCCTTTCGATTTATGAACTTTCGGTAAACCATAAAAATTACTTGTGCTGTACTCGAAGTTTGTTAGGCAGTCTATTTCCTTGTTAGTTAGGCATTCGTTATGGGTACCCACTAAATTGTTAATATGACCCATTATTCGTTTATCTATATTCCTAGGAATTTCCGAGTAGAAGGACATGTCATTTAAAAGTTTATATGCAAGATTTCTGTAATATTCAATATCTATAATTATTACTGCACCCCCTTTATCGGCTTCTTTAATACTTATAGATTCATCTGCTTGTAGTCCTTCAAAGCAGCTAATTCTAATCGAGATAAATTTTGTTTTATACCTTCATTGTCTTGCAACGGGAATCGAGATAATGTATTGATATGTTGCTCCAGGTGAGTGTTGCGGTTTTTCTTTGGAGTAAAATTAGACTTGTTTCGAATCAGCGAATCATCATCTTCTGTATCTCTATCCGCAAAGTATTCAGTTAATCTCAATTTTCGACAAAATTTACAAATATAGTTTTTCAATTCCTCGGTATTTGTCGACGGGGTGGGTGTAAATTTTAGACCTCTAAAAAGTTATTTAATTTCATCATAGTCGAGGTGCCTTTTTGACAAATTAATAGTTTTAGGATCTATTCGGGAATCTCTTTCGGTTTTGTTTCTTGTGTGTATTTCTCCCTGTCCCGACACTAAAAAATGAATTCTTCCCTGGTTTCTTGGTGTAGAGTTTTGGTATTGAGATCGAGTTTGTTGTGTTTTGTTATTTCTTAGGTTCTTATTCTGGTTAAATCTGGGACTTACTTGTTTTGTTTGCTTACCGCTTCTTAAAATTTCGGAAAACAGTGGTTTGTCCTTTTGACGATTTTGAGATCTAGAACGAGAACCTTGTCTATAGTTAGTATTTACTCGTCGTCTTCCTTGTGGAGTTGATCGTGATGATCTCAATGTTTGTTGTTCATTTCTCTGATTATAGTTTGGGAATCGTCCTGCGCGGCGACCGTTTCTGTTTCCTCTATTATTTTGTCTAGAGGTGTTCCTGGATCCTCGGTTTTGCCTATTAGTATTGGTACCTTTTTTTTAACCTTTCGTTTCATTTTTTGTTTGTCATTCGGAGATTCTTGACCATATGATTTCACATAGTTTTCAAGAAATAAGGCTTTATCTTTCCATAATTTCTCGGACTTTTCCTCTTCTCCAGAAATATCCTTTGTCCATATTTTTTTCATTTTATCGGCGATAGCGCCAGTAGAAACTTTAGATATTCCATTCATCATTTCACAATCCGTTTCCTCGTATTTTGTTTTATAGCGAGTATGTTTATTTTGGATGATTGGGATATCGGTTCGGAATTTTGTAAAAAACGAGATTCCATCGGAGTTTAGTTTCTTCTGATGGTTCGCCTTTAATTTCTTTAATCAAATATTTTTTGTGGTAGAATCGGCGATTCTAAACCGATCCAATTATTATAAGTTTCAACATATCGTTGGCATTTCATGGCATTCCAGAAGTATTGCTTTCTTATGTTTAGCAATTTTTCCAAGATTTCCATATTTGTTTGCGTTTTCTATATGCCTCCTTTTCCAAGTTGACTTCATTAAGTTGTAACATCCAGTTCGGCTGGGCATATTTATATATAAAGGTCTGAAAAATTCCCAACAATGTTAGAACTGTCAAATTTGCGATGCAAATTTTTGGTCGTTCCCTCCGCGGGACTCGAACTCGTACCGCTGTGACATCTATGTTTATAAATAAAACATTTACCAACTGATACCAACTGAAAAGGTATTTTTGGGTACTGAATATCCAGGAAGATATACGAAAGGTGGTTATTACTGAATTTAGTGTGAAATTTTGTAGGGTAGATTTACAATTTTAATTTGCTTACATTGTTATACACTTGAAATAATTTATTACAACTTGTCATAAAAAGTATTTGATCAATTGAAAGTTTTTTTTATATATATATTATACTTTTAAAGATAATGGCCGAACACTGCAAAAATTGTTAGTTTTGCATTTCGAGGGAAATAACTCTAACAAAGACGCGTCTGACAATTTTGACCCCTTTTAGACTTCTGTACGACTTATCATAACGACTATTATTTCATATAAGCTTTGTTTCTATTTATATATTTATTATAGTTTTCAAGATATTGGCTGTCATTTTTCGTCTTTCAAAGGCAATAACTCTTTTAAGAAGGAAGGTCGCATTCATTTTCAAATATTTCTTCTAGTTTTTTGAGATATACGTAAAAGTTGGTGACGACCATTGTGGTGTAAAAATAACAACGACAGCAATGTTTTAGGCTTGATCTACATAACTGAAACATTTTGAAAGTATATACCTTAAGAAATTTGATGACCAAGTGTGGTAATATTAATCCATTAATCGGTTTCAAAGAAAAAGATTTCTGCAAAAATTGCTGCTGACCACTATGATCTATTTTTAGTAATGGTGGATATGTTTTCGTCATATAAAAAATCTCTACATCAGGTTTAGGGAAAATACGCTAAGGAACATTCATACCAAGTTAAGTTCTAATTGGTTCAATAGTGTCAGAGAAGAAGAGTTTTGAAAAATTGTTAACAACGACTATGGACAACAAAGCCAATGCCTAAATCACATATTCACGGATCACAGCTTGTTCCACTATGAATAAAATTCACAGAATGGTCCTGGAAAAGTCACTTTCCATAATATGATACGGATCCATTATGGATGCACAACAGTTTATCAACGGATTTTCATGTAAACTCTTTGAGATGTTTAGGTTTCCTGCATGCACGATACCCAAACGCACACTAAACTCTGACAAAACGAACGATAAATGAACGCTCCTATCGTTTAAATGCACGACAAACGAACGCTCCCAGCATGCGTTTAAATGTACGATAAACGAACGCTCGTATCGTGCGTTTAAACCCACGATAGTCGAACGGTGAAAAAAATAATATTAAGAAATAATGAAGGAAGAAAAAATAGAAAATAAAATCATCAAAATTATATGAATTAATAAAAGCAAAAAAATATAAAAATGACAGTTGATTCATGGAAATAATCCAAGTACAAAAATAAACGAAATCTTGTATCATGCATTTAAACGAACACTGCCATGGTGCGTTTAAACAAACGCTCCCATCGTGCGTTTAAATGAACGCTTCTATCGAGTGTTTAAAGGAAAGCTCACACCGTGCGTTTAAACGAACGCTTCTATCGTGCGCTTAAATGAACGCAAAACAATGCATAAGCGCACGATAAACGATGCACGAACACTAAAATCGGAAACGTGATCGTTTCAAGGAGTGTATCACGCATGGATTGTTTAAGAAATTGTCTAAATTGCAACTTAATTGATACAGATTGTTGCGGTACGACATGGTTTAGTACAGGTTTGAATTGGTCTGATACGGATATAACTCTGTTTAATACGGAAAGATGTGTATCACAATTATGTACTGCGGATACACAGTGGTGTAGTAGGGTTTAATTAGGGTCTAGTACAGGTAAGTACGGTCTGATCGGGAAAAGTACGAAATCGCTACAGAGCAGTACGGACAAGCCAGAATATACGCATTGGCACAAGTTCACACCGTTTTGCCACATACTAAAACGAATCAGTACGTTCTAATACGGTTTGGTACGGATATACTGGGGTAGTTTGATCCATAGTAAAAGTCCAGCTGTTCTGGATGCTTTATCTTTGGATGAATAGTTGAACTCTGTAAATCATACATAGTGTCCCCAAGATGTTTGCCTTGTGTTACATTACAATATTCAGATATTTACTTAACATAATAATAGTTCGCAAAACTGAGGATATCATCACTCTTGTTAACACTATTTCGGAATACAAAAAAGGTAAGCTTTGAGCGAAAGGACACAAATCCGATTGGGGAACGATTCTTTGGAGGTTGTATCTCTAATCTGCATGGAAAAATATCCGAAAGTTAAAAATTACTATTAACAAAACCATATGCTGAAAAAGCCTTATTTTTTTTCATTAACATCTTCAAATATAGAAATTCATATTTATTGGAAAAACTGTGAGCAAAGATCACTTGGTGAAACCCCTCACTTCCCTCCCTGGAACAATATAGGATACCCCAAAAGTGATTTAAGCATTCAGATTGAAAAACAAATGACAGTGTTCACATTTTTCGTCAGGAGACCCCAAAAGTTATTCAGACGGAAAGACAAAATAGGAGGTGCACAATAACATCCTGTAATAAATGATATAAGAAAGTTTCATCCAATTCCATTCAGTGGTTTCAGAAGAGTTGTGGATTTGAACGGGGGATTAACGAACGGACGGACAGACACCATGATCACTATACATCTCCAGCTTTTTAAGCAGGGGTATAAAAATGGCTTGCTTTAACATTTCAAAATATTTTATATATAATTATAGAAGATAGCTGGAACAGATTTTGAATTAGCATTTCGGATTCTATATAGGAGAACCAAAACACATACAAAGCGTCATCTCGCCGACACCTCCAAGATCTTCAAGCACGCAGATGTTCAGAAATAAATAAGGTTCACAACTAAATTACTGAGCAAAGAACTTACGTCGGACTCAACAGTTTATATAGCTGTTATGGTAGAATGCTCAGGAACTGACTCTCAACGGCTAGGGATATTTTATCAAAGAACTTGAGATAAAGGACACTACATGTGAAGTCAGCCTCATATCTTGACCTACACTTAGAGTTCAATGGTAAGGGACAACTACTGACCAACAATACGACTTTTCATTCTGTACTGTCAATTTTCCTTTCATGTGTGACAACGCCCCTTCAGCACCTCCATATTAAGATTTCATATCACAACTCATGTTATCCCAGAGCTTGCTGTAACTACACTACTTTTTTGTACCGCACTAAATCAACAAACTTAATATATGGATTAGAATGCAACTTGTGTGGTTTGATATATGTCGGAGAAACGCAAGAATGATTAAATAAAAGAATGTGCGGTCATCGTTCGGGAATTAACACCTCCAAATTCCCGACAGTTTATCAACACTTTAATCAACAAGATCATTCAATCCTCTCCATAAAACTTCGTATTTTAGAAAAAAAATTACCATCCTACGAACAGTCCCGTTCCAATTGAAAACTATCGTAGGGAGAGGAGTACTGGATTCGCAGACTAGGTACTGCAATACCTTGCGGATGCAATGACAACATCAAAGGTATAGGAAACCTTTCAAGCCAATATAACAATAGCATAAATGTGAAGAATTTATTTGACAAAAATCCAAGACGGGAAAGGAGTCATGGCCATCCCCACTATACGTCACCTAAGTTACATGATGTCTCCATAGATGGTCTCCTTCCTTTCATACAAAAACCTCTTGGACTTCATCACAATAGAACCAAACTTTATTCTATACCTCTCACTCTACTACACTCCCTTTACAAAACAAGTCTTGACACTCCTGTTTCTGACCCCACCTTATCATTATACAGACTTGTTGCCATCAATTAGGATATTGAATTCAACACTCTTTAAACCAGTTTGTTTGAAAAGTCAAGATGAAGGAAAACGATCATTTCTCCCACCGTCAACAAAGAGTAATCGAGGGAACCAAGGTTATAGCGGCAATCAAAAGAATGTAATCCAGGGACAAAGACCAGACAAGGAAAACAGACATTCAAAACAAAGAACATAAAGTAACTAAAATCACACATACAAAGTAACAAAAGTAAATGAGCAACTCGGACTCCATTAAAAAACTGGGAGCGTGGACCAGGTGCATCGGTAGGGTAAGCGTCCTCTGCTTTTCTAGAAACACACGCCGAGTTGCTCATAAGAACTTGAGATAAAGGATACTACAGACACTGTGAAGTCAGCCTCGTATCTTGACCTACACTTAGAAATCGATGGTAAAGGAAAACTATTGACCAAACTTTACGACAAACGTGATGACTTTTCATTCAGAATTGTTAACTTTTCTGTCATCTGTGGCAACATCACTTCGGCTCCTGCGTATGAAGTGTTCATATCACAACTCATACGTTATGCCAGAGCTTGCCGAAACTACGCAGACTTTTTGTATCGCGCTAGAACGCCAACAAATAGGCTTCTGGAACAGGGTTATGTTGCTACAAGATTGAAGTCATCACTACAAAAGTTTAATGGTTGTCATCATGAACTCGTTATGATGTATCCATCAGCACCATGAAAATTGATTTATTCAACGGGTCATAGTTTTCCTTTCCTCGTTTGTCTACCCCGGACTTGACTTTTAATGAGCAACTCGGCGTGTGTTTCTAGAAAAGCAGAGGACGCTTACCCTACCGGTGCACCTGGTCCATGCTCCCAGTTTTTTAGTGGAGTCTGAGTTGCTCATTTACTTTTGTTACTTTGTATGTATGATTTTAGTTACTTTGTGTTTTGTTGTGTATGTCTGTTTTCCATGTCTGGTCATCATTGTGAACTCGTGAATCGTTGGGGTGTATCTTCTACACCATGAGCTCATGTTTGTTAAATGTGTCATAAAATTCCTTTCCTTAGTCGTCTGCCCCAAACTTGACTTTTTATGAGCAACTCGTCAGGTGTTTCTAGAAAAGCAGAGGATGCTTACCCTACTGGTGCACCTGGTCAATACCCCCAGTCATTAGTGGAGTCGGAGTTGCTCATTTGCTTTTGTTGCTTTGTACATGTTGATTTGGTTATTTTATTTTCTTTGTTATGTTTGTCTGTTTTTCATCTCAGGTTTTTGTCCCTAGATAACATTTTTTTCCACTAAAATCTTAGTTCCCTTCTTCACCCTTCCACATACATACAGTAACGATTCAGATGCAGACAATGACATTTGTCTTCTATTCTATCTTGGAAGGACACGCAAATCTATTTAAATTCATATTTAAATTAAGTTTCAATTTCGTTTGTTTTACATAAATGATTTTATTATACATGTTAAAATTCTGGAGCTAGATTATCTTGGAAGAGATTTGTTTCTGATACATCAAAACAGCAGCAGATTTTTAAATCGGGCCCAGCTAAGCCCAAACTATAATAATTTTTTTTTTCTGTGGGCTCAGACATATACTGACAAAATAGATATATCACCAGAGTAGCTACCAAAATGGTCTTGACTTGCTACAGACATTTCAAATGAAATGGTTGGTTAAATCTAGTGGGTTTTAAAGAACAACAAACCTCCATATTCCATACCCGTGGTGATTAAATAGCATTTGCATGCAATAGTGTCATAAAATAAGTCGTCATATCAGGACAAAAATATAATTTACAAAAAGCAATCACTCCTCATTGTTTTAAAAGAAACTGAGTATTTTTCAACCAAGGATTAATATCTGCAAAAGATTTTGGAAAGTGACCATTTGAGACACATTTTCCCACATCCCTGATTCAGGAGCTCATTGAATGTTTGAGGCAATAGAGTATTTATTAAACAAATCTTAAATTGTATTAAACCTACGAAGCAAGATTGGCATAAGGCGTGTCTAAAATATTGTCCTAGATGACATTAATTTTTATCATCCTTTAATGGAAAGTCACTCGTTTCAGATAGGTACCCCATAACCTCTTTGGCTAATATCTAATGTTTGCAGTACATGAGGCCAGGGGCATATTCACGTACGATTGGTTCTATTCCAATTGGAATAATTTTTCCGCTTTGCTGTTCCATGGTAATTTAATGAAAATGAAACCTTTATTGAAGAATTGACTGTTAAACATTGGGCCCGATAAACAAGTGGTTTGCAGTATAAACAAATATTCATCAAAAATAATATTTTAATTTCTCATTCAAGAAAATTACTTTGGTTATCAGATTATCAAGGTTGTTATTTAACAGCCCTTCATGTAGGAGGAAAAAATAATTTTATTGAAAATATGATATATTGTACGCACAAAGTTTCCATGTCTGCTTCATTTTTACAAAATTTCCCCTAGGACTTTTATTTATAAATAACCTTTTCCATCATTAACTCTAACTTGTTTGCCCCCTTGATACAATCTTTTGATATAAGCAGACATTAAAGCACACAAGTAGTCCTTTTTGGATAAGATGGACTTCTTTTGGTTAAAAAAACAACCCCGTCCAATCAGATGTCCCCCTAACTGACCCTACCAGGTTTGGGCTAATTTGTGGAGTACTACAGCCTGCTATTTTTTTATTCTTCTGCAAGTTCTTAATAATTCTGTACTTTGTATGACTTAAGTGTCAATGTTATTAAACTGTGGTCTTTAGTCTAAATGTGTATGTTATCTTTTCTTACATATTTTATTTGGCATACTGAACAGGTTTGGTGTATCCATCCTGGATGGTGAAAACAAGAACTCCTCAAGTTTTGGCAGGGAGGCAAAGAAGAAGTCGTGCATTTTTTTCTCTACTAAGGGTGGATCTTATTGAGGTGAGTTCACTGATGATTCATCTAGGATTAAAGCGAGTTTAAAAAAGGAATGTTAATTTCAGTTCTGTATTTTTGAACATTTACTTACCCACATCAGCTCATGTACATAAAACTGAGATAGATTGCTCAACTGTGTCTAAATGTATATTTCAGTTTCAAAACTGTCATATTGACAGCAAGCTGGTGTTCCCCTATTTAAAATTAGAACTGTGAAAGATCAACTGCAGGATTTTTTCGAGTGCTCTTTTGAAGACACATGTACAACATCACATTCCAAAGTACACAGAAAAGAAGTCTGAACCAAACAAATAATAAACTAATAATCATATCTTATTGTATCCATTTGGGAAATATGTAAGTTGCTTTATGGCCTTGTTCTTTATCTTTGATTATGTTAGGGTTAAAGCCTATGATAAGCCCTATCAAAGTAAAGGTTTGTTATAATTCATTGAAAAAATCCCTCTTTTCTAAAAGGTAAATGACTGCCCCTAAGAAACCAATGAAGAGCTTTATGGGGCCACATGATATGACCACAGCATGTTGAACTCTGTTCACTAAGGGCAGATGTTGACACAATATTACTATTTGACGCACCTAAACATAGTGACTTATCATCTATTATTAGCACAGCAAGATGTTTGGACATAATATAGCACATGTAAGTTAAAAGATGTTTTAGTTATGATTTTAGGGTGTTCACCAAATACCTTTGCATTAATCAAAAGACCAAGACACGTCTATTCTTGCGTCACTGTCATAAATTTGTAAGCACATAAGTGTCTTCAATATGTATGTTAACACTAAGCATTAAAACAAACTACTGTGTGGATTATAAATTTCCATATGCAATTTCCTAATAATAGAATCTAGTGTTAAAAAAAGGCTGGGTTCAGCATGCTAAAAATGTAGGAAAAAAATCATAAAATGTCTCTTTAATATATAGTGTAAATCTTCAAAATGTATATAATCACCATGAAATGTTTGAATAATGAGAAGACTTTGGTAGGACTTGAAAGTTTCTTTCTTTCTTTCTTTCTACCTATTACAGTTTTCAAGATTTTGGCTAAAAACAGTAAAAAAAAAACATCACTGTTCCCCTTTCAAGGGCAATAACTCTTACATGGAGTCGTCTGACAACTTTTATCCCGGAAGGCTTTTGTAGTCCAAATAATAAGGCTTATTTCAGATATTAATAGAATTTGGCTAAACAAGTAGTGTCAATGGAGAAGATTTTGGAAAGAAATAATATTAAAAATAACAATAAACGTTGAAAAAGGGAAATAGCTCCAACATGGCTTAATGGATCAAAATGTTAATTTGACTGCAGATAGATCTCATCATGCTAAACACTTTTACCCACGTCATAATTTAGGTAAACCTAACGATTTTGGAGATATATGCGAAAATATACTGTCTGACCCCTATGTTCTAGTTTTAGTAACGGCAGCCAAGTTTTTTTACTAAAATTCCCCAGATGAGTTTTATGCTAGATGCAGTACCTGAACCGATCCTTGTTTCAGAAGAGAAAATTTTTGAAAAAAACTGTTAACAAACGACGACGACAATGACTACAGACGCCAAGTGATGGCGTTGCTTTATGGGGCTTGGACCAATTTTGTCCCCTTGTAACTCCAAAGCCGAAAAAGAGAAGTCTAATGGAAAAAATAAAATGGAACATATTGAAATCAGAATAATCAAAATTGGATTAACATTAAAGTTCCCTCTGAATTCTTATGATAATACATATTACCCCTTTTTAGTACCTTATTTACAAAAGGGGTGGACAAAAAACCCTTCAATAAAATACTAGATACACCTCCTGAATTGTTAGGGCAATATGGACACAAAATTCAAGCTTCATATATAATTTTGATCGTAATTAAATTATGACACAGGATAATATTTTACCCTGAATATCTTAAATACTTGCAATAAGACCGTTTATAGACTTTCTTTGAGGACATGGCAATTTGTGGTACAATTTCAGAGACATCCATTCACTTTTAATCAAGTTATTGTACTAAAATTATGAAAATTCTTACATTTTTCCACATTTAAATCCCAACCGTTATAATCAATTACACATTTTCTTTTGTAGTACCACACCTTGTGGTATAATTATAAAGAGATCAATTAACTTATAGCCAGGTTACTGTACAGACGAAATACAAATACTCGTTTTAGGGCACTTTTTGACCCCTAAGCAGTTCAAGTGAGAACCTAAAGTTAATCCAAGCCTTCTATTTGTGGTATGGCACCTTTAGTTATAATTAAAGATCTACACACTTCTACCCAAGTAACTGTCTAGAAACCAAATGTAATTGTCTGAGTCAGCTAACAACAACAGCATGCACCTACTATGAACTAAAATAAGTGCAGGTCATAGCAGTATATAACAGTCCTTACCCTCCCACTATTATGAACTGTCTATAACTTAAACAGTCGAAGACAGGAAAAGATAGTCCTTACCTGTATTGTATATTCCTGTGATAGACTGTTATTGATCATTATAGACGTTGACAATATTTCCTCGACTATAATGAACTGTACCGAATTAAGGCTGTTCATGATAGTCGGCGACAATATTTCCTACGCCTATTATGCACTGTCTCTCACTTTAAGAGGTCGTGATAGGTAATTGCAATTTTAGGGTAGTCTATTATTAACTGTCCTGATTTTTAACAGATCATAATAGGTAATGCCAATTTGTGTTGATCTATTATAAAATGTATTGCCCCGTTACAGGTCAAGAAAGGCGATGACAATATTCTTTTGATCTGTTGTGCACTGTCGTAGCTTGTTACAAATCGGGACAGATTTTAACAATTTTATTAGACCTGTAATAGTCTGTAACAATTTGCATCAAAAATTCTTCGAAATTAATGGGTGTAACAAAATCCAGAACATATAATTATATTATATCATGGTCGTTTCAGTCTACTATACAAATCATTGACTACTAGTATATAAGTACAAATTTGGCCATTAGTTCCCTTTATCTGTTTGTTGTTTTTTTTCTAAGAAAAATGCGAAGAGTATAAATTTAAAGGTGAAAATAATATGTGAGAAACATCCTTGTCTTATATTTTAATGTAAAAAAAATGTGTTATTTAGAACGGAAGGCAGTACTTGTATTAATCATTACTGTGGAGCACACCCTGGGGTTGCACTTGCGTTTATCTGGATTACCCGGAATGCATGTAATAAACAAACGTGTCAACGACTTGAATTAACGCCAAGTCAATTAATTAATCTGATACTATGATATTATATTGATCAACGCACCTTTCTCTACAAAAAATAAAAGAAAACAATAAAAATGCCAAGATATATTGTTTTCTTATTTAATCTAATTCCTTAGAATATGTTTAGCTACATGTACAATGAAGTATAAAACGCTGGGTAGCTTGAGAAAATAGCATCTACCAAAAATATCGTAAAAATGAAGTTGACCATTTTTTTCCTCAGCAAAGTTAAAACTAGAAACCAAACGTGTCCAATCTAAATACATAAAATATTAAAATCGTGTCATCCATTGATAACAGACGTAACTATGGTGAAATATTGGGATAAACGGAAGGACGGATAAGCGGAAAATGATTCAAATATGTCTTGTCGGGTGGCGTTTGAAAATGTATATCAGGCACGTGCAAATAATCCATGCCATTGTCCCAGTCTTTGATGTCAATAGGGAGTAAAACAGTATTGACTGTACAGTGTTGTGGTATTTGGTTTTATTTGTTTGTTTTTTCTTTTTTTTTTTTTTGTTTTGTTTTGTTTTGTTTTTGTTTTTGTTTTTGTGTTGTTTTTTTTTTTTTTTTTTTTTTATGAAAAAAAGGAATAAATGGTCTGAGTGTAAAGTTGTGTTTCATTATTCAAAGCAGAATAAACTTGCAAATTGTTAATACTACTATTAAATAGAAAGAGTCACTATTTCCTTATCATTTGATTTTGTTACTATGTTGTAGGATAGAGCATGAGCAAAACATTTCTTAAAAACTAACCTGAATCGATGTGTCGAAACACTGCTCAGGAGTCCTGAGTGCATTCGGGAAAACAATCGACTAGATACTTGTATGTGACGTTCATCCTTATACTACTGAGTTCATATACGAAAAATCAAAATACAAAACTAAATTATTTACGCTATTTAGACGATTTGTATTATACATTTCAACTGACCTGGCCCTTGTCAGAGAAATCATAATACTACTATTGCTTAAAAATGGTATGATCATTTAAAAAAAAATAATAGTTTTCATCACCCCCATCCAGAGTAACGGAAGAAACGGAGGGACGGACACACCCAGCACTTCATATTTATAAAAAAAAAAAATCTGCAAACGTTTTACAAATGACTGATTATGGTTTAACGTCCTTTGACAGAAAGGAAGAACATGACTTGCCAATCAATCAGACCCTGCTGTGAACAAGTGTTACGTCTAAAACAAAGTAAATCGACACTACTGTTTGCACCGAAAATAATGTGCTTGGAATAGTTTTTGTTAGATATGTTATAAGTATTACGCGATGCTTATTCAAAACTTAGCGTAATAACACACATAAAAAATAAAGAGATTAACTGAAGCTTATACGCTTCCGCGGTTATTTATTTGATATCTGACGTCTCACTTTTAATCTAGTAAAAGACAGACAAGTGGTTGCAAAATTTTAAGAGTTACATGCATCACAATGTACACGCTAAAAACCATACTCGTTTCAGTTGTGTGTGTTTAAACTTGTAAAAAGCAAACTAAGGTCATCCTAGTCATCTGGGGTTTTAGCGGGTTGTTTCTATGGTGTACAACCTATTCTTTGTTGAAAAAGTAATTTCGTTGAAATACTGAGATAGATTTTATTCTAATTGACTGAACTTGTGGATATTAGTGTCAGAGAAAAGCAAGTAACACGGGAGCATGAGAGGTGAAAGATGTCTTTCCTTACATAGTATTATTATTTACCTGTATTTAATTAGAAGGGACTCGGTATATATACCTGTATAATAAATTGTTAATGTGCCGCTGATGCTTATTTACTACATATCAACACAGACTTAATATTACTATGTTTCAATAGTAAATAGTAACAACAGAGATTTCCACTAAATGGACGAACAAATGGACGTGCTAAGAGGGATTGCTTCTGTTTTGTTATGTTGAATGACCTCAATTTTAGTAGAAATAATGCTCAAACTAAGTTTTAACTTGCTTCAATGTCATTGAAATTATAATCAAAGTTAATGTAATGTCTTTAAAAACTATTAACTATTCCAGGAATTAGTGAAAGAACAGTTACAAACATGCCTCTTACAATATATATATAAATGCATTTAAGATGATTAGAGCCTTCAAGAAATTTGAGAACAATTCTTGTTAAATCATTACTAGAATTGGAAACGAACTCTCATTATTTTATATTCAGGTTTAAACTATAATAGTAATAATAATAATAATAATAATAATAATAATAATAATAATAATAATAACACTGTTTTATAAAAAAGGCAAAATGTTTTATAATGCCCAACCTACTACTGGTCTAGGATATGAATCATTGAAGTTATGACAAAAATTTCAATAATGTTTCTCGTAACACAATGTACCTGTAATATTTGTGACCATCAAATCCATGATTGATGGCTCCAGATCTTCAAATACAATACAGTTATCTCCAAATTGCAAATCTGACAAATTTATGACAATAGTCAATTACTGTTCAACATACCCTTACATTATAATATATATTTTAAGACATTCACATTAAGAATTACTGCTATTCAGAGGCACGGAGTGGGAAATCCTATTGTGATGCAAAGATTGCTCACATGAGAACAAGAATGAAGACGTATGTTGCAGCAGGACATAATATTTTAACTGCAGGTGATATGAAAACAGCAATTGATTATGAAAAAGGTATGTTAAAAATGATATTTATAACTATTATACTTTTGGTACTTTTTTATATAAAACATTATATACTTGTCAAATGGCCTAGGATGCTATTTACCATTGCTCTAAAATTCTACTTGTCTGGTACCATTAAAGTATTTGTTATTATCAGAAAAGACTAATGGATAAAATGGGGTATAGTGAACGCAATCAACCGAATTAAGAGCGATAACTCTTGCAAAGTATCAATTTTATGTATTTATGTTATTTTTGTCTCAAAATTGCAGCAACCAAATAAAAAATTAAGACTCGTTATGTGATCTGTAACTGTTTTTGAACAAGAAATAAAACTTAATTCGGTGGGTTTTGTAGATGCATGGACCACCTCCTGTCTGATTTTCAGAATGACTGCTACTTAGACTTTAAATTTAACTTTTTACAAAACTATTTTTTTCTTAAATATTTGGTACTTTTTCAGGTGTAGTTGGTTGTCAGGTTTGTGTTGGCCAAATTGATACATCGAGGCAAGTTTTGTTTGGCCGCGTGAATGAAGATTAACACCACTTTAAATGAAATTGATTTCCACATTGAAGGAATGACTGTATGCCAAAATTATGGAATGACAGGGATGACCTCAACAGAAAATCTAGTTTCTCTCACTAGTACCACACAACTTGAAACAGGGTTTGTCCTCCTGAATGGCTTTTCTATTCCACAAGTCCACGAATGGAAAGGTTCTTCAAAAAAGAACAGAGTTGGGTACAGAACATGCTGAGGACACATCAAAGAATAAACTTTTATGCACTGAAGATGGGTGTACTGCTGTCTTCAACACAGCTAGAAGAACATATAATTATTGGCATCCATGAAATGGAAACACAGCGTCAGCGTGAATCAACTGATGATCCGATTAAAAGAAATTGGCCAAAGTATTGCAATCAATAGGAAATGCTCAACATCAAAAAGGCATATCTTCAGTTTCTAAAGGATGGGCTCTAAAGTCGGTAAAGACAAGAAAACGATTCCCAGAGCATGTTAAAGCATTTTTAAGATCTAAATTTGAAAGTGGAGAAAACAGTGGCATGAAAATAACACTGCAACAGATGATTCTGGAAATCATCTTTTTTTCTGGGAGGGACTATCTGTCTGTTTGTCAGATAACTTCATTTTTCTCAAGGCTTGGTAACAGAGCTATTTCTAAGGGACAGAGTATTCAGAATGATGATGACTTGATGGCTGTTCTGGCAGATTTAGATGAAAACTCTGTTTTCGAAAGTTGACAATAACTGATGTAATAGATGGTTATATATTCTGATGATGTAATTGTTCTAGACATGAAATTTTTATATGACCATCAAAATTTGATGCATTGCATTATGGTATATACATGTATCCGTTAGTCTGTCCATCTGTCTGTTTGCATGCTGTAAATATGCTTTCCAGTATCTGGAGATTGCCAAATTGGTTGATAATCAAGCTTTACAGTTAATTATCATAATTGTCTTTAGGTCTTACTTATGCAGATTTTTTATAGGTTCTGGAGTCATGACACTGCTATTTATTTTTCTTTCGATTTGAAAATTTTATTGCTGTTCTTCACCTTTAAAATTACAACGAGATCTTCAAAATAGAAAAATCGGTCTATCATGGTTATGTATATAAAAAGAATTTAACCATTTAAGGTTTTCATGCTATCCAACATCTAGTTATTTATGCTCGACTGAAAATAATTTGATTCGGTTTATAACATGTTTTTTGATTGGCTGAATAACTTAGGTTCCATGTTTATCCATTTTCAATTGATAAATTGTTGCATTGTCATAACTTTGAACACTATTGTTTTGTTTCAAATTTAAAGAAATTATTTTGATATTTAAACGTTGTTTCAAATTAAATAATAAGTAATAATGGTAATTATTTTTCCGTCTATTCGAAAAAAACATTACTTTTGGTGTCGACATCTATTTGTAACATGCCATTTTCAACAAAACTGCATATAAATTGATTGATAATTTGCAAAGACACATTTGTTATTTTTTACAAATTTTTTTCATGATAATTACAGAGATTTTAAAAGCATGCCACATTCATCACAAAAGAAAGAAGAAAAAAAATCAAGTGTATATGAAATGACTGTTTCTTGATGTATAATTTTTAATTATAATAATAAGTTTTTGTTTATTTTACAATGATGTTTAAAAATGTATTTTATATCATTTTACAAGTTCGCTAATAAAAGTAATGACAGTCCATCCAATGATCTACACAATTCCACAGCATTTTATATACCTTTGTACAATATGTACATGTTCAGAAACACTAGAACACATTATATTGTATTATCATAGCCTATATACTCTGCATGATTGACTTTGACTGCACAAAAGGGTATAATTTGTATCATAAACATATTCAGCATTGCATATTTCGAATTTTAATTCCTTAGCAACAGAAATATTCATTAGCAACAACAAATATTTGACACTTTTTGTCATATAAATTTTTAAATGGCATATTACATCATTTCAATTAGCAAGCCTTTAAATGCATTTTTGTTTGCAATTCAACATCATAATAATTAAAACTTCACTTTCTTCAATTTTGCAAATTTTTTTTTTAATTAATCAACAGTTAAGCTCAATTACAAAGCGGTCGATCCAGAATTCAAAAGTTGAAGCCTTTGATCATGGTTGTTAAAACAGTTGAGGGTGGAGATTGATGGGAGTCTAGACTATTGTACTCCGATTTTCATATATTATCAATGATTGACACAATTTTCAAACACAAAGCTGTTCCAGTCCCCGGGCCCCTTTATATCCGCCACTTTGTTCGTGCACAACATACAACAGCCATACATTTAACATGCTCACTACAACGGTTAGACTGATACGTGTATGTGAATCAATTACTTTAACATTTCATGATTTATTTATATGTTTTCACTTTTGTACCATGAAACCACTAAGTAGTTATATGTCCATCCATGAATGAAATTGACACGCATCATAGTCAGAGGCAGATCCAGAGATTCTCAAAAGAGAGGCTCCCCTGAATGGCCTAAGATGGGGTTGGTTCTGTCGTGGCTCAGTAACTTGCTATATAATCAACTACATTATTTCGACCTAAGGGGGTGGAACATCTGTCCCCAATCCAACTTGGAGAGTGTACGTGGTTCAATTGTATATACATGTGGTATTTTACACGTCTCAGGATACATCCAATAAACAAGCCACAAGCTTATTAATTCAGTTTCAATGCTCTTGCAAAATGAACACTTGTTTTAAACGAGCGAAACCTTTAGTAAAAAAATAAAATAAAGAATTAATATACTTATATAGCCTGGTATATACAGATTTTACCTTACTGCTACTAGTATTTCGGTAAATAAAAAAAGAAGGGAATGTGTCTTACCAAAATAGGCTTTATCTGAATTAGAGGTAATCTGTTGTAAATGAAGTATAGTGAAGGTCATTGTATGCATATTTAATTACAGAAGCTTTATTTATAGGGTTCCTGGAATATATTCCAAATAGGTACTTTTGTGAGTTTTGCTCTTTACTATCACAAGATATTTCCAAAAAAATTGCTGTCAAGTCCAGCTAGGTATAATATTACTCAATGCTAACATTAAAAAAATATTACATGCATACGCATGACGTTTTTTGTATATATGTGACTTGAAATATAAATGCTTGTTATTCTTTGAAATTATGCATTTGGCAAGTGGCGACAGCGGTTACATGGTACAAGTACAGACAGTGAGAAAGAGAAAGAAAAAAAGATGCAAAACTCTTTAGAAAAAAAAAGAAGCATACACATGACGCAGGCGATGTCTAATGAGCGTCGTTGGAAAGAGTCACGGAAATTAGTTTTAGTTGTGTTACCGTAACAAAGCATGTTACACAAACGTTGAAAAAAGGTGCGGTAAATGGCTCCCATCAATTTTTTTTCTGATATAAAAAAAATTACAGATAACTTTTAACACACATGACTTTGTTGAAATAAATATCCTTCTAAGTTTTCCAATGCAAATACATGTCATTCATAACCGAAATAGGTATGGTTTCGATGAGTTACATCCGCTATGTATAAAGATAATTTTTATATATGCTTTTGCAATATATATTATAATTAATAATTCATGACCCCCGAGACACTATACATGTATCTATTATGTACACTTTACTTTGGTCTGTTTGGATATCAATAAAATACCAACAATTTGTGTATCAGATTTACTTTGTTATAGAAATTAATTCCAAAGGACGCTTTAGCTACAGTAAAAGATAGCGTGGGTGGCTTATTTTATCTTTTCACGGTTCGGCCATCCGTGACACAGGTGTCGACTGGGGATTGATAGTTAGGTGTACATGTAGGACCACATTTTGCAACATGAAACAAAATAATTATGTTATTGAAATTAAAACAAAAGCTCGGAACATGACTTGAATAAAACGCACTGAATTTCCACTGAATCACTGAATAATACTAAACATATTTTTGTTCAGTAAATTCAGTGTATGTTCAGAGCAGTTGGCCCGTTTCAGTATTTTTTTGGCTCTCTAGAACCACGTTCGATATCCTCTGTGCGTGTCAATAGAAAAAAAAACTGTCACTATCAAACTTATAAAGCACAAGACAGATCGTCACGCTGAAAATTTCCTTAGAGGAATATCAGGCTTCATTGTGTAAATACTTGTGAAATAATAATAAAACAAATCTTGGGTAGGATTGCGATTTCTTATGCATTAGTTATTTGTTGAACAGTAAATTTGTATTCATTTATACTGATGTTAGTTTTAAAATTACACTGCGGGTCAAATAGAATACTAAAACCAGTTTGTCGCTGAGAAGACAAATACGATGATCCGAAGCGTAGCTGAGGTTAATATAATATATATAGGGGGATTTACAAAGATCTATGTACTACAATCATACTTTCATTTAATTATTGCAGGTATAAAGTTCAGTTAAAGGATGAGTCATATTTATATATTATTGATGGCACCCACTTAACACGTATTTTTTTTATTCACACGCATGTACTATCTTTAATTCTCAGGAGGCGTAATTGACAACAAGATTTATGTTACACCCATTAATTTCGAAGAATGTTACAAATCATTACACACTATTAGTATTACAGGTCTAATGAAATTGTTAAAATCTGTCCCGATTTGAAACAAGCTACGACAGTGCACAACAGATTAAGAGAATATTGTCATCGCCTTTCATAACCTGTAACGGGACAATACAGTTCATAATAGATCAACTCAAATTGTTATTACCTATTATGATCTGTTAAAAACCATGGCAGTTCATAATAGACTATACTAAAATTGCAATTACCTATCACAACCTCTAACAGTGAGGGACAGTACATAATAGGCGTAGGAAATATTGTCGCTGACTATTATAAACTGCGAAAATTAGGTACAGTTCATTATAGTCCATGATATATTGTTAACGACTATAATTATCAATAACAGTCCTTCACAGGAAGATACAATACAGGTAAAGACTATCTTTTCCTGTCTTCGACTGTTTAAGTGATAGACAGTTCATAATAGTCGGAGGGTAAGGACTGTTATATACTGCCATGACCTGTACCAAGTAATGATAGTATTTTATAGTTCTTGCAAAGTAATGTGACAGGAATTCACAGTTTAAGACAGTGAGAAAATCACTGTCCCTGGGACAGACAGTACTTATTTTTGTGTATAGTGATGATACCATTATACAACCACAACATTAGTGATTAAAAAATAAAAATAACCCAGGAAGTTGCTTGAGAATTTTTTTGAGGATTTTTTATTAAAATGTTTGCAAATGCTTCATATTTTGCAATAGTAATTGGTCCGTTTAAATATCCCGACAGCTTTGTCAATTCTTTGTATTGTTGAGCAGATTGGGCAGAGTGTCATGGTTGTAGAAGGATAACAGTAGAAAGTCATTTATAAACAAGATTACAAAATACTGTCACCAAATAAATTTTGACTTTTTGTGGTTTCTTGTTTTTGTAATGGATGATTTCAATCAAATTTTGCAGCTATTTATGTACTGCCTAACACTTCAAACATATATTCTGTTATAAACAGACTTTATTGTGGCAACTCATTTTCTCACTATTTTCTTGATCACAAAAGTAGTGAAAATTAAAAAAGCCCCTTAGAAGTTAATGATGCCATGCTTATTTTTTACAGAAGAAATAATGTTAAAGTTTGTTTTTTTTTCATTTTCAGTAATTTATTGAATATGCTCAAGAGTTTGTTACCACCACAAAGAAGTTTCACAACATTACCAATTTTTTAATGTTCTACAATCTTCATTTGAGAAACTAATTATTCTTCACAAACGTCTTCCATTAATACATGTTTCTTTCCTCCAGTTGATACAAAACCCTGAATTTCACAGGTTTTAAACCTATGTCATACCATCTGAAAGATTTTATTTCAAATAATTCCTCCATTTTATCTGAAGCAAAACCTAGAAATTCGGTAAGCAAGCTCAAAAAGACAATACCACCGCATCAAAGGCAGTTGAATGTATAACCTGCAAGTTCAACTTTCTCCCATTGAGCAGTTTAGGAGTGGCACTTTCAAGGTTTACTTTTATTGACATTAACTATATATTCATTCATGCACATCTGGATATGTTGCAAATCTTGCCTGTAATTTTTCATCTAAATCCTTTGAACAGTTTATGAAAAGTTGCACTTACAGGGTTTTTACATGTAAAAAAAACTTACATTGGATTATTTCCTTTTAGAGTCTCCTGACAGTTACAATATTCCTTCATGTATGTCTACATGTGATGCCCCAATTTCGTATCAAGTTTTTTTCAAAATTCCTTGAGCAGTTTAGGAGTTGAGCATACACGAAATATGGACAAATGGCAGGCAGACAGACAGGGTGATTCATATATACCCCCAAACTTTGTAAAAATTATATATCATTGGGGGTGTCAATTATATAGTAAATTTAATAATGGATATATTTATGAAAAGTAATCATACCTTTAGATTTCTGCTTCTTGTTTTCTTGCAACTTTTTTCCTACACGTATAGTAAATAGAAGAAGTTGTTAGACAACCAGATTTTTAAGGAAATCCACAACCATTAGAGAAAACGAAATCTGAGAGGGTGTATTCATGAGGAATCCAAATGAAAAATCGCAGCCTGTGATATTGACTGGTCCTAGTAAATGATTTCTAAGAACTAAGTGTTTTATGATTTGTCAAAATCCCTTTAAAGCTTTTACCTCAAGGATGTAGTAGTTGTAGAACAATGGATAAAACATGATTATGGATGTTTAAAGGACAGAACAAAATGTTTCTACATTCCTCACTGATACCTTTACCAATGCAAAAAATAGGAACAAATTTCCAAGATTTATAATAAGAACTATTACCGTAAATACATCATTAACTAGATGTGTCAGCATAACATAGATGCCCCTGTCTGCAGTACAAGTAGTACCCCACAAAAACATCAACAAAGCAAAACAGAACTCGACCTTTGTTTGTAACTCATCAATATCAACCTGCATGCCAAACATCAGATCAATATTTAAAAACATTTAGAAAAAAAGTCTTCAAACAAAAATGAACAAGAAGTTCAAGGGTCACATTTCCATCAAAAATCAATAAACTAGAACAATACTTATCCTTAATCTATAACTCATCAATATGCACCAGTATCCAAAATACGCTTCGACATCTCAAGGCGTTAGGAAAAAAAAACTTTGCCAAGTGCAAAATGATACACCCGTAGCCATTTCAACTCAACTATTTTCACTTGAGACAAGTGTGGACACAATATTAGTTTATGACACACTAAACATAGGGATTACAGTTCATTATGGACACAAAAACTCATTTTAGCATAATATTGCAAAATATTTTAAAATTCAATTCAAGTGCAAAGGTCTGCTTCAGGGTGCATTCACGGATCAATTAGTGCCTCATTATCTAAAAATTGTTAATGATAGAGTTAATTTGGGGCGTGGTCTACTTTAGCCCATTATAACTCAAAAACTAAAAGAAATATCTGAAACCTTACTGAAAACTGCAGGCAGAGATTTTCATGATGAATCTATTTTTAAAAATCTCTAAAACTGCACAAAAAAATAAAAAAAGATGATCTTTTGGGGTTGGCCTCCTTTGGCTGCTTGTTATTTGAAAACTATAAAAGATTTCGAAATATTAAAAAAAATGCTGTAAATGATTTTGAGGACATGAGGAATTTAATCTAAAAAATTCAAAATCAGACCAGAAATAAACAAGCTATGGTCAAGAAATCAGAAAAGAAATATTTGTTTCTGGCCCCTTATTCTTACTCTACTCAAGTCACAACCTAAAAAAGCAATCCAAGTCTTCTTTTTGAGGTATGGCACCTTTCCATCAAATTTCAAAGGATTTATTTAATAATACTAAGTAATTGTAGGCAAATCCATGTTTCTGCCTTTTTGTTTTTTGGCCACTTATTTTTGAAAAGTTCATGTCTTTACCCTAAAATCAATCAAAGTCTAACCATTATGGTTAAAATGTTCCTACACTTTTACTTGAGTTACATAGTTAAATCCTATGAAATGCTTGTTTTTGGCCCTTGTGGTCCCTGATTCTAAAACAGCTGGAACCATTACCCCCAAAACATTACAAACCATTCTTTTGTGGTTCCAAACCTTGTTTTTACAATTTTTAAAGATCAACCGATACTCAAGTTATTGGACGAAAACTAGGTGAGTACAGACTACACTTACGATGAAACGGACGATGACGCACACAGAAACATTTTTTTGTGATCATATAAAACGTTCATGGGCTAAACTCATTCAAATATAAAAAAAAATGATAAAAAAAAACTGGAATTTGATCTGTAACTCATCAATATACAACTATATACAAAACATCACATAAGGCATTTAGAAAATAAAGAGCTTCCTACAGCACAGCATAATATGACCGCCTGAACAATTAGGGTAATTGTGGATACAATATTAGTTTTTGACACTCTTAAGCATAGCAACTTATAGTTCATTATGGGCACAACATCTAGTTTGAAGAATGTATAGCACAAACTTTGAAAATTAATTTAAATTATCAAAATAACCCAATAAACTAAAACAGTTGATTTTTTGGAGGATGTGTCTCATTTGACCCCTTTTTTCGTTGAAAACCATTAGAGATACCTGAAATCTGATTGACGACAGCAAGCAGGGAATTCCACAAGGATAACGATAAAAATAAATCGTCAAAATCGGACCCAAATAAAATAGTCGTGGTCTTTTATGACTTGTAAATGATAAAAGATTTCTGAAATCTGATTATAAAATGCATGCAGGTATTTTTAAATAAGGAATCTAAAAAAAAAATTCAAAATCCGACAAAAAATTAAAAAGTTAATTTTTATTGGCCATGGTTCAATTCTGTACCCCTTGAACTCCAAAACAGTAAAAGATAAGCCTCCCTATAAAAGAATTAAAAACAGAATTTCAGAAGGAACATATTGATATCTGAATCATAAAAATTGGATCAACAATAAGATTTTTCCTATCAATTCTAATGATAACACCATTTTCCCACTTTTAGACTTTTACTTCAAAAAGGAGTGGGGCAAAAACCTCCAAAACATTTAGAGCCTTCTGTCATGTTCCTAGGAATAATGTGTTAAAATGTCAAAAAAAACATAGTTTTACTCAAGTTTTTGTAAACAAACTTAAGTTAGACGCCAAAGACAAAAATATGTTTTACAGTAGTATTAAAGTTCAATAAATTGGTCATAGTATATATTTCGAACTTAAAGGGCACCATTCTTTCAAAAGTCAAGAAACCAGAACAAACCTTGAATGTGATTTGTAACACATCAATATACACCTGTATACAAAAACATCTACAATATCTCAGGGCGTTTAGATCCGGAAAACCGATTATCAGGAAAGGACAGAATGACCGACACTTCGACTTTGTAGATGGGACATAAAAAAACTACAAGAAATATTTCCTTAGAAAATTAATGGTTCACAGCCCAAACACTCAAACAACTACTCAACAGATATTGTCAAGCAAACAACATGAAATTTCAAAGCCCTGTTCATCTCTGCTGCTTACAACAGCTTTCCAGTCAACAATTTATAATTTCATAGAAACATTCAAACCAATTGTGACCAAGCAAAAAGTCTCAGATATATTTACCAAGCAAAGTGCTGTATGCACTGAAGGTTTTCTAATATATTGAAAATAGTAGCACACACAGTCAATAACAAAGATTACGTGACGTGAAATAAAACTGTAGTCACGAATCTGCATTCCCATATATTAAGAACTGGTTTTCTTCCCTTAAGAGTTGAATTCAGAGATATATGCATGGCTTATTACCTATAGAACAGTTCACATGGGATATTATTTTCCAATGACGCTGTCTCATGTGGGAAATTTGTACATAAGCACCATTTTTTAATGTAAAAATTCAATTATTTCGTATTTTTCATATAAAATATAGTAATTTTAACCAAAAACCTCCTTTGAATCTTACATTTTATGTGGGATGTTCTAATTTTTTCATTGATTTTGTGGGACTTCTCTCCTCATATGTCGAGGGTTAACTGATATGGATATGATTTGTAAATGAATAGTTAACAGTATCTAACTTGACACACATTCACAAAAAATGAATTTGCCATTACACTGAAAAACTCTGGTTAAGAAAAATTGATTTTCAAGCCATACACAAGATTAAAAAAAATAGATATATTTTATCAATTTGAATTTTCCTGCCAATTTAACTAGGTCAAATTCAATGCCCTTCACCTCTGATAAGTGTGTTAAATAGTAGAACATGCTGAACACTTTCAATGCTTCTTGACCCATTTTGCAAAAACTAAATGTCCTTATAGCAAATATATTACTAAACATGTTTCAAAGCCAAAACAGAGTCCCTCAAATCTTCATTTGATTTTAAGACAAGATGTTAATTTTATTTGCAGGACAAATCTTCATTTGATTTTGAGACAAGACGTTAATTTTATTTGCAGGACAAATCTTCATTTGATTTTAAGACAAGATGTTAATTTTATTTGCAGGAATGACAGAATATTAGTAAGCTGAATAAGTGCATGAAACATATTAACTGGTTTTGAAAGAGATATTTACTGATAAAAAAGGAATTATATATTCTGTGAATTTGTTCAGAAATAGTAGGGAACTTCCTGACATAAATCAGAGGCGTAATGCACTTTGAGTCTGAAGAATCACAAACACCAAAAATCATGTTAACAAGTTGAAACTATAGATGGTCAATATCTTGCAGTAAATCAGTAAATTTACCAAATGAGCTACATGTATCAGATTAATATAATATTACCTTTTGGTTTCTTGTCTTTATTGTTTTTCTGTGTTTTGGGTTTGTTAGCTTCAGCATACACATCATTAGGTTTTTGTACTTCTGCATATTCACTTGAGACTTGGATCTTACTGCCTGTATCAACTGACTTGTATAGTGTGTTATCCTTTAATCCACCTATAAAAATCCACAGAAATATTTTTTTATGTAAAGGTCATCTTTATACCAGCTTCTTTTCAATAACTAGCAAAACTTATGTTGATAAAAATCAATATCAGACTAATTATATCTCATGAACATACTACCATGCTAATAATCAACTCCTAAATCATTTGTATATAAATTAATGTGCTTCTGTCCATAGACACAGTGTTGGCAAACAGAACCCATATGTACATGTATAGCTCTTAAATGGAATCAACTTCCCACTATCACCATATACCATCCCCATTCTCCCTATCCGCCCAGAAAAATCCCCATTCCCCCAATAAAATCCAAACTGCATATTTCATATCAATTGTCTTCATTACCAAATTAAATTTTACACTTTTTATATTCTTCAACATTTTAGCTTTTTTTTTTAAATTAAATTTTGTACTTTTTGCCAACGCATGAAGATGAGTCTGTCACTCGAAAATGGTCACTTTTCTCCATTCTGGTCATTATTTGCTACCTGTGGGGTTCCATGAATCAGGAACCAAAGCACATCTAAGCATTCCCTCCAGAAGTTAAGAAATCTGTTACAGAAAGTGTAACAGACAGATGGATGGACGGATGAGGTGATTGCAATATAGCCCACACTCACTGAAATAAGTGTAAAAAATGAAGGAACAAAAAAAAACATTTCATTGGATGCATGGTTTGAGAGTGAATTAAAAAAGTTGAAATGGTTCACATTCTAGGTTTTTGCACAACAGTTAGTTTTAGCAAGGTCAGCATTGAAAAAATAGTCCTAAGAGCAGAGTTTTGGAAAGAATTATGAACAGTTTCCATGAATAAAAAGAGGGTGAATTTGTTTTCTGATGATTGATGTTTTGAATGCTGTGTTAAACTCTGAAAGAAAGCCTAGCTGACTGACCAAGAAGTTGAGTTGATTAAAAGTACAGAAGGAATGAACGATTTTTGTGTTTAGAAGAGAGTAAAGAATATAATAGCTGTATTTCATAATGAAACTCAACTTTGATCAGCAGGGGTATTAATAAAGCAAAGACTGCTTTCATTGACAATTTAAATGCAGTTCTCTACGATATCTGCTTTCACCCAATTACAGACTATAAGTCTTGTAAACCATCTAAATATCAGTAACCTAATCACAATTCTGAAGCACGAAACGTTTTTTTCAAGTTTAAAGTGTCATTTCAAGTGTTCCACAATCATTCCATACTACAGCTATATTGAACTAAAAGCTCTTAAGAGCATGAATTACTTGCTTGGAGAATTAAAATCATTTAGACAAATCATTTGAAGCAAACATTTCATCAATTCAAGAGATCCTCATACTTAATACTAATATCATTCCTTCTACCTGCTGAGCCATCTGAACCACACAAAACATGATCATTGGTAAGGGAAATTGAGGTCAACAACCCAAAATAGTTTCCAATATTGGCACTTGAAGTTTCAGAGGAGTTGATCTTTAAAAATGAAAACTGACAATTAAAAAAGTAAAACGCTAACCAGTATCAAAGGAAAAGGGTTTTTGGCAATAGTGTAATATATGGCATTCTGGATAAATCTTATACACTTACTGTCTTAAATAAGTTGTGGTAAAAAAAAACTGGCACAAGAAATTAATACATTAAATCATACGTACCTTCTTCTTCCATCTCTGAGTCAGATCTGTAATAAAGTTTTTTTTTCAAGTAATTATTATTGAACATTGGTTATTATACATGTTATACTACTATATCCTGTTAATATATTTTTCATCAATTTCATGTTTGTTATAACCAACTGGCATTTCATTAAATGTTTGCCATATATTTACTATATGAGAGAGTAATCTGTAACAATTTTTTTTCAATGTAAGATCTACGGATTGAAATATAATAGACAATAGAAAATATTCCAATCTGGGAAATCCAGAACTGTTTCCGAATTATACGGCACTTATATTAGTACTGGACAAAAACCTGATACCAAAATAAACATACTAGATTACATATAAAGCGAGTACGCTTTCAAGGTTGATACATCTTATTGTCTTTTGTACTATGTATACTGTATCGATCTCAAGAGTCAAATCTAAATTCAACAGATTTATTGTTGTATTTTCTCACAACTGTCCCAGGTTTGGGGGAGGGTTAAACGTTCATAAACATGTTAAATCCTGCCACATATTTTATGTGCTTGTCTTGAGTCAGGAACCTGTAGTCCAGGGGTAGTTGTTGTTTTTTTTAAAGCTTGTCTTTAAAACTTGATTTCCAACTTAAAATCAATCAACAATAATTTCCCAAGTGAATTACTCCCTTGCTCTTTATTGAGTGGCCTGCCATTTTACCCCAAATAATCTTTACCGAAGTGGAGTATTTTCCAAATTTTGAATATTACCTATACTCAAATTTTGAATGGGAGATCAAACAAAAATACAAAAAGTGTATTTTATACATTTACAAATGAAACTGGAAGTATCATTAAGTTTAATTGAAATAAGAAAATTCAAATACGAGATGTAAGAACACCAGTCTTATAACTCAATATCTGTAAGCATTGTGAAAAAAATAAAAGTCTTGCAGACCTGAAGAGAAATGCATTTTCCCCACCTGCCCACCACTGTCCGATCAATATTTACCATTCTATAAGCAGATTTTTATGAGTACGCAACATAAAAATTAAATTTAGAATTAAATTTGGATGTTATAAGAAAGAAATGAATGACATTATAGACATTCATTTACTTTTACTGGAGTTATATGGTTAAATAACATAAAATGCTTTTTTGTTGCCCCTTACTTCAAAATGATTGGGAGAATAACTCCAAAAATCAATAACAACCTTCCTTGTGTTGTTTGGAACCTTGTTATAAATTTTATAAATATCAACCATTATTTAATTTATTGCACTCAAATTATACAGATGACAATGACATAGATGACAACTATGATATAACATCATACAACTCCATTTTTTTTAAATAGGAGATGCACAATAGCTGTCTACAAAGCAACTTCATCATCTATATCAAGAGTGAACTTATTTATCAATGGAAAACACACATGCAATTGGAGAGAAAGGATAGGTTACTGAGAAGTGTATTGATCATTTGTAACAATCATTGTCATTGAATAAATGGATTTATCTGCTGGATAAATGTTATCTGGATTTATTTACAACAATCCATACAAATTATTCTGTAAATGAAATGCTGCACACTATGCCGTATTAAGAATAACCTCACTCAAACATTTCAGTCAAAGTTTGAAAAGGGGAGACACGGTACAATTGGTCATGCAGAAGCAAAATACTAAATAATCTCTATGCATTCCCTTCAATAGAAACTGAGAAATCTGTTACGGAAATTTCCATTTTGTAGCACCTAAAAAATTACTAAGTCGATCAGTACACAGGAAGTAGATGACTGACAAGAGAGACACGGTACAAGTCATCATAAAAAAAACAATATAACAAATATCTAAGCATTCCCTTCAGTAAAAACTGAGCAATCTGTTATGAAAATATTGTAACATACAGATGGACCGACAAGGTGATTGCAATATAGATTTAATGAGTGGGGTACAATAAATATTTATTAAGCAGATAAAAAAAATGACAAGCATGCAATCTTACCACTGCAGTGCATAAACTAGGTACATGAGAATATCTAATATGATTTACCTTAGAATTTCCTTGGTACTTTTTCCAACTAAAATGCAAATGAAACAAATAAAACTACACAAAAGTAAATATATGAAATGCAAAACAAAAACATGATTTTGTGAGAAAATATAATTAAGTACATACAATTATTAATACAAAAACAGTAACACAAAAAGCATACACAAGGCATGGATTCTTCAAACTAGGAATATAATAAATTTAAGATTTTTTTAACTTTTCAATTAACTCTGATATTAAAGACTTTTCATATGCCAGAGTGTTTTATGGACTTACAGATTAAACCAGATGATTCATAGACTTTACAAATACATTAATAAAATTAAAGGTATTTAATTTCATTGATACATACATTTGTATGAAGGTTACAAATTAGAACATAAAAATTGCCCAGTGTAAGATATTTGCTATTACTAATATCATTTATAAATTATTGTAGGCTTTGTAGGTCTAGCATACATTGTCCCAAAGTGAACAATAAAGGGACTTAGAGATGCTTGATGTTTGGTATATCAGCTGACGGGTTTATCATATCCTTATAGCACAGCTCTATATTGTTTTTTTTTTACTCTCTTCTTGAATATATTTTAACATCAATTAATTTTGTTATTCTTTATGTGTTTGTATCCAGTGGTGGGGGGAATCTTAAAATGGAAGATATTCGAAACATTGAAAAAATGTACATAACATCATCAAGAACTCAACTAGCCATATACAGCAAACGATATCACTACTACAGAATTTTTTTTTATACCTGTTTGACTGGTATGAACTATGAAGTTCCTGCCACACAAATGAGGCAATGTACCAGACTGACATGCCTCAAAACTGGACACTTACTTGCTACCATGGTGTACATGTAGCTCCTTTGAAATACTGTGTTAAATGAGCATCAAAAACTAGGTTTTATATGACCTACAACATTGCTAACATGTTTTCTCCACTGTGAGCTTTCAATTAAAGAACCTTAATGAGCTCTCTCACATACCCCACGCGTCCCAATGTTAGATACTCAAGTAAATTTGTTTGTAAGAGAAATACATGTGGAAGGACCTCGATAAAAGAGGGATAAGAGTGTTTTCTCAGGCTTTAGACCTTTATCTTCTAACTAAATTCTGTTACCCAGAATAGTAGTTTCAAACTCAAGACTGTGATTTCTTTGAATTTTAGTTAATCCAAAGTTAATATCATCGTAGTGGTACAAAATGTACACTTGACATGTAACTTATCATAGTAAACTTATATACCAAAAAGCAAGTCATATACTGCAAGCGTTTAGAAAAAAAAAGTCCAAAAACGGTTATTTCTGTGAATTTAGCTAAGTTCAAGGCATGTAACTTTCATCAGAGGGGAACCAACTTCAAACTTGTTCTGTAAATTGTCATGGTGAATTTATATACTAAAAAGTATGTCAACATCTGCAAATGTTAAAAAAAATAAGTAAAAAGTCCAGAAGACTGATATTTCTGTGAATTGTCTAAAGTTCAAGGCCCATACTTTTGGTAAAAATCATCAGAGCAAAATAAAATACATACTTGACCTATAACTTATCATGATGAACTTATATACCAAAAATCATATCAATATCTGCAAGCGTTTAGAAAAAAAGTCCTAAAAACTGTTATTTCTGTGAATTTTGCAAAGTTTAAGGCACATAATGTCGGTAAAAATCATTAGACCAAATCTAAATTTAAACTTGACCTGTAACTTCTCATGGTGAACTTGTATACCAAAAATCATGTCAATATCCAAAAGCATGTAGAAAAAAGTCCGGAAAACGTTTTCTTTCTGTGAATTTTGCAAGTTCAAGGCCAGTTATTTAAGTAAAGATCATTGGAGTGGAATTTAAGTTAAATTTTACCTGTAACTTGTCATGATGAACTTATACACCAAAAATCATATCAATATCCCCAAGCATTTAGAAAAAAAGTGCAGAAAACTTTTTTTCTGTAAATTTCTCTAAGTTCAAGGCGTATAATTTTTGTAAAAATCATCAGAGCGGAACGAAAGTTTTCTATGAATTTGCTAAGTTCAAGGCCCTTAATTTCGGTAAAATTCATCGAAGAAAGTTAAACTTGACCTGTAACCTATCATGGTGAACTTATATACCAAAAATCAAGTCATAATCTGCAAGCGTTTACAAAAAAAAGTACAAAAAACGGTTATTTCTGTAAATATAGCTAAGTTCAAGGCCTGTAATTTCAGTAAAAATCATCAGAGGAGAACAAACTTCAAAATTGTTCTGTAAATTATCATGGTGAATTTATATATTAAAAATTATGTCAACATCTGCAAATGTTTAGAAAAAAAAGTCCAAAGGACTAATATTTCTGTGAACTTTAGTGAACAGTCATCCCAAGTTCTGTTACAATCCATCTAGCGGTTTCAGAGGAGAAGATTTTCAAGGTTCAAAAAGTAAAATTCAGAAAAAAATCCATTTCACGATTCATAACTCAAACACCCACTGAAATTGGTACACTGATAGATCTCACTATGCTGAAGATTTTTAGCTAAGTCAGAATCTGGCTAATGGTTTTGGACATACCATGTACTTGTGAAAATACAGTGTTTGACTTCTATATTGTTCTTTTAATAACAGCAACCAAGATATTTACACAGATAAAAAAGACAGCAGAGGTCATTTTGTGCAGGATACTGTAAGGAACAATCATGCTTAATTTGGTTCCAATCAGTCCAGAAGTTTCACAGAAAAGATGTTTGAATATTGTAACATCAAAACTTGCAAAAAAATACAAAAGAGGGAACTACCTCTTAAGTCCATCAATGGAAGGTCACGAAAATATATGCACAGATAGATCTCGTCATGCTGATCACTTTTACCTATCACAGAATTCAGCTAAACATATTGTTTTGGAAATATTTGCAAAACAACTACAGTTTGACTCCTATGTTCTGTTCTGATAACAACAGACATGTTTTTAAACAGATAAAAAACCAAACACTCAATTTATGAAAAATACCATAAGGAACAAACATAACAAGTCTAGTTTCAATCTGTCCACTAGTTTTAGAGGAGTAGATTTAAGAAAAAATGTCAACGGAAGACGACAATGACAAACGCCAAGTGATGGCAATAGCTCACATGGCATTTTGAGACAAGTGAGCTATAAAATAACCCTGATTTGTATGAAAAATTACCAAAAATAGAGTACTTGAAATCAAAATTTTATAGAAACCAAAAGGGAGCATCTGACCATGGATTCATATAATTTACTAAAGTTTCATGAAATTTGCTGAAATCTTTTTTTTTTTCAGTTAGAGAAAAACGAACCCTTTTTTAAATTCAAAATGTTCCATAACTCAAAAATTAGTTGTTCAAAATAACTAAAAAAATTAAAACGAGCTTTCTTCATGTACATTTGTTTAGAATTAACAAGAATGCAAAAAAAACACAAAAAAAGGGAAATACCATTAGGTTTTTATGGGGCTAAGATCAAATTTGAAATAAAAAAGCAGAATTGAAATTTTTCAAGTTTGCTCACTATTTGCTTAGTAAAAGCTAAGATGTAGGCTCAAATGTGATTCCCCTTAGGCTATCAAAGGCAACTGCTTGATGAGCCACCTGATCCACACAAAAAAAGTGGATCGTTTGTAGAGGTCAATGAGGTTATTAACCAAATTTCTAGACATTTACACATGTGGTTCAAGAGAACTTCATCTTTAAAAATTGGCCAAATAGAGGCTTGAACGGCATCTGGGGGCCACCTTTTCTAATCAAGGGGAACAAATTATAATTTCTGTTCAGTTTAGTCACCTTTGGCTCCATAAAAGCAAAGCTATATGCCAAAATGTGTTTCCTTATAGGCTTTCAATGGCAACTTTAAGGGGCCGCAGCCATCCCCTGAGCCCCGAGTAATGACAAAAAGTATACAGGTTGTAGAGGACATTGAGGTCACTAACCCAATCAAGTTTCAAAATATTGGCATATGTGGTTTCAGAGAAGTAGATCCCTGAACACTGGCCAATCAGAAGCATAAATGGCTTCTGGTAGCCATCTTGTTTAATCAAGCGGAACCTAAGCAGATCTTTTGAAAAGGTTCTTGCGCAAATCATTTCTGAGTTCTAAGTTGGGTTAACATTGATCAAGAGGTTTTCGTGTAGCAAAATGTAAAAAAGTTTACAGACAATGGACAAAAGATGAAGGACGCAAAGTGATGGCATAAGCTAACTGGAACTTTTGGTCTGGTGAGCTAAAAAGGCAGGATCTATAATTATATTATAGCCCTAATATTGTTTGTTTATGAACAAAATTTTTTTTCTCAAACAATTAATCCTAGCCCCACTCCCCATAAAAATCAAATGGTTGCTCCCTAAAAGAAGGAAGAATTCTAAATGACTAATTGACTAATACATGCATACAAATCATATTACTGCTATGCATAAGTGCCTCCATTGAGTGACTCAAAATTTTCCTATTTTAAAAATATCAAATTTTGTACTAACCTTTCTTTCTTCTGACAACTACTACAGCCACTACTGCCAGAATAACAAATATTACAGTTAAGCTTCCAACTGCTGCTCCTATAACAGCACCTTGTCCTGAACTTTGTGAACCTTCTGAAATATTAAACAATTATATATATCATAAATAACATCCTTAAAATGGAATGTAAAAATGAAATATTGGACCAAAGTCTATAAAGTTTACTTGAAATAAAAAAAATATTTTAGTTTTTTCCAAGATGAGAATCTATTAAAAAACTAGATTTGTAATTACCTTTAGTAGATATTATCTCAATCTGTGTAGGTTGACTCTTGTTGAATTTATTCTCAGCATACATCCTAAGTTCATAAGAAGTGCTGTCCTTAAGTCCTGGTAATTCATATGATTGTAATTCATCTTGCAAAATGATTAACTCTTTAGAAACGATTGCAGATTTCCACATTCCAGAATCTTTTCTTCTGTATTCTACAACAAAACTCTGTTCATGTCCTCCATCAAAGGCGGGTTGCCATTGTAATAAAACCGTAGAATCTGTTGACCCAAGTATTGTAAAATTCGTAGGAGTTTCCGGTGGACCTTTAAAGAAATAATGTTAAAACATTGATTCATGTTAATGCTTACTGTGCATCATTCGAATTAAAGTCTTGGTATATCAAGACAGAACTATTACTATATACATGAATTATTTTAGTGATGTATGTAAAGTCATTTCGAAGACACTTTTAATGTCTTAAAGGTTCTATTTTTCAATGAACATTGAAAAACTAGCTTTGAAGTTTAAGGTTTCTCTTATTTGTAGCTATGGTTTCAGGCTAACCTCAATTGTTTTTTTTTTATTTTAACAATAATAAAAAAATATACATCTGATCAATTCTAACAAATATTAACTTACTTGCAGATATTAACACTACAAGATGTTCCACAGTGTCACCAACACGGTTTGAAAGTCTCAATGTATAGTTGTCAAAGTCCTGTATCAGTAGATTGCTAATTGTCAGTATAATTTTAAAACCATCAACCTGTATTGTGGTACCATAAAACGTATCAGTTATAACATCAGAGACATCTGACATTCTGTATTTATTGGACTGTTCTATTTGGATACCACCTCTCATCCATGTAAGTGTATTGTATTTAGGAACACTGTAAACACTGACATCAATGTCTACATTTCTACCATACTGTCCTAACTTAGTTTGGCTGGAACCATTCAGAAAACGTGGTGGAGCTGAAAATATTGATAATTAATATTTAGAACTACTACTACTTGCACAGATGATCTACACACCATCCAACCGTTGCTATTTACCACAGAAACAAAAGTAAAATATATCCCTACTGATCAAGATACCATTAACATTTTTTTTCTTAAGTCACAAACATTATGCTTGGCACTTCTAACATCAATATTTTTCTCCAATGGACTTATTGTGCTTTTTTGATGGTAGACCAAAAAGATTATTTTTCATAAAATTTTTTAAGTAAATTTATAAAATAGTAAAATCATTGAGCCGGTTTGACTGAGTTGCATTAACGGAAATATCTAATAGAAACATATGTGGATCAATATCCTTAATGTACCTATCAGGGTATCCATAATTCAGTTTGAAAATACAAAACTTTAAACGTTAAGTCGCAGTAAAAGGGACCAGGCAAAAGTGTTCAAGTTTTCCAAGGTTCAATTCATCCAAGATAGAGTATAACCCGGAAATAGTTTGGTCAATTATTGTTTCTACTTTAACATCATTAGTTGTGCCTGTACATGTATATGTACTTCTTATCTCGGTACATCGTAATGCCTTTCATTTTATATTGGAAGAAAATTTTTGTGTGTTGTATATTATGTTTTAAATACTGAATGACACCAAGTGTTATAGGGAAAATTCCTTTTTATTTTTTTTATATCAAGAACGTCATTAGTACATAACATGCTGCTTTGAATGACTCACAATCAGGAGTATCGTCAAACCATGTGCTTTACATTACTACGATAAAATCACTGGGGAAACAAATGTACTGGTTCAAATACCTTTACTATCATCTGTTTGATGTGTAATTAAGCCAGGTCAACATGGTGAAGAAAACCCCACCAAACAAAAGATGCTCTTTTATTTTTATTTATGCTTTCATTTCACATAAGGATAATTATTTCTGCACTCAGATCTGCATTTTTCTAGAAAACGATACATTCATTTTCCACATCAACCAAATGAAACCAAATTAAGAACGATAACTATTGCAAAGTGCCAATTTCATGTACAATCTATACAGTTTTTGTATATCAAAAGCGCTACAATCGAATGGAAATGCATGAATAACCTTCTGTCTGTTTTTTAGAAAGACTGCTACTTAAATTTTCAGATACTATTAACAATTCATCTGTAAAACTTTTTCTATTAACAAAATATCCAATATCACTGTTGGTAAGAATTCCAATGTGTGATTAATAAAAATCTTTCTTTTCACTACACAAGCTATTTTGGATTAATTAAACACACAAAATGTCAACAAGTAATATATAAGCCATGTTAATCGTTGAAAAGGAGTAATCAAGGGAACTAAGATTCTAGCGAAAATCAAAAGAATGTTATCTAGGGAAAAACAAAAGCCACGGGAACAGACAAGAACAATAAAGAACATAAAATAACCAAAATAATACAAATGTACATACAAAGTAACAAAAGTAAATAAGCAACTTGGACTCAAGTAAAAACTAGGAGCATAGACCAGGTGCACCGGAAGGGTAAGGGTCCTCTGCTTTTCTGTCCATCTGATAGAATCTTGCGAAAGGAGCAACCATTATAGTGTATATGACTACAGTACCTTGACTGATAACATATCCAGATCCTTGCTGATCAATAATTCCGTCTTCATCACTGATACCATTACTAGCTGTGCATACATACTCTCCTGTGTCCTGGTATCTGCCCTTCTCAGACTGTTGAGGAAGAACCAGAGTACTACTACCATCTAACTGCCGGATCAGTTCTCCATACTTAGACTTATGCTGCCATTTGGAGAAAGAGCTAGCAGGATTACCATCTGCATCACAATGTATCTCCCGAGATGACTGTGTTAGAGTAAAAGTTTTATTCTGAACAGATATATCAGGTGCGTCTGAAATATAACAATTTATAGACTGTACTTGTTTCTACCGTTGATTGATATGATACTGAATATACTGTAATTGTTAATGAAAAGAAATATTGTTGTATTTGAATCTTAACCTATGAAGTCCTCATTTTCTCTGTAAATAACCCAAAAAATAAAAAAAAACTATTTTTGTATTTACAAGGTGAGTATGCTACACATCATATAAATTTAAATAAGAGTACATAAACATTCATCTAGGGGTGTAATTCTTAAGTTCTTATTATAACATAAGAGCTATACAATTGAGCTCAAAACAAGCATGTATATTCAAGTTATTGTCCAGAACAAAATTGTGATACCTGACAATAATATAAGACAATTTTTGTATTTTCTGTTTAAAATAATACACATTAGGGTGCCAAAGTTACTATAGTATAGTACTGTAACATCAAGAATATCATATTTCATTACGATAGTAGCTTGGTAACTGTGTAATATATAGCAAAAGAGTGATATTTTTTTTTTGTTTTTTTTTTTTTGGTTTTGTTTTGTTTTGTTTTGTTTCGTTTTTTTTCATCAAGAAATTCCGCCCTCTTGGTAGAGTTTGAAGGTGAGCTGTTCTGGATACTTTTTATTTGTTGGTACTTTATTTGTAAGTTATAAAAAATCAATGTATATATATATATATATATATATATATATATATATATGGGTCTCTTCCGAGTGTTCCAGTGAAAAATTTCTTGGTTCCTCATATTCAAACATGATGCTGAAAACACAGAAAAAAATCTTTATCTTTTATCAAGCAGATTTAACTTTAGTAAATGTGTAGAAAATTATGAAATGCTAGGTACAAAATGTTAGATAATAATAATTAGATTAATATGATGAATTTCTGTTTGACAATTGACAGATTTTAACTAAAATTAAAGTGGGCAATAAATAAATTAATTAATGAATTATAATGGACTGTCAGGGACTCAACTCAACACAGTCTTAAGTGGAGAGTGAAGGGTACCTCATGCTTACATTTGCCGTTTTGAACGCATGTGGGTTTACAGTTTTTAAGTAGCACTCCAAGTAAGAATCATTCAAAATGTGATTCATGGTTGAAAAGCCTACATATTTTTATTTTTTATATTTTGCTTAAAATGTCATATTTAACAGAAATGAACCCATACTCTTATGAGATAATTTTTTTTAAATGCACTGTAGAATTCAAAATTAAGGGAGACAACTCTCTAAATGACACCACAATGCAATAGAAACTATTAGATTATCAATGTGAATTATCTAAGAGCAGACAGATTGGAATCCAACATCTGCCAGCCCCTTGTGCTGAAAACATGAGAGGAGGTTGCATTTGATTAATGAAAATATTGCATAAATAATAAGAAAATTATAGGTATTTCTTGGTCGGGGTATGTAATCCCTGCACACTGAATTCATTTATTTCGTTACAAATATATCCTCCCCCAAACCAAATATTTGGAGCTCCTCCACAACATGTTACATGCTTAAAGGACATTTAAGAAATATTATAATGATTAAACTATTTTCCCTGCCTGTATATATATATATATATATATTTTAATTTAAATATTTGAATAAAATTGGTTCAAAAGTTTCTCCCCATGTGGGTCTGGGTGTCAAACGAATAGTCCTGCAACAGCACTAAGCTTGTCGTAAAAGGCTAAATTGCCAAACCCAACCAATCTCTCCCTATTTCCAGTGGCAATCAAAATTCGTCGATCCCATTATCCTTGTGTCCCATCCCATTTTTCATTTATCATAATTTTATGTTCATTTTATCATCTATTTCATGTTCATCGCCTTGATATAGCTGAAATATTGCTGTTCGGGCATAAAACCCTAACAATCAATCAAACAATCAAAACTTTTCTAATAAGTAATAAGTTAAAGTGACATGGCAAAAAGCCTCAATAACTGATGAAGTCTTAGTAAATTGGGACATGCTTCAAATTTTATATCTTGTATTTTGAGAGTCTCATCTCGTGTCTATCAACTGGAATTCAAACTCAAATTTGATTTTTACACCAACTACACTTAGTTAATTACCAGTTTCTAATACACCCATATGTTACAAGTGAGTGAAATCAAGTGAGTAAAAAGTTCAGTGGGATGTCGCGTTAGAAAAAAATGATTAAAAATATCTTGTGTCACCTATGTGAAAGAAACTTCATATTGGTGAATCAAAATGTGCTGACAATTATAAAAGATCTGTAGTGATGATATCAACAAATGTGTTTTAGGGGACAGCAGCAGCCTGTCCAGTGGAGTGAAGATTTCTTTCTTGTTATCTGAAGACCAGTGACTGGCCTAGATTTGAAATATTCCATTACAATGTTTGTTTGTTTTTGTTTTTCGTTTTTGTTTTTGTTTTTGTTTTTTTTTTTTTTTTTCATTATCTCTTTGACATATTCACCATATTCATTCTGCCTAAAGAGTAATCAAGAGAACCCATATTCTAGCAGAAAACAGCAAAAGGATATCAAGGAAAAAAGACCAGACATGGAAAACAGACACACACAAAGAACATAAAGTAACTGAAATAATACATACAAAGCAACACGTGTAAATGAACAAAATTTCAAAGCTTACATGACGCAAATTAAAACTATAATCATACATTTGCATTTCCCATATTATTTAGAACTGTCCTTCCAAATATGTATAAACTGAATGTTGATCAATACTAGTGATTTCTGAAGTGAAAAATGCGATAGTTAAATAGTATCCAACTTCACACACATATACACATTTTGTTCCATTTCACCAATTTCCCAAATGTTTAAACCTGTCCAAAAGATAATTTGCAATCCATTTCAAAACTATTTCAATAGAGTATTATCATATTATTGCAGAAAAAAAAACAATAAAAGTTATCTAATTACAAACTTCTTGATCTCTTCTTTTCCTCATTCCCCATACTCAGTTAAAATCCCGACTTAAAACACTATACATCTTTTTTTTTCCAAAAAAGATGGTACACCTAGATACAAATATATAGTTCTTGGTAGAGATTCCTCATACTTTGTAAGAAATAATTCCTAATCATCTTCCAAATATACAGAGAAAGATGTTTACGAAATGCTGGAATTTTTAATCGACAACATATTTGTCCAGTATGGTGGACGTGTTTTTCAACAAACAGTCGGCATTCCAATGGGAACAAATTGTGCTCTTTTACTTGCTGACCTATTCCTTCACTCTTATGAGGCTGACTTTATAGCTGATCTGATCAGAAAGAAAGAATATCATTTGGCCAGATCCTTCAATCTCAGTTTCCGCTATATAGATGACGTATTATCTTTAAACAATCCTAATTTCGGGGATTTGATACATCGCATCTACCCAAAAGAACTTGAGATAAAGTATACTACAGACACTGTGAAGTCAGCCTCATATCTTGCCCTACACTTAGAAATCGATGATAAAGGAAAACTATTGACCAAACTTTACGACAAACGTGATGACTTTTCATTCAGAATTGTCAACTTTCCTTTCATCTGTGGCAACATCCCTTCGGCATCTGCGTATAGAGTGTTCATATCACAACTCATACGTTATGCCAGAGCTTGCCGAAACTACGCAGATTTTTTGTATTGCACTAGAACTGTAACAAATAGGCTTCTGGAACAGGGTTATGTTGCTACAAGATTGAAGTTATCACTACAGAAGTTTTATGGTCATCATCATGAACTCGTGGATCGTTATGGTGTATCCATCAGCACCATGAAAACTGATTTATTCAACGGGTGATAGTTTTCCTTTCCTCGTTTGTCTACCCCGGACTTTTTATGAGCAACTCGGCGGGTGTTTCTAGAAAAGCAGAGGACGCTTACCCTACCGGTGCACCTGGTCCATGCTCCCAGTTTGTAGTGGAGTCCGAGTTGCTCATTTACTTTTGTTACATTGTATGTATGATTTTAGTTACTTTGTTCTGTATGTCTGTTTTCCATGTCTGGTCTTTGTCCCTGGATTACATTCTTTTGATTACCGCTATAACCTTGGTTCCCTTGATTACTTTTTAGCCCATTTTCTTGCTTGTTCCTCAACCGTGTCCATCAAATCCTGAACCTTTTAATTATAAAGGGGCATACCAGACATAATTTGCATATAAACAACAAAATAGCCACTGGAAAGGTATCGATTTGAAGATACTACAATAATATTTTTTTCAGAAGATCAGTCTTAATTAAGGGGGTCTACCACAGAATACAGAAGAGTATACACCTATATTTTCATGTGAATAGAACACGTAACAGCTTATGCAGTTCTGTATTACAGCTTAATTATCTACAACAATTCCAGTTTGAATTTCTGATAAAAATTTAATCAAAATGTGTCAATCATGATCATAGCACAAATTTACAGATCCGTACAATTCCATAGTGTTGGAAGTTGAGATAATGGCAATAAAAAGTAACTTCTTTTGCATACAAATACAATGTTGTTAAGAGCACTGTCTGTTGGCATGACAATGGATTTTTTTATTATCCTTTTAACCTGCTGAGTGTCAAATATATATGTGGGATTTAGAACTCAAAGATGTCACTCGATTACTTCTTCTTTTAGCCTATTTTCTTCCATACTCCTGAACTTCATTCATCAAAATCCAATGTTTAACATCTGATTGATATACTTTTAATCCACCAAGTGCATATCAGACTCATTAAATATCCAACAAAATGGCTACTGAAAATATTCTTCATTTGAGAAAGGATACAATCACAGGAAATTTTGAAAGGGACAGTATTTTTCGGGAGATAGGTCTAATATGTGACGATATCGCCGAATACGAGAAGATGAATACCTAAACTTTTACATAATTAGTACATATAACAGACTATGTAGTATCATGATCAAAAATCTATTACAATGCTTGGCCTTTAGGTACCCAGTTTGAATTTCTTATAGATATTTAATAAAATCATGTCAAACAATAATTCTTTATGATCAAAGCACAAAACTACACAAATGACCTATCTGGACAATACAATAGTGTTAACTTACACCTGACTTCAACAGTTGTTGAGTTTTGTACATAGTTGTTTCCTGATGCTGTGTTTTTAAATCCACACTTGATAAGTTTTTTGTTGTAGTTTTTAAGTACTTTAAAGTTCAAAGTAGATGATGCTGTAAACGTCCCATCTGACTGTTGAGATGATGATACTGATGTAGAGCTGGATGTAATATCTACATTTCTGTCACCAATTAACCAGATCCATTCTGTAGGAGCAGGACGACTACCAGTAGAGGTACATGTCAGAATCAATGACTGGGTGTTATCTGTAACTACTGGATTCATACTGAAGGATGGAATAAGGGGTTTCACTGTAATATGAAAGAACATCAACGATAGTTATGACATATTTTTTACTGTTTTATATCATCTGAACTAAAGCATAAAAGGTGCAAAAAATGACACTGATTATTGCTAAATCTGATTCTATATTACATAGTTTTTTTCAAAATAGTTAAAGCATATCTCATTTCAGTTTTTACTTAATTTTATCATACGCATCTTTACATTTACAAAATATTTAGAAGGCCACAGTTTTTTTAATTTGTTGGTTCAGAGATTTTTGACTTAATGAAATTGGTCGGTAGTTAGTCGGAAAAATATAAAAAAAAAACACTAGATAAAGTGATGCATTTAACCTTCATACAGCTATATCATAACTCATAATTGTAAAAAAAAAAACTCTTTGTCAGATGTGTTATTGTGTCTGTGAGACACAAATGATGCCCCCCGCATGTGGTTTTGAGTCATATCAAATACCTATCAAAACTAACGTAAAATTTATACTCACAAGTTTTAATTATACTTAATTCATTATGGTAGCATGTGTTTTTCAGGTAAATCAAATTTAAAATCTTCAAGCATTTACATAAAAAGTGTGGAAGACTGTTATTTCCATAGAAATTTTAAATCCGTAAAACTCAGCATGGCTTAAACACAATCTGTAACTAATCATGACAGACTCATATACCAAAAACCAGTCAAATATCTTCATGCGTTTACAAAAAAAGGCGAAAAACTATTATTTCAACACAATTTTTAAAGTGCAGGGACCATTATTTTGGTAAAATGTAGAAAAATGAAACTTATACTCGATTTGTAACTAATCATGACAGACTCACAAATTAAAAAGCAGTTCAATATCTTCAAGGGTTTACAAAAAAAATGCGGATCACTGTTATTTCCTTGAAATTTTTAAAGTCCAGGGCCCATATTTTTGGTAAAATTCAGCGGGAGGAACGAAACTTTGACTCATTCATGACAGACTCAATATCTTTATGGGTTTACAAAAAAAGTGCGGAAAACTGTTATTTCCATGAAAATTTTTAAGTCCAGGGCCCATAATTTTGGTAAAACTCAGCGTAGGGGAACAAACCTTTAACTCTCGATTTGTAACTAATCATGAAAGACTTATATACAAAAAAATCAGTCCAATATCTTCAAGGATTTTTCAAAAAAGTGCGGAAAACTTACGGGACGGACAGAATTACGGACGGAATTACAGACGGACGGAATTACGGACGGACAAGGGTAAAACAATATGCCCCCCCAACTATTTGTTGCGGGGACATAAAAATTGGAACCAGAATAATATATATACTATTTATGTTTTAAATAGAGCATTTTTTATTATCAAAGATCTGACATAGTTTACGAGTGGGATTCCTATTTACTGGATATACCTACACACCAATTCTCATTCAAAATTTGCAGTGTCCAATAAATTCATTGTCTGAATTTGGCTAAACCTTATGCTTTTGGAGATATATGCAAAAAAACTACTATCTGACCCCTATGTTTTATTATTAGTAACAGCGGCCATGTTTTTCGACAAATCAAAAATCCCCACATTCGTTATATGCAGGATACTCTAGGAAATATTCATATTAAGTTTGATTCCAATTGGTTCAGTACTGTCAGAGGAGAAGAGTTTTGAAAAATTGTTAAGTGATGGCTATGTGAGCTAAAAAAAACAAACATTTTTAAAAAAACATTATTATCATTATTTTTTAACCTCTGACCTGTTTGTAACAATCATAACTTAAAACTTCAAATACTTCACATATGTTTAAAAAGAAAAAAATATTCATTTTATTTTTGTTTTGCCTAAATCATTGTATTTAAACACGTCCAATTTGTTTACAGTTTTGCTTTAATAACGGTATAAATAAAAATTCCAGTTCATCTTAGTATTTTTCTTTAACTTTTTTACCTGTAATTAATTTACAGCTACGGCAAAACTGGGGACAGGCCTTCTATACTGATCTCTAAAACTTTTATCAGCATCATTGACTATATTGATTCTATTTTCTTAGAAAATACAATTATTTTTTTTTTAATATAACAAGTATGTTCCTATATCATTTTATATGCTCAATGCAATGGAAATAAAATTTCAAAATATTTAAGGAATGTAACTTATATCTAAATATATTATCTTTTATAAAGAACTTTGGTTCCATTTAAACATAACATAAACTGCTTCACGGTTTATTCTGCATTAATTGAACCAAAGTTCTTCATACAAGATTATTTAATGTTATTTTGAACGAAGATCTAAAGGAGAAAGATTTACATATTTTATGTGTTCTTGTTATTAAATCAAAGTTTATTTTTCTATTTTAGTGAAATTACCTTACTGTTTTAAAGTTTACTTTATCCTCATCTTAATCCCCAAAAATCTTAATTAAGAAATACAGGAAATTCAGATAAAAAATCTTCATATTGCATAAATCAATTAAAAGACAACTAATCACTGATATCATCATATTGACTGGACATATATTTTGTAGATATCAAGCATATTGACTGCAAATTCACTGCAATTTCAATTGAATTGATGAAACATCAAATTCAAGGTACTAAAATGTAAAATAAAACATTTCAACATGTTGTCTTCTACAGTTACGTCCTTTAAAAGCCCGAGTGTGTATTTATCAGAACTTCTCTAGAGTGATTGAATTCAATTGTCAGCAATATTTGACACACATTTGTTGGAGGTCTGTGTAGTGTGAATAAAAAATAATATACACTAATATTCATCAACATATGCAGAAAAAAACTATAAAAAGACTTTACAACAGAAACAGTAATATGTTACATCCTGATGGGGTTGTCTCTTTGATATATTCACCATTTTCATGCTTGATATATAAATTTATGAAATAGTGCAAAAACTGCTGTTATGTGATCAAAAACCTATACAGCCACCATACTTAAATTCAACCTTTCACAATGGTTATGATCAGATTTAAAATGTGTATTAATTTCTCAATAATAGGTTTGTCAAAAACATCTGAAATTACTAACCAGTTATATAATTAACTGTTAGAATATTTTATCAATCAACAGGCATTTCTATTTGGTTTGATATATAAGAGTAATCAAGGGAACCAAGGTTATAGCGGTAATCAAAAGAATGTAATCCATGGACAAATATCAGACATGGAAAACAGACATATACAACAAAGAACATAAAGTAACTAAAATCAAACATACAAAGTAACAAAAGCAAATGAGCAACTCGGACTCAACTAAAAACTGGGAGCATGGACCAGGTGCACCGGTAGGGTAAGCGTCCTCTGCTTTTCTAGAAACACCCGCTGAGTTGCTCATAAAAAGTCAAGTCCGGATTGGACAAACGAGGAAAGGAAAACTATTACCCGTTGAATAAATCAGTTTTCATGGTGCAGATGGATACACCATAACGATCCACGAGTTCATGATTATGACCATAAAACTTCTGTAGTGATGACTTCAATCTTGTAGCAACATAACCCTGTTCCAGAAGCCTATTTGTTACAGTTCTAGCGCGATACAAAAAGTCTGCATAGTTTCAGCAAGCTCTGACATAACGTATGAGTTGTGATATGAACACTCTATACGCAGGTGCCGAAGGGATAATGCCACAGATGAAAGGAAAGTTGACAATTCTGAATGAAAAGTCATGACGTTTGTCGTAAAGTTTGGTCAATAGTTTTCCTTTATCATCGATTTCTAAGTGTAGGTCAATATATTAGGCTGACTTCACAGTGTCTGTAGTATACTTTATCTCAAGTTCTTTTGGGTAGATGCGATATAAAGTCAGCCTCAAAACAGTGAAGGAATAGGTCAGCAAGTAAAGGAGCACAATTTGTTCACACGTCCACCATACTGGACAAATATGTTGTCAATTAAAAATTCCAGCATTTTGTAAACATCTTTCTCTGTATATTTGGAAGATGATTGTGAATTATTTCTTACAAAGTATGAGGAATCTCTACCAAGAACTATATATTTGTATCTAGGTGTGCAATCTGTTTTAGAAAACAACGATGTATAATGTTTTTAAGTCGGGATTTTAACTGAGTATGGGGAATAGAAGTATGAACAATCATAGGTTTTAATGTTATTATACTCAGATAATAGTCTTGAATTGATTGTCTCCAAAAGATCTTTCGAATTTTTCAGGATCCAAATTGAATTGATACCACTACAGGAGTAACAAGTGTTGTGGTAGGACTGCAGACCCTCTTTGACAGTTGTGAGTATAGAAGTTAAAAGTTTTGAAAGAGGTTTGGTGGTACATGTTGCAAATCAAGCTATGAAACGTTGTTTGTATGAATTCTTGTGGAGTTTAGGAATCCAGTACATAGACGGTAAATCACAATCATCGTCCTTGGTAGAGAGACCAAAAGAGGATAGCACAGATATATGGTTTTCCAAAAGCTCTTCTTTGGAGAGAGTGGTAGCAGTATAGGTCTTATCACTGCTATTATTTTCTACGTGTACCTATGATAATTAACATTGTATGTGAAACGTTTTGCAGAGAAAAACAATGTTGTTTTGGGCTTTGTCTGCTGGTACGACAACATATTTGTCATGTAAAGTAGACAATGTTTTTGCTACATCGGGGTCTTGGAAAACTGATGTAGCCTTGGCACTCATTGACTGAAATATACATATTAGTTGACTAAACTTTATATATATATATATATATATATATATATATATATATATATATATATATATATAAATATATATATACATGTATATAATTAGAGAAAAAAAGACAAAATTCCACTCTAAAACATAATACATGTATTTCACTATATCCTACCAGGTTCTTAACTCTGTGATATTCATGAATGCATTAAAGAGAAGACAAGCAACGCGACTTACTAACAATGTGCATACACGGGAAGTACTCGTCACGTCAGGATTAGTTCAATGGAGATATTATCAACAAAAAGGTTCATATACACATGTTAAATATGAGAAAAAGTACAATTAATAAAATAACCCACTGTCAATGGTTCAGCCATTCAGGCGAGATTTAAATTTACTTAAAAATATTGTTTCGTTGTTCATCTAGTTCAGTAGTGCAGTCAGGAAATTTAGGAAATGGAAACAAATTGAAGTTCGGTTGATTGTTTTAACACATGTATCTAAATGGGAACCAGGAAGAATTTTGATTTCGTAACAACAAGCCCAGCACACAAAAATATGCATTCTGATGGGACAGACATTCCTGGAATATTCAAATACTGATGACCTTTGCCGTCGTTGGTTAAAATAACATCTAAAGATCGCCGAACCTTCTGTTTAGCAAGATTTTCGAGTATTCCCTGAATTGAATTACTTTTAAATGAAGGTTTTAGTGATTTTTTTCAATTGCAACTTTCTTCTGTTCCATGGTAAAGAAGCTAATTGTTCTATATCTTGGATCTAGAAAGGAGACAATTGCTGGTTGTGGTGAAGCAGTATCAGTGCTGTGGGAATGAAAGCAAGAAATCAGCTCTTCCAAAATGATACTTTTAACTTTATCTCTAAAAAATATTTCAAACTATATGATCTTCATAATTTTTTCCATCAATTATTATAAAAAAATGTTTTCCATCTTCTCAAAAAAATCAATTGATTTACACGAATCAAGGAGGCATGTGAACCAAGAAAGTAAATTTTAAAGAAATAGTCTTACCTTTAATATTCTTTCCCATCCCATTTAGGAGCTAAATATTTTTTTTTATTTCAGAATTTGCACAACTTATTATTTTGTTTATAGGATTTTCAATAAAATTTAATAAGTTTCCCAGTAAGGCACCCCTTTTATTTTGTATCTCCTACAGTCCTCGAGTCAAAATTAACAATTTCAATGTAATTTTTATATTGGCCATTGCCACCACGAATTTCCTAAATCATTTTTTTTAAATTATAAAAGAAAAAAATTAGGCACAGGTGAATGAATTTGAATCTAACATTTGCTAAATTTCAAGGATATTGAAAACAAGGAAAAAGAATCAGAAATGAACCTCCTCTCAAAAATAACACTTTCAGTCATATGTTTGGATGAGAAGGTCACTTTCAAACCTCTTTCTTGGCCACAGGGGTCTTTCATCAATTCTAAATTTAGGTCACAACTGACAAACGGATCATATAATGATGACAATGATGACTCAGCAAAAATTTATCAAACAATATTATGATCAAGCTACCATATAGCTGTAAATTTTTGCAGCAACATAATTTTTGCGAAATTTTAGTTACTAAGGGTACCACAAAAGTATAATATAATTTTAAAATCATGTTTACGAATTCCTCAGGAACAAGGTCAACTGGCATAGACTACATAAAATTAGAGTGAGTGAAAGAACTGACATTTTTGACACAATACCACAAAAATTACCAGTTATAACATATTTATTATTTTGCCTATTAATACGTGATTTTTGGTGACAGATAGAATCATACAGTTACAATAACACCATCATAAAACCTTATTACTCTAGCTACATGTATACTTACAGTCTAATCTTATCACTGCTGTATCTGTCTGTGGAGTGTAAGCGACACCATCATACCCCGCCTGGCATGTTACAGTAACACCATTATAGGATCTGTTGATTTTAGATATTTTGTTCTCTATTGTGTGTTTGTTAGTGACTGTATATGCATCATTGCCTATCGTCAATTTCATATTTGGTGCTGGGTCTCCACCATTTGCTGTACATTTGATGGTAAGAGCATGGTCTTCAGTTCCAGGAATAGTGTTGTCTTTTTTATTGGATATGTTGACACTTGTTGGGCCTTCTGAAATGAAATATTTCAGTAAAAGTAAACAAAAGGCTTTATTTACAATTATTTTTTGTAATAGCCCTCACCTTTTAATTAAATACATGTACATGTAATTTGCAATATTTCACAGGCAATTAATGGATATACCTTTATTTTTTTTATAAAACTTCTGTACACTCCAAAAAAGTGTGAAATCCCCCCCTTAAAGTCCAATAACTCTAAATCATAAATTCTGAAAGATTTTTGCAATAAAAATTTTTCATGTCAGAACATTATTTGAAATTATTATAACTCAGTATATAAACATCACTACAAAATTTTCTACAGTAAAATTGCTATTTTTTTTCCTTTTTCAGTGTTTGACTATTAAGCAGTCCATTGTTTTCAGACTATTGATGTCAACCGCTTTTGCGGATTTTTAGTTCCATCACCAGATTGGACAAGAATTTTACATTTATTCGGAACGCTCATCCTCTCTTAATGAAAACCCCGAAATGATCACGTCTGCTCATTTTGTCTGCTGAATCACAAATGGCAAGGTTTGCCTCCTGAACTGACCAGGATTTGGACACAATTATTGACCAAACGGCCTCTAAATACACAAAATCTGTTATACGCGTGTCGAAAAGGATTTAAAGTGACTATCTAAACTGATTGAAAAGAAAACACGGGAGATGTCTAGTATTTTGAGTTCACCTGTATTTTCTGCAACTTCAGAAGCTATTGTTGATAAGCAACACACTACTGCCAGCAACAGTGTAAGCAATGTAGCACAGGTCCAGTCTCTAATATGTTACCTGATCTACATGTACCTGACCTTTTATCTTATGATTATGAGCTAGTAAACGCTTTGAATGATATAACTAATTTCGAGGCAAATAATAATCAGTTACCAATTCAAAATAACTTTCAAAACTTTACAAACACACTGATATGTAATTTTGGTGGATTTACATCTGGCATAACAATTAACAATTCGACAGTTAATTTTTATGTTCAAAAGTAACTGGTTATAACTTTAAAAACACATAATTGTTACATTTGATTGTTATTCAATAATATTGTTAACTCTTTATTGTTTTTTTTTACTCAATAGTGAATACTGGCGCCCTCTTCAACAGGTCTTGCACTTTAACATAGGTGAAATAAATGTTTTCGAGACAATATTCAAATGTGTGCACTGTTGCTGTTCTTTATCTTACAGACGCCATGTAATTGATGTTGAAGACTCCTTTTGCAAATTCAAACTCCTATGAATTCCTAGTGAAAAGGTCAAGGAGACAACATTCAGATTAAAATATTGCCAAAAGATGCATCGTTTTCTGGGTTCTGAACATTTTGAGGTGATGAGGGGAAAATATCAGTGGCATTCAAATTGAAAATATTGTAAAAAGCATTTTTCTGGGTTATCATTTTGTGATGATCATTCAACTATGAACAATGGATGGATATGGAGTAAATGTATTACAAGTCTAATGTTTTCGGTATAATAAAATACTTATAGACTAGGTATTCGGGAAATAGCAAGTTTATGGTTCCCCTTGACTGTGACTGTTGCCCGAGGTGTAGCCAAAGTTCCATAAAACAGAAAATTGATAGAATAGAGATACAAAAATTGTTACAATATGCTTAAGTGTCATGGTATGTTTCTCTCAAATAAATTCCTCATTTTGGTTATTACTAAGAAATATTCCATCAAAAAATCTATGGGAAGGTTGGAAGGCAGTTTTTTAGTGACCCATACATATTTTCATAAAGATACATCTCATGAATTCCCCTCAAACGGCACGAAATGTACAAAAAACACACACACCTTTTTTTTAGAAAAAAACTCAATTAAAAATTCAATAACTCAAACATAAGATAATGAATCATCATGAAAAACTGTACAGGTCTTCAGATTAATATAACTAACAATTATGTAAAGGTTTATGAAATAATCATAACTTTTTTTAGATACTACCCAACTTGTGAAAGAAACATCCCTATTTTAGTGCCGTAACTAAAAAAAAAATTCAATCAAATTTTCACCAAACAATATACAGACTGACTGACTTTAACCCAAGTCAGAATTCAGCTAAACCTAAAAGTTTAGGAGATATATGTGAAAAACTATATCTGACAAATATGTTCTATTTTTAGTAACGGCGGCCATGTATTTCGATGAATCAAAAATCCCCACATCCGTTCTATGCAAGATACCCTAAGGAACATTCATACCAAGTTTGGTTTCAATTGGTTAAGTAGTGTCAGAAGAGAAGATTTTTGAAAGAAATAACATTAAATATAGCAAAAATCATTGAAAAAGGGCAATATCTCCAACATGGCTAAACAGATTACAACCAAAATTTAACTAGAGATAGATCTCAACATGCTGAACACTTTTATTCATGTCAGAATTCAGCTAAACCTAACGGTTTAGGAGATATATGTGAAAAACTACTGTCTGACTCCTATGTTCTACTCTGATCAGCTGATTGATCACCAGTAAATACCTGAGGAATACCTGAAATTCTGGCAATACATGTCGTCTCATGAAAGAAAAGAAGAATTTGCCTGTAGAATGTACATTTAAACTTGTGGATGTCACATAGCATAACATGGACTTGATTACAAAACTATGAGACAGTGATTGTATTGGCAGTGTATAGTATTACGACTATGCAGTATATTGGAAGACTGAAGCAGGAAAGTGTATGAAAATTGACATTTTTATGACATTTAGAAAAAAGTAAGAGAGTTCAAAGGTTGGTTTTGTAAATATTAAAATGTCTTGTACTTAAATTTACCAAAATTCAATATCTCCTCAGTTTTGTCTTTAATTATCCTTTTTTGAGTTTCAAAATGTTGTTTAAATCAAAATGAAAGAAATGTCTTAAACTTTTGATCTTTTTATTTCTTACCAGTATAGCAACAAGTTTAATTATCCATATAAGTTTTTGATATAAGGGTTAATTGAGGGACACTGGTTGAAAATATTTTCAATGATAACTGATATTAAACATTTATCCTGCAATGAGGTTATTTGTTAAACGAAGAAAGGTATACGGTTTTTTTTTTTTTTTTTTTTTTTTTTTTTTGCTGTATCCGTACATTAGCAGGTTATCGACTTTCTGGCTCCTCCCACTCACGTGATCGGCGAAACTTCTTTTTTCAGAAAAAAAACATGGCTGTATTTGATATGTCACATCTTAAGAATGTATGCGTGAGTGAAGCATGTCCGTTTTGTACCAATATGATACAATTTTGTACATTTGTTGACTTGCATTCTTTAATGTTGGTTGATGTCATAACATAATGAATCAAGATATACAAATATGTTCCATGAATGTAAGAAAATATTTGACGTCTTAATTGGGCTAAACCAATCAAGAGGCTCCCAGGAGCCTGAATCACTCACCTGGTTACATTCTGTCTTACAAGGGCAATAAATTGAGCAAGCAGTTGTCCGATAATTTTGACTCAGGAAGACTTTGGCAGGACTTATCATAAAGGTCATTTTAGCAATAAAAAGTTTCTTTCTATTTATAAGTTTTCAAGATATTGACTAAAACAAAAAAAACCAAAATAAAACGTCCTTTTTCAGCTTTAAAGGGCAATGACTCTTAAAAAGAGTCACCTAACAACTTTGATTCCTGCAGACTGTTGAAGGCCTTATAATAAGGCTCATTTCAGCAATTGAAAGAGTTTTGCTAAACCTTTTGGTTTTGGAAATATGTGTGATAAAGTACTGTCTGACACCATCTTCATTTTTTAGTAAAGGCAGTCATGTTTTTCAACGGATCTGAAATACCCTCTTAAGTGGTATGCAGATTACACAGAGGAACATTCAAACCAAGTTTGGTTTTAATTGGTCAAGTTGTGTCAGAGGAGAATATTTTTTAAAGAAGTAACATTAAAAATAGCAAAAGAAAGTTGAAAAAGGGCAATAACTCCAACATGGCTCATCATCCTACACTTTTATTCTTGTCAGAAATAGGCTAAACCTAACAGTTTTGGAGATATATGCGATAAAGTACTGCCCGACTACTATGTTCTATTTTTAGTAACGGCGGCCATGTTTTTCGACGGATCAAAAATCCCAACATCAATTCTATGCAGGATACCCCAAGGAACATTCATACCATGTTTGGTTCAAATTGGTCAAGTAGTGACAGAGAGGAGAAGAGTCAGAAAAATTGTTACGACAATGACGGTGGACGCCAAGTGTTGGCAATAGCTCAAATTATGATAGTGAAAAGGATGATTATGCATGTATTACTTATTTTGAATATGATGTCAAATTGAGTGAAGGACAAAAACTTTCAAGTCAAGGTAACCTTACCTATAAGGAATGTGCTGAAGTGTCAATTAAAGAATCTTAGTGAGTGTGCTCACATACTCCACGCGCCCCAATGTTGTATATACTCAAGTAAATTTGTTCGTAAGAGAAATATATGTAGAGGGACCCTGATAAAAAAAGAAATTAGAGTGTTTTTTTTTCAGGCTTTAGACCTTTATCTTCTAAAAAACTTTTGTTACTCAGAAACTCTAGACTGATTTTTTGAGTTTTAGCCTATCCAACGTAATTATCATCGCAGCGGAAGAAAACATACACTTGACCTGTAATTTGTCATGGTAAAATTGTCTACCAAAAATCATGTCATAATCTGCAAGCGTTTAGACAAAAAGTCTGAAAAACTGTTATTGCTGTCAATTTTACTAAGTTCAAGGCCCATAATTTTGGTAAAAATCATCAGAGCGGAATTAAAGTCAAACTTGACCTGTAACTTATCATGGTGAACTTATATACCAAAGAGTAATCAAGGGAATCAAGGTTATAGCGGTAACCAAAAGAATACAATCCAGGGACAAAGACCAGACATGGAAAACAGACATACACAAAAAAGAACATAAAGTAACTAAAATCAAACATACAAAGTAACAAAAGCAAATGAGCAACTCGGACTCCACTAAAAACTGGGAGCATGGACCAGGTGCACCGGTAGGGTAAGCGTCCTCTGCTTTTCTAGAAACACCCACTGAGTTGCTCATAAAAAGTCAAGTCTGGGATAGAAAAACGAGGAAAGCAAAACCATGACCTGTTGAACAAATCAGTTTTCATGGTGCAGATGGATACACCATAACGATCAACGAGTTCATGATGATGACCATAAAACTTCTGTAGTGATGACTTCAATCTTGTAGCAACATAACCCTGTTCCAGAAGCCTATTTGTTAGAGTTCAAGCTTGATACAAAAAGTCTGCATAGTTTCAGCAAGCTCTGGCATAACGTATGAGTTGTGACATGAACACTCCATACGCAGGAGGCGAAGGAATCTTGCCACAGATGAAAGGAAAGTTGACAATTCTGAATGAAAAGTCATAACGTTTGTCGTAAAGTTTGGTCAATAGTTTTCCAGAAATCATGTCAATATCTGCAAGCGTTTAAAAAAAAGTCCGGAAAACTGAAGATAGATTGATGGACAGGTCAAAAACATTATACCCTTCGCAACTTTTGTGTGGGGTATAATAAATATGGAAATGGGAAAAGTCCAGGGTCAGATGGCTTTACAGTGGATTTTCATAATTTTTTTCTGTAAAAATATTGGACCATTCTTATTTCGGTCCATATATTAAATATGGATATGAATAGGTCATTTTTCTGAATTGCAGTGTCAGAGCATTATAACTTGTATCCCTAATTAGGGTAAAGATAGGAGATATATAAACAAGAGGCTCCCGAGAGTAAGAATTGCTGACCTGGTTGAATTATACCTTTCAAAGGCAATAACATTAAGAAGTTGTCAAACAATTTTGACCCAGCAAACTTTTGTAGGACTTATCATAAGGATCATTTCAACAACTGTAAGTTTCTTTTAATAGATCATAGTTTTCAAAATATTGACTGAAAACTGCAAAAAAGGCATCATGTTTCCCCCTCAAGGGCAATAACTCTTACAAGGAGCCGTCTGACAACTTTGATCCCTGAAGACTTTTGTAGTCCTAACAAGGATCATTTCAGCTATTGAAAGAATTTGGCTAAACTAGCAGTTTTGGAGATATATGCGTAAAACTACTGTCTGACCCCTATGTTCTATTTTTAGTAACAGCAGCCATGTTTTTTGACGGATCAGAAAACCCCAAATCAGTTCTATGAAGGATACATCAATAAACATCAATACCAAGTTTGTTTCCAACCAATCAAATAATGTCAGAGAAGAAGATTTTTGAAAGAAATAACATGAAAAATAGCACAAAACCGTAAAAAAAGGGGCCATAACTGCAACATGACCTAACGGATTAAAACGAATATTTGACCACAGATAGATCTCATCATGCTAAACACTTTTGCCCAGCTAGAATTTAGCTAAACCTATCCGTTTAGGAGATACATGCAAAAAAAACCTCTAACCCGTATGTTCTATTTTTAGTAACAGTGGCCATGTTTTTCAACGAATCAAAAATCACTACATCAGTTCTATGCAGAATACCCCAAAAACATTCATACCAAGTTTGGTTCTAATCGGTCCAGTAGTAGTACAGGAGGAGAAAAGTTTTGTATAATTGTTAACGACGACGACAATGGACGACAACAGACGCCAAGTGAGGGCAATAGCTCACGTGGGCTTTGGCCAGATGGCTAAAAAACTGGATGCCTATTAGTTTACTAAATATTGATATTAAGATTAGATGAATACTTAAAAAACCAGAGTGCTGTGTGTTGGAAATAAGTAGTTTTCTGATCAGATTCTATGTTAATATACCCAATAATGCCCGCACAGTTAGTCAATATGCAGATGACACATTTCTAATGTTAGATGGTAAAGAATCTTCATTTAAAGAAGCTTTAAATGTTTTGATGAATTTCATAAGGTTGCAGGATTTTAGATGAATACTTCGAAAAGTTTTGAGGGGCTGGCAAGAAATAGTTAAGATTACTTTGAACAATTAGGTGGTTTTAGAGCATTCTTGCTATGTGAAGACGAAGTGTAAGGAATGGCTAAGAATGTTAAGAATCTGTTCTGGATAGATGTACTTTAATTATGCTCTTCGTGATTGTAGATCTGTCTTGAAAATTAATCTGAAAGGCTGTCTTTAGATATATTACATTTTGTACCATTAGAAGATTTTACTTACTTCAATAGTTGGGAAAATGCTGGTATTCAGTATCTTTATTGCATCTTTGATTTTGATAGAAAAACCTTGTTTACATTCGAACAAATCAGAGTAAGATCACAAAACTTAATGAGATACTTTTCTCTTATTGCAAATATTCCTGTAAATGTCAATGTGTTTATTAAGGATAAATGTACTAATTTAATTGTGGAAAATGTTATTGCAGTAGATGATTGTTTGCAAAACTAGTCAAATTATTTTATTATGAACAAAAAATGTTGTGTTCACACTTACTTGTTTAATTTTCAATATCGTATTTTACATAGAGTTACTGTCACAGTACATTTTGTAAAACCGAGATTGCATCTGTTGGCCATTTATTTTTTGAATGTTCATTTACTAAACATTTACTTAAAACATTCTTTGATTGTCTAAAGAATGTTGATTTGCAAGAGTTTTTCCTTGGAGTTCAACAAAGAAGTAGTTTATTGAATTTACTTTTGGTAATTGCCAAAAAATTTATTTTTAAATGTGAATTGGAGGAAAAGTACCCACAAAACAGGATTAAAATTGAAGCTTTCAAATATTTATAGTTTACAGCTCTTTGTTGCGAAAAAGCACAATAGAGAAAATAATAAATTACAATTATGGGCCCCTATAAAAAATATTTTTTCCAAATTTATTGTATATGTTATCTTACATTCGCCTTCGTTAAGAAGGGTATACTATAGCATATTAATTGAGCTGTGTCGCAAGACAAACCATATCAGTCTCGTTTAAACAGGTCAAATCATATACCATGACATTGACCTTAGGCCTGTATATAAGCCCTGTTCCACGTGTTATCTTCACTTTTTTTATTGAGACGCAAGTCAAGCTATTGTTGGTGAACGCCGTTCACATTTGATAATTGTTTTTTCTCTTTAAAATTTTACATTTACTGTATTGTGTATTGAAATTTAGCATGTTAACTTAACAATAATTCATGTTTTCTAGACGTAGTCTAGGACTTTTATATTATTTTATTATATTAATTTGAAGTCTAGAAGTTAAGAATTTTCTATAAATATAATTGTAGTTTTAATACATCCATCTATTGCTACACGTAGTGTAGCTTTTGCAATGACTTTGTTGTGAGGTCTATAAATAGAATACATAATTTGTTCTAGTTTTTGAACTGTTAAAGGCCGATAGAATAACCTTTTCAATCGTTCGTTAGGAATGATTCATAAGAAGCTGTTGGCATAAAACATGTATATATATATCTTACTTAATACAGTTGTTGAAAGTAAAAGAATCAAGAATTTGCAATTGCCATTTTGAATTCCTCGATTTTGAAATAATTATATGTTCGCAACCCAGTATATAGGACAGTTTTCCTTCTCTGCAATCTATTTCTCAATTTTTTGGTTTCTTGTCCCATTTTTTAACCCCCTGTACTAGTACCTTGTTATTGACCCATGGCCAGTAATGACACCATTTGGTTATGAATCCTTTAGAGTTAATTATTCAGTACCTTGACTGAGGTATTTTCACTTCTTAAGACCTTTTTTATAAGGTGTCATTTACAGTGACAACTGCAACTTTATTTTAATACTTTAATGGTTGAGTTCAGATCAATAATGATAATAATTATATGATAATAAAGATGTTTGGGTATACTCAAACTCGAATTTTTAACATGTGATATGTTAGTGAGTTATAGATTTTGCCAATTCTTTTTCAATTATGTTCTTTACTTCTGGAACAATTAATATCTGATAGCTCTCTTGAACAGGATATTTTACAGATGTATATCCCATCATTTTACATTATTTCAGTCATGTTTTTTGTGACATTGTTCCATTAGATGAGTCCAAACATAATATGATAATTAACAAATTCACTTTCTGATGTTTTAGTGGCTGGAGGATATATTATTTATTTGATATTAGAATCCGACATTCTAATTTGAGAAACAAAGTATAAACCATAACTTCCATCAGTTTTTGCATTCACTAAATCAACTGGTACTGTTGGAGTGACGTTTCAACTATTTGATTTCTTATTTAATCCAGAAAGTTGAATCCAACAAGTTTGATGGATTCTATTTTAAATTTCCAACCATCAAGTACTTTATGATGAAATGAAATTACTGTTGAAATTTATTTCCTGCTCCATCAAGAGAGGTCTACAGTTAGATCTCTTGCAATCAGATCTAGATTATTTGTAATTATACTGATTTTCATTATCTTAACCTAGAATTTGGTCACTGAGTAGTTATTTGCATGAATTATACATATCTACATATGCAATTGTAGGATCAATACTGAAAAAATTGAAACTTCAATTTACTGTTAAATAGATTGTGCCTTTTTTGCAGTAATATTTTGTATTATACATATATCACTTAAGTAATGATTATTCTATGTATATTTCAGTTGTTCTGATTAAACTAGATATGGGTAGATATTAATACCATATAAATCTTTCAAAGAATTTTTATATCTCATTTTATAAATGCCAACATTTGAGTGTGTAAGGGATCGTTTCAGAGCACTTCGTATTTTGACATTACAAAAATCTTATTTTAGAATAAGTTGGAAGTGTTGATTTTAGTAGAAATATATCTATCTCATTTTAGCCTTTGTAGTGTGTTTATTTTAATATGCTATGTGTGTAGAAGAAGCTTCAATGAATATAAGTCTGTAAAGTATTTGTATAGAACAATCATATGAATGAAACTGCTGTAGGTGTTTAACTAAAGTCTCAAGTTTTGAAACTGTTCAATTTGAAGATTTCTTGTAGAAATTAGCCATCATTTCTATATTTACAAGCATCATTAAGGGGCCTTTTGGCACTAAATTTTGTTTGTGGATGTCCCTTGACCTAATTAACTGTGTAATGTGTAGTATGTGATAAGTTATGGTTTATCTCTTCAGGGTTAAAAATACATGTGCATTTCTTAAAACATCTTTTCATAGAGACGCTTTACTAAATCCCCAAATACAGATAACCATATCCAATCAATCAATGAACTTTTACAAACCAATTTAAGGTTTATCTGTTGTACAATATATTTTGAAATATTGTTATCGGGTAAGTCAATGTTTTTTATATTATCAGTTTGAAACTGTTCCAGGCTATGTTATGTACCTGTAAACACTTGAATTTACCTCAGTGTGTGCTTAAAGCAAATAAACTTGTATGCTTGAGTTTAGTAAGATTGGTTCAGGCTAGTATATTTTAACTTATTTGGAAAAGAAAATTGTTGGAATTTATAATTCTGACTAGTACGAGCAATGGTTTTTATGGCTCAGACTTAAGCTTCTAGAAATATTCTAAGGACTTTGGTTTATCCTACAATGTTTATATTGTTTTCTTCATTCATTTAGATTTGATTTCTGCATTTGTACAATTCATGCTTATATTTTACAATATCCATAAATACACAGAATTCGTGCTGTCAACATGCAAATGAGAAACAATTCGCACATACTTATCCTTTAAGTTCTTCATTAGCATTTTTGTTAGTAAGTTTTGGATGATTCTGTATATTACCTTTTGATTAATATTTCACTTAAGTTCACTTATTTCTGTTTTTGAATAAGTTTAAAGATCTCGCTTGGATGAGTCTTTTGAAAATTCTGTTAATCTCCACTACAATAAGGAAAATTGCTTAAATAATTTGATATTTTACATATGGACATCTGGTTTAAAGTTAAATCCTTATTGAGGAAGATATCTGTCATCTGACGAGACTGTCTAAATGACATGTTTGTCAAAGAGTTATGTAAACTTTCTTCTTTCTTACTATGTAATGGATGGTTCATAGTTTTCTGGTCAGCTTGATAAGCAAGACTGGTCTTTACTACAATGATTTCTATTATTTTAGGTTTTGAATTGTGTTTTTAGACTTAATATCAGTCCTTACACAAGCAGGTCAGGTAGAAGAAATTGCTCCTACTTCTTTAAATTATTTTTTAGTGTACTGCTTATTAGTACATCTTTATATGTATTACAGTTGTTTACGGACCCTTATTTTGATTTTTGGTAGTATTGCCTCCTACACATTTGCAACAAGTCATACTTAAGATATTTTCTGGCATTTATTGGTACTTTTGATTTAGCATTTATAAGAATCTTACAACCAGAATACTGTTATAGGATCTTATGTCTCATATTTATGACATTGTGAGATGTTTACTATGCAGTATGTTCACTTCATTTTATTTGCTTGATGTCTGTGAATTTAAGGTCATTTTAGTGTCAATCTGCTGCACCTAACTCTTGCTGCTTTTTTGTGCAGCATTTTTTATGCTAGTTTCTATTTAGTAAATCGTTATCACTTCCTTATGATTATGATGTATAAATTAAACTAAGGTTTCTTTTCTAGCCTTCAATTATCAAAGTGGTATGCTAGTTTTCCCGTTTCTGCAAAGATGTTAACACATTTGATTGCAAGGTAAAATAAAACCAAGACTTACCTATGACTGTATCCACATGAATATTTGCTTCTTGGTTTGATGCTTCAGTTACGTTTTGTTTTATAATATATGTATTTCATACTGTATGTATCATATACTTCTTTAACCCACTATGTAGTGGAGAATAAGGTTTGAAGACAGTTGAAATATTTTTGTCTTCAGAAGTCACCCTAATAAAATGATTGTGGATAGAAACTGTGATATAGTGATTTGAGGTATAGTAACATTTATAAAGTCTTTATGGTTTGATTGATTATTAATATGACCTGACATTTTGTATTTGATGGTATGTGTTTATAAACATGTGTAATTGTTACTTAACACCATTAATGCTGATCATACTCTTTCATCAATTTCTATTTCCTTAGAACACAATTTTGTGAAATGTGTTTGGTTACTATCATATAAACTAAGTTATGCAATCAAGTTTTTTATTTCCTAGTAATAAGTGTTGAGAAGGTGAACTAATTGCTTTAGGTCATGATATGAAGAATATTTTAGTTGATATTGGTGTAAAAACTGTAAACTGTGTTTGATTTTAAGTTTATTTAGACTTGTATTTTTCAGACATAAGTTTAGACTTGTAATTTTCATCTTCGGCTCTATTATGGTGCTTCTTTAGGTCTGTTGAGTATACCTGTGTCATATTGACAAACAAGTAATATAACAGGTTGATTAGTTAAAATATGTTATTGTTTGAGCTCAGCAACAATTTTCTGCTGGTTCACCTGTTTAAATTACCGAGAAAATAATTTAAGAATTATGATTTTATTATTATATTTTGATTTTGATTTTTTTTTTTTTTTTGAACTTTTATTTGGTGTTATTTATATGATATTCTTGCTATGGTCTTTGCACTTTACTGGCGGCAAACTCATTTTATTTAATACTTAATTTTTCAACTCTTTGAACATGCTATATTATACCCTTCTTTAACGAAGGCGAATGTAAGGTAATGTTCCCTCATCGAAGCATATCGTAGAGGTGTGAAGGATGGGTGGCATTATCATAATGAGCCTGAGGCTCAAGAAGGGTATAATATACCCTCCTCGTGTGTTTGTCATATTTGTTGTGTTTGTCTGGTGTCTTGCAATGCGATTGCTACTAATATCAATACACTGTATATTTAAATATCTGTTAAGTTCTTTCGTCTTTTCACATTAATTCCCACCCTATCTTTGCACTGTTGAAACAAACTCTCTTTAAAAGTGAAGATAACACGTGGAACAGGGCTTATATTGGCCAAAGGTCAATGTCATGGTATATGATTTTGACCTCCTAAAAACGAGACTGATATGGTTTGTCTTGCGACACAGCTCAATTAATATGCTATATTATACCATTCTTGAGCCTTAGGCTTATTATGATAATACCTCTCATCCTTCACATCTCTACGATATGCTTGGATGAGGAAACATTATCATACAGGTAGTAAGTCAACATGCATTAGACTATTTTGTATCTTTGTATTTTTGTATAATAAAACAATTTACTGAGTTAATTTTTAATTAGTGAGAAAGTACTGAATGTTGCAGGGTGGCAGTAGGTTGAGTGAGGGTGAAAGGAGAGAGAAAAAATAATTATTCAAAAATTTGAAATGAATTACAAAATCTTGTCATATGAGGTAAAAATCTTTAGATTATAATATATTTTTGAATACTTTTTCTAATAGAATACATTGAGTTTTTATACCAGCAATTAAAGACTTGGCCCTTGTATAATCAAATATATCATACCTATCACAACAAGCTGGTGTGTTTGTACTTTACTAGAGTCTCCGTACACTTCACACAGATACTGTCCTCCATCAGTTTTCTTTATATCTAATATCACCAGGTTATATTCTCCATTAGAATGGTCTCCAGTTATACTCAGTCTCTGTCGTAATTCTGTTGGTACAGTGTTATATATTTTATTGTTCTCTGATAAAGGCAACACTAGGTATGGGATTAAACTATTCCAGATTATTATTCCATTACTTTGTACTCTGTGAGTACAATTTAGCTGTACTATTGAACCCGTCACTGTCGTTATTGACTGTGCAGCATTAAAAATGAAGTAGTCTGAAATAAAACATTGCAAGATTCTATATGCAACAACTGAATGAAACAATTGATTGGTCTAATTTTGATTAGATTGGTATGGACAAAGTATTAGTTCTGGACTGTGTAGCAGTAAACAAATAGGCAATCTGAAACAACGAATTGTGTTTTAGACAGAACAGTTCAACGAAGTATAATACTAACTTTCATATACAAAAACTGCTTACAACCATATTTCTTCAAGAACTCGTTGGATAAAGGCAAGACATAGTATATTTGTTAAAAAATGTTTGTTTGTTCGAAATAAGGTTTGCTATTGCCCAGTGCAACTGTATAGTAATACTTAAAAACTTGTAGTATTAATTGGCAAAACAAGACGACTTCGAAATTAATGCAAATATAATGCAACATAACTTACGCTGGTGTTAGAGAGATTGACGTTCATAAAACCGACAATTTTTTAAAGCGCATTGAGTTTTATCAATGATTATTATTGAGGACAGACATTTTAATACTTGCATGCCTAGCTAGGCCAAATGAAATTTTAGTTTGTGCCGATGAAGATTACGTGTCACTTTACATCGTTTGGTGGTACACTCAGTGTCAGTGAGGGGCTTGCCTATTGAGCACATAAAACCACAATGTTGTGAAAAACAATGTCGATTAAGCCATTTTATTGTTTCAAGGGGCAGAAATAGGAAAAATCTGAGTTATATTAGTGAATGATATTTTAATTCTTTCACGTCTTCATATAATGGCCTTTTATATCCTCTAATAATCAAAGGATTACGTGGCGGTGTTGTACAAACTACTAACTCTGAAGGTAGATGTATGATTTCATGTGATCTGTTTATGATAAATTCTGCAGTTTATTGTATAACGACTTTTCGTTACTGGGGAAATGAAAAACACAGATCTAGACTTAAATTACAAGTATCTATAAATTGAAAAATAAATTTGAATTGTAAATTTAGTTAAATCAATTAATTATCATTTTGTACGAAGAAAGTGTAGTTAAAAAAATCTATTTCAGACAATACAAAGGTAAATCATCTGCGGACGTATAACGAATGAGAAAAAGAGCAATGAAAAGACTCCGAACAAAGATTCTGGCGGAAATCCAAAGAATGCAATCCGAGGTTGAAAACTAAGTATTGAAAACGTCTGTGATGCGAACGTACGTTTTTTTTCGGATAAAAAGCTTACATTCGTAAAACCCCGGTTTTTAACCTTAACCATGCGGGAACCGTATAAATACGGTCTTTGGCTGTTTTTCGATTTTTAGGTTCTGGCAATGTTATTTTTACCTTTGGAAACAACAATTTGATTTCATATCCAAGCATATTGAATGTGCATTAAAATGAGGGTATCGTATACAGAGTTATCAAAAATAGGGACTTGGCACCTGAATAAGAGATCACTAGTCAAGAAGCCTACAAAACGTTGTGATTTTTTAGCGATTGAGCTCAATTTTCGGCCTCTAACAACAGCAGAATTGATCCACAGTGATTCACTTTACCTCATTCCTATAGAATAATTATGTCTCTCACCACAGCCACGATTTCAACCCCATATACCAACTACTTCCGGTTTTAGGCAAATCTGAAGCCAAACATTGCAAAAAATCTTCATTTTTTCTCATGAGTAACAGCTTTGGGGACCCAGGCTGACCTTCCATTTATGTTATGATCAAGTTTTTCCTTAAACGACCATCAGAGGGAACAAGCTTTTGAAAAATTGCACTTTTGACACTGTATTAATGTAAGCACCACATCCGGTGAAAAATGACAAAAAAACGCCAAAAATTACCATTTAAGGCAACGGACCCATTTTCCCGCGCATTCCCACCTACCTACTTACCACCTCCCCACCTAATCCCGTGATCACCTAGATCACCTATCTTTGATTTATATAAAGCAATCAGCATCAGCACCATAATTTACTTAATTTGCATATAATTTGCATCAGTTTGCAGAACATCGAAATCTAAACATTTTTTTTCCAAACAATCAGCATGGTAAGATAAACCTATAGAGTGTACAAAATATTCACATTCATATATAACCGCCAGTAATGTTTTATCAATAATCAATATAACGGACAAAATTCTTACCCGTCACTACATTTTCTTTGTGGACACAAGTGAAAATTTCCTGGGCTGAACGGCTATGCATGCAGTGACGTATTATGTATATGAGACTACTTTACATGTTCTCAGGAGCATATTTCAATTTTGCATGTACTGTTTAAATATTGGCAAAAATACCGAGGCGTCAATGGTAGAACAATTGAAAGTTTGCAGCCTATAGGTGAAAAAAAGAAATTAAGACGATTAGTACGTGGGCTGAGATAACCCCCCGTGCACCCCTTCCCCACTCATCAACCAAAATATGATTTTCAGGTACCCTTATACCTCCGATTTCAGAATATTTTTGCCGCCAAAAAAATCACTGAAGCATTTTTGTATTTTTCGGCTACTTTTCATACCTCGTTGAGGCAAAAAAATATTTGAGTATTTTGGTTCTATAAACTTCTTCTTCAAAACTTACATATGTATGTATCACAATGTAACCCAATGTCTCAGCTTCACAATGGTACCCATATCGTTGCAGTAACATTTAGAGTTTTGGGCTAAAATGAATAAAATATACCCCAAACCCGCCAAAAAATTGCTTAAATTGAAATATTTTTCAATGTCAAAACCCCTAGAGTATTTATACACAGTAAAAAAACTTATTTGTTTATTTGGTATTTTCTGTTTAATATTTTCACAATTTATACTTTTGGTGTTCTTTTGATAAATTTTGCCGATTTTCGTAGTCAGAATGTATCCAAAAATGCAAAAGTGGGATTTTCGAATTTTCCGTAAAAGTCAGATAAATTCTACTCTACTAGTTATTGCTCGACTGAAACGTCTCAAATGTGGTATCATTCGATAGATAATTTTATTGTCTACATGAATTTACCACGAAAAAAAACTAATTTTCAGGAAAGATTTATTAATATTATGTCTAAATATCATAATGAAATTCCGAAAATTCCCCATTTTATGAAGAACTCATTATTCAAACTGAAAAATACTCGCCTGAAATGAGAACATATGTTAAATACATCGATATATAAAATATAAGTACTCAACATGTCTTTTGTGCATCGATTATATGCTGAAAATTAACATTTTGGTTCATGTTGATGTATTCTTCTCCCGGGTAGGTTTTGGGATTAGTCATGAAATGGTACAAGCCCTCCCCCTTTTCCATGCGTATGAAAGAAACATATCTCGGATTTTATCACACACAATTGACCGACAAACGTTCTCGACCAATCAAAAACGGCTACAAGCATGAAAAATCTCATGATTAGAATTATACATGCATGAACAGTCAATATCAACTATGGGTCAAAATTTGATTCATAATACAATCTGTGTCATTGTACTTTTAAGTGTCGTGCATTCACTAGTGATGTATTGTTTTTTATTGTATTGTACATGTACATGTATTGTATGTTGATATTTAATCGAAATAAATCTATCTATCTATCTATCTATCTATCTATCTATCTATCTATAACCCTTGAAAAAACCTTGTTGTAATTGTCCTTCTTTCTTGTATTTCCTTACTAATAATATTGCTGTTGAATTGTTTACATCTCGTATTTTTCAATACCAACTATCCCTTCGTCCATGCAGCCTTCACTTTTTGTATTTACTACTGGCAGTTCTTTTCCTGATAACTTGTCCCCAGACAAAATTAATATGGAATATAATTAAATTTTACTGTGTTCCTAATACGGGAATGAATTTGACAACCATACCAGTATTTTTGAAGTTTTGAAGCTAGCATGAAACTAGCAACGATTTTGTATTATCATAGTTTGCATGAGTTCTTTGCATTGGTTTAATTGGTAAGTAGAACTCATTACAGTTCCATATGTACCAAGTTGATTTAATGGCAGTGAATTTCGAAAAAAACGTATTCTTACCTGTTTCTGTTTAGAAATTTATTTAACATTATACTAGTATTTATTACTTTTTATGTGTGTAATATAAAGTGATTAGGCGTCAAAATGCAATAAGTACTTATTATTTTCAAATTGTACTGACACTTACGAACACAGTTGACTCCCCTGTCAAAATCGAAATTTTAAAAAAGCTGACAGAATTGCATTTAACACCACTTCGCAAGTCATAATATTCACTATAGCTCAGAAATATATCGGTCCTTCATTGTATGAAATATCTAAGTCTTTTAAAATCTAGAAATAGAGATATCCTCCATAATAACATCTATATGAGCTGTCCAGTACCACCACACATTGTGTTCTAAGTTTGGACCATAGATTAATCCTACGAAGAGGAAAGACCCGGCAAGCGACATATGTAATAAGAATAGAAATAGAATATCTGTCGGTTTAGGGCGCTTGACCTAGTGCAGGCGATTTTGCCATAGATGTCAAAGATGTACGACTTCGCATCCTGCTTTTCAAATTAGCACAAGGAGGATTATTGATCCTACTGGATTAAAGTTTGAAAATATCAAAGATAAAGAAAAAATTGAAAATAACAAAGTTATTATATATGCTTAAGACAATTTCCTTGTAAATTCAAATATTTTTTTTTTCCATTACTTTCTTTTCGTTTTCATGATTTTGTAAGATAAGCCGTAAAATAAAAGATTTTTGTGCATTTCATTATCTAAAGGTTGTAAACGAATTATATCTTATGGTACGTGACTGTGACAGGTGTAAATGGATGAATTTTTGGTTTAATTCTTTGGGCATAGATCAAAAGTATTGCTCACATATTCATCTTCAATCACAACCGAAATATGAATTGACATGAATGAACTCAAAATTGTGTTCTACGAAAAATTATTTGATTATGAATGTCACCTACCACAGAAATAAATGTATGACAGAAGAAACTTTGTTCTTTCTGAAACAAAGTACAAAGTGTTTGGAGACAGAAAGGGGAAATGAAATAGCTGAAGGAGCAACATTTAAAAACTGCAGCTGGTGTAGCAGAAAAGCTGCTAATGATTTTTACACAGTGTTGACCTTACAGCATGTCAGCATGGTCCGTAACCCAAGACTGCCAGGCTGTGTAACGGAAATTTCTAACCTTAAAAAGACCATGCCAAAAGTCCAAAGACACTTGCTCGACTTGACGACTCTATTCGCTACACTGCTGCATCGGATCAAATAGATACAGGTAAGATAACGTAAGCGTATAGAAGTTTCTGAAAAAATTCCCAACGATGTTAGAACTGTCAAATTTGCGAAGCAAATTTTTGGTCGTTCCCTCCGCGGGACTCGAACTCGTACCACTGTGACATCTATGGCAACACCGCCTGCACAAAGTCCAGCGCCCTAAACCACTCGGTGAGCTAGGCTATCTAAAAAATATAGCTTTCGCTGGCCGGGTCATTCCACCTTGTAGGATTAATCTAGGGCTGTGACTTAGTACACATTCAGACCTTATATAACTTCTAAGATTTGTTTTCCTTTTGAAAATGCTCCATTATCATTAACCTTATGAATAGGTTTTGATGTTAACAAAGTTTTGATAGAATATTAGTTCAAAGGAAACATCATTGTCCAGGACGGGGACGGATCAAGAATACGGTTGCGTATCCTGAGGGGGTGCAGGGGGTTTGCACCAGTCTTCAAGGGAATCGGTATTGTGTAGTGTGTACTGATTACATGTATCTCACAAAATTCACTGAAGCTATTGCTAGGAAGAATACTGATCTCATTTCAGCTGCTGAATGATTTGAGGACGATGTAATATGTCTTAATTCTGCGACTTAAGTGTTAATATCTGATATATAAAAACAATCAGGTCAAACCTTCTAAGGAAGATTGATAAGCCGGAACATGTATATTCCTTTTAAGTTTTAAGTACCCAGGAGATACCATTTGTTTTTATTTTTATCAAGTATTTACATTATGTTAGACTTCAAATCGATGTTGCATTATCTGAATCAGCAATTATTTTTTTTAAACTTTTGATAATTTTAAAATTGAAGAACAAAAATACTTCAGGAAATTTTTCTTTCCTTTTATATCAAGAATGATATTTTTCCTTAAAATATACTTTATATGACAAAGCTGTTCTAAAAACCTTACAGTTACAGCTTTCACTTGTAAGGTACCCTTGAATGTTAGTACCTGTAAATACAGGGTATACTTCATGAATAATAATTTTTTTTTATTTTTACAACACAAAAGTACATTTAAACGAAAACAGGGACGGAATTCACTACTTCCCCGTAATAGTTCTGCAGCAAGCCTTTTTTTCAGTAAATGGAACTTGAACAGACACTTTCACAACAAAAAAAGAACACTCCAAGTGTGGTTTCATTAGAGAATGTCAAAGGCTCAGGGAATCAGCATAAATTGACATGCAAAGAACCAGGGCATGATATTACTGTAAAAAAACAAATAAAAAGTGTACCTGTTTCTGCTCATTTGTTCATGAATTTAGGTCTTAAAGTTTTGTGCAAAATTTTGCATTTTTGACAGCCACTTGGTGCAGGGAAGAGAACCCAATTCGGTGAGAACCTGAATCTTTCTGGATAGCTTAAATCATACATTTTATACCACTTTACATTCACAAGTATTGTATCTATTTATGTACGAATGCTGTACAACCCATAATCAATATTTCCACCAAGTGTCATCTTTTATTTTTAAATTTTACAAAATTAGACGGGTCAGTTTTGTGTACGAATCAGTGCACCTCAATCCCATTTGTATAGTGCAACCTTAAATGTTTTTATTCTTTTTGATTTTCTCACTCAGGGATACGTTCTTTTAAAGCGTAAATATAATGCTAAAATTGTTCCTTTACCAGGAAAAGACGTTGTCGTTTTCCCGTTTTTATGTGCTTTATTGTAACGTCAAATATTCCAGGGCGTCATCTTGTATGGGAGTTTTCAGTATGGAAGCCATGAATTTTGTTTATTGACGATTTGAGAGACCAAAGTTGATTAGAACTCTGTTATTGTTTACTCTGAGATTAAATACAAGATTTTAATGTATACTAAACGCCACAAAACATTTATTTAGTTCTAAATGTTTGTATATTTATTCATATTGCCATTTGTTGAAGAATTATGATAGTTTGAAGCCCCTGTAATGTGTGAAAGTTATTTATTTTCGATTTACTTATTAATTCATTTGCCGACATTATATAATATGGTCACTAATTTGTATTTTACATATAATTGCTATTGATAATATGAAGAACAACATATGGGGAGTTTTTTTTCTATTGTGGACATTTCATTTGAGTGTTGAAAAACGCTTAACTCCGTTTCCATAGATCAATATCATATCTATTTGGATAATAATCTGCAAATACCAGTTCGTCAGTGTCCCTCCTTGTTATTTTAAAAAAATATACTCGTTTAACGCCTTTCTTTTACAATTGTATAAGATTGTGAGGCATTTTGGGTGATATTTAAACTCATTTGCAACGACATCACCAGAACTCGATTTTGGCAAGAACTTTGGATATTCCAAGGCGACAGCAGCACAACGATAAAGTCTGTAATTTAGTTGCATCATCATTGCCTTTCTTAGTTCTGTTATGTCGGATTCCTTTTCACACAAAAAGCATTCTGCTACATCCACTTTCTCGACTAAGCTCCTTTTTCTGATGAATTAAAATGTGTCACCTACAGTTTCAGTTCTGACAGAAATTCGCTTCGTGGCCCTTTCTTATCTTGTGTCATTGAGCAATATCCTTCAAGAGTGATTTTACATTGCAGAGTTGTTTACTAAAATTGTTTTGACACCCTGGACAAGTTCTATTTGCCTTATATCTAAGGGTACTCGGGAATATTTTAGCCAGGAAAGTATATCCTGATTTGATTTTATATGATGGCAGCAAGCCTCATCTTTGTCTGCCTGCCATTTGAAACATTTGGTTCAATCAGTCTCCCTTTTCTCCTTAAAATATTGACAATCGCATCCTTTTTGTAATAAATAAACTTAAATCTTAAAACATGAACAAGCTGGAATGAAATATAAATGTATATTACTGTTTGAAACCACCTTTCTTAAACTTTTCAAATCATATTAAACGTAATGAATAGTAGCAACAATCTGTGACTTTGAAAAAGTCGAGGGATTCGACCTTTAATTCGTGGGTACTCTTCATTGTATTTATAAGATTCGACTAAGTACGACGATGTTGTTCCTACACCTAGCACAATCGTTAATTTATCATTGCTTAGCCCCCACCGGTCCACCTCCACACCATCCGAAGGACATACTCCCCGTCGTTCTTGGATATAATCTGCGTTTGCACAGTCCGTTAATTCAGACACGACACCTTAATCTGAATTTTGTTGCATCAAGGTGTATTTTGGAGACTTTTTTTCAAAGCTTGTCTTAATCCCCATACCGAGTATGACGGCTACATCAATGTGTTCGAGTAGTGTATGCAACTCACCCATAAATGAAATAATAATAAAAACAAACATGAAAAGAATGTACGTTTAATACACATAAGACAACTAAAAATGATAGAACAAAGTGAAGTCAGGTTCAGAAAAAAAAACAGGCTAAAACCGTCATTTTTATAAACGCCTACCAACAAACATCCATTGGTGTAAAGAGAAGAGGTTAAAACGTTACCCAGTAACGTGTAATATTTGTTCTAAAATGATTTTAAGATATAAATTGAAGTTACATTAAAAAAAAATATAGGGGAAATTTTGAAAACCTGAAAATTTTCGTCTTACATATATACAAAATATGTTAAGGGTTTAAAACAAATGTGAACTCAAGTGTGCAAAGTATGGCAAGTAGATACAACTTTTTATTGAGCCATCTTTAAACCAAATTCTGACCTTTTTCGGCGAAATTGGTGCTGGCGCAAACAAAACAACAACGTCAAGCGGTTATATTTAATTATTGTTATTACATCTGCACGGTTACAATACCGGAAATCATTTAAATAATGACATAATCCAACTTTTACTTGACTTAAAAACTATTCTAGTGGCAATAACAGATGTAGGCGGCCATCTTTAAAAATGCAAAATCGAGGTGGCTCACGGTTTCATTTCAACAAGCATTTAATAAGGTATAACTGTGCACAATATGGTGCTTGTATCATAATGTGAAATATTTTGGGAAACTCGGAGGCTATCCGCTCTACTAAAATAGTAGATTAACCGATTTATAGTATGATTACATACATGTTAACTTTAAATACATCATTTGGTCTATCGTCTAAAAAAATATATCCCTGCCTGAAAGTTTACAAATGCTCGACCACTATGGTAGCTGAACAAAAGCTGAAAGTGGTCATAGAATAATTGCGTTGTCTACAAATACTGAAATATTTAGCAATTCATTTGATTTTCATTAGCTAGGAAGATTATAATTAACAATCCTATAAGGGAAATATGGAGGGGACACAGGGGCCAATCAATAGACCTGCCTGCATCCAGTAGATAAAGCAAATAATAAACAAGGGAGTGTTTTGATCAAAATAGGTATTGAAAGAAGGGGTATCAGACTATGATTTGATCATTTATGTCCAAATTTTACACAAACTTAACATCATATTCGAACAAAAACGGTGGGTTTGGGTTTCAATACCTATTACCCCTGTATACATGTATCGTTTCGAGTGTTGCAAGGCGACAGGGGTCGTAAAATGAAATATCGTTATCCAGAAGATGAATTATATGTTTGACTTCCTAATAGTCCAATGAGAATAAAGGGGCTACAGAAAATTTTCACTAACTCCTTAAAAGATGGACTATAACAGAAATACACGGAGCATCATACTTAAACATACTACATATCCTTGAAAAAGATTTGTCTTTAAAATTTATATTTCTAATAATGTTTCTCACTGTTATATCCCGCCGCTCGTAGAGGCGAGGATTATTTGATACACTCCATCAAATTTCGTGCCCATCCGCCTATCCGTTCCCTGACGGTTTCAGGATGATAAATTGAAAGCTCATCAAAGAAAGTTTTTAAAATATTGCTCAGTTGTTAAAGGCTATCAAATACTGATTAAATTCAATTTCTAGTATTTTCTTCGCACAATTTGATATTTCAGGTGCACGATTTGATACATATCTAAGTGTTTACAATTAAAAAAAACTGGTAGGAGAAGACAGGAGAACAAACATACATATGTAGTTTGTCACTAGTACTATCCAAATCACTTCTAACAACTCTCTTAATTTGTTTGAAGTACATTTTAGACTTTTGGCAAACTATGTGAGGCAGGATGCTTTCTAAACAACACTAGAAATAACTTTACATTACATAATCCAAATGACTAGCAACAGCAGAACGGTTTCTTCTTACAAAAATTTCTATTTATAGAACAAGTTCATTCAGATATAAAATGTCAATATCTAACATACGCCAAAATTTAAGCTATTAATGTTGATGATTCAGGAGCTGAAATCTACGACTCACGAAAATGGTAAGGTTTGCGTGTACCTTAGTGTTTGGTGTAATTAAGTAGCATGGTGCATAGCGTATGAATTATCGAGTATAATTCAAAACTTTTGCAATATATTTTGCTGTTAATGTTGGAATTGTTTCTTATAAAAATTAATTTCATATATATTTTCACATGCAGAATTTGAAAAGAATTCATTTAAAAAAATAGAAAATATCGTTTGATGTTCGATATTTAAAGTTTTAACATATTTTTATAGTCAACAAAAAATATATTGCCGATATAATTTTTTTTTGAAAAGTAAAAAAAAAATGTTGATGAAAAAAACGACTAAGTTTCACCAAGATCAAGTGCGTTTGATATTCGATACTCTAAGTATTTAATCTCTATTCTGAACACTACTTGACAAAATATGTATCACATGCTACATCAACCTGAGATTCCTACATCACCCATGTGCAAACGGCCCGCAGAGTTATATGGGTCGACGTTTGATACCATGCGTGAAACAGATTTTGGCATATCATGTTTATTATGATTCAACTATATTTTAAATGTGTTTCGAGTAGGTGTGCGATATAGGTATACGATATTGATTTAGTGGTGTGATACAGGTCTAAACAATCATTTATCATGCATATACAAAAAAAACTTAAATTCTAATTTAAATAACTGATATCACTGAATATCAAACAGTAAAATTTTACCATTTGATATTGATTTCTGATTATCTAAAGGATGCAAATTCCTAAGGTATATCAAATGAATATTAAACTTTTTTCTTTGCTGTTCGATATTCCTTTGACATTCGTTTCTCGGGTTTTATAATGAATATAGAACAAATTTGAATATTAAATTGAATATCAAACTTTATTAAATATAGAAGGGATTTAACTTTCAAATTAAATATGAAAAATGATTTGGAAGGGGTAGATTTTTACTCATTTTAGCATGGGTACTGCATTTATATTCGATTATTTAACACCGAGCGACAGCGAGGTATCAAATGAGAATATAAATGCCAAACACATGTTACAATGAGTATAAATCTACCCTTGAAAGAAATTACTTCTTTTCTAAAATACAAATACAGTAATTTTTGTGACAAAATTTCCCTAGGCGTACCCAAAATAATTCCGTTTAACCTCCCCCGTATAGAAGTTAAATTTGTATGTTTATGTCATCGTATGTGTTAAATGTGTACATTTATATAATTGATTTCAATTAGATAACCTCTCAGCGTAAACGTTTATTAATGGGTGTATTGTCTCGAAGCGACAGCGAAAGAAAAGCGACAGTGCGCAAGTGCTAAATGTGGGGTTGTACCGACATATACCGTTTAACGATATGAAGACATCATATCAGAGAGAACGGAATATCATATCAAATTCGATATAAAACTGGATTTTATTCTGTTTGATATTCATTTGACATTTTTTCGGGGTTATATATTGAATATAGAATGGATTTGAATATCAATAAGGAATTTGTTTGTGTTTGATAGACGTTTGCCATTCGTTTCCAGGTTATATATTAAGTATAAAACCTATTTAAATATTAGATTGATTATAAAACTGGAAAATTGTTCAATTCGATATTCGTTTCACATTCGATTCTGGGTTGCATATTTAATTTTGACAGGATTTGAATATCAAACTGGACTTTTTTGTCTATTCGACATTCTTTTCACGGTTGTTTAATGACTATAGAATGCATATTATGTGCATTATAAGTGATTCTTAAGACCTGTATCACACCACTAAGCTGTATAACACTATTACACTATTCCTTTAAGAATGGATGTTTCACTGCTTACCAGGGCCAGTACTGATCTAATGTACGAAGAAAATATACTTATTTTTGATAGTGTCTTCATATTTATTAAAAGGTCAAACAGATTTCTGACCTAATATTATGGAAGTAAAATCAGTGTAGGACAAGAAAAGCACATCCATCCGTCCACTTTATGTTTCTCTTCAGTTTTGTTCATATATTTCTGAAACTTAATATTCATAATGATTTAATGCATGCCCGCAATGTTCTTATTTATGTATTGTATATTATTTTTGGGAGAAGACTTCATAAGTTGGTACAACTTGTGTCCTATCCCTTTTGGAAAGTTAACAAATAAAATTGTTGTAAACGAATAGAATGCATTTGAATATCAAACTTAATATACAACTAGTATTTAATTGTTTTATGTTTGTCGCCGGAATATATATTATCAAGGGAACAAAGATTGTAGCGGAAAACAAATGCAATCCAGAGATATGGAAAAAAGACAAACACAACAAGAAACACAAAATAACCAAAATAATAAATACAAAGTAACAAAAGTAAATGAGCAACTCGGACTCCGCTAAAACTGGGAGCATGGACCAGGAGTACCGGTGAGTAAGCGTCCTCTGCTTTTCTAGAAATACCCGGTGAATTGCTCATAAAAAGTCAAGTCCGTGGTAGACGAAAGAGGAAAGGAAAACTATGACATGTTGAACAAATAAGTGTTCATGGTGCAGATGGATACACCATAACGATCAAAAGAGGAATTTATTATGTTCGATATTCGTTCCCGAGTACTTTACTGAACTTATTGAATATCAAACAGGCTTTATTATTTGGGTGTTGGGGAGGGGTTATATTCGTTTTAAATTTGTTTTCGGCTTATATATTTTATATAGAACGGATTTGATTATCAAATTGAATATCAAACTGGTATTTGATAAGTTAAGTATCTTTGTCATTTGTATCCGGAATATATATAAAATATGGAACGAATTTTTATATCAAACTAGATGTTTTTCATTCGATATTCGTTTGGCATTACTTTTTCGGGTAATACATTGAATATATAACGGATCTGAGTATGAAACTAAAAGTTTAAACTGGTATTTTTTCTGTTCGATATTCTGTTTAATTTCATTTCAGGTTAGTATATTTTATATGGGACGGATTTGATTATAAAATTGAATATCAAATTAGTATTTTTGTAAGTTCGATATTCGCTTGGCATTATATTGAATATAGAATGGATTTAAATATCAAACTGTATGTCAAACAAATTTCGTATATTATAAGATGTTATTCGAAATTTGTTTGACATTTGTTTTCAGGATATACATTAGATATGGACAACATACACTCAATCAACAAATGCAGATATTGATATACAACAATGTAAAAAAAAACAATATTTTGGATAGTTTTTGTAAAGTATTAAAATAAATGTCTACTCTTTTTCTTAGATTTACAGATAAATAGATATATATATATATATATTTTGTTTTAACTTAACAACGGTAGTCATAATATTAGTACAAATTTTATAACAAATAAGTATAACATTATATCTGCTTTCCCTTTATATAATGTTTATATTTCCGAGGACAAATATTGCAAATTATGATTTTCATAAAATCGGTGACATTTTCTGTGTTGTTTTGACTGCAGAGAGCTGGACTATTTTGTCAAATTGGCACGAACATTCGCAATCGCAGGGAGAAAAGCTCAAATTTGACATTTTTTTTTCCTCTCGATCTGACCGTTTAAATGAAGATGTCGAGAGCTTCTAATGACGGATTTACGAAGCTGCAATGTACACTTTTTGTGTAGTAAGTATAGATTACAGTGGCGGATCCAGGGGAGGGTGCATAGGGTTGACATCCCTCCTTTTTATTGGAAAATTGCACGTGTGATTAATTTGATCCCTGGAATTTAACTTCCGTACATAAAATGCAACCACTGTGTAAATACATGTTAATTACAACATGTAGGTGTACATGAATAAAAAAAATGGTAAACATACAGGTGCATACATGTAGCACACAATGAAGTATTTATAACAGAAATAAACGGAATTGTTAAATTATAATCATTTCAAAACAGAGATATAAACAATGCCTCTGTTTCAACGGTAAGGAGGAAAGGAGGTAATGTGGCATATTCATCACATTCAGTAGGTAATCTTGAACTATCAAAAAGAAGGGGTATCCAGTGAAATAAAGTAATGTCCTTAGGACGCGAGTGGATACATGAGTTATGACATTACACATACACTTGTACATGTTCCTAAAATACAAACTTCCACACCGACCATAGACTTTTATCCCATACCCTTTATCATGCCCACAGACCTATATCGCATACCCTATATCACACCCCTAGACCTGTATCACATACTGTATATGACACCCATAGACACACATGTATCTCATACTGTATATGACACCCATAGACATACATGTATCTCATACTGTATATCACACCCCTAGACTTATATCGCACACCCTAAACCTACCAGTATATTGCATAACGTATATCACACCCCTAAACACATTTCAAGTACCCTATATATCACACCCACAGACATATATTGCATGCCTTATATCACACGTCTAGAACTATATCACATACTGTATATCACACCCATAGACCTATATGGCATACCCTATATCACACCCATAGACATATATTGCATATCATATATCACACCTTGCAAAAACACAATTGAAGTACATTTTGTATAGATAAAATATAAGAAAAATGGACATGACATGAAAATCTGTTTGCAGTATCAACTCTCGACGTATATCACCCCGCGGGCCAGTGGCCCTTGAGTTGATATAGGAGTCTCCTGTTGATACTGCATGTGATACAGATTTTGGCATGTACTATTCAGCATGGAATTTAAAGAAATAGTAACACAATGTACATGTGTATTAAATCCATATAAGTCACAACTGATTATCAATATGGTTCTTTTTCAATACATTGTCAAGATATACCGGATATATTTATTTAGAATGCAGATCATCAAGTAAGAAACAGGATTTTCATGACACAAGAAAGACACAGTTATGCTATAAATTCTGTGTCCATTAAAGTGCATTGAAAATTTGTTGGAATTATCTAGACTACCAAAAGTAGACCTTTTCGAAGAGCTGATTTTTCTGGACATTCTTACATGTACAATGTACTAGGTAAGTGTTAAAGGCATCCATTATTTATTCATATACTTTGCATATACACAGTTATTTAAAATTTTCAAAACTTGTGATAGGAATACTGTTTTTATTTTGCTAGTGTTGAACAGTGTAGTCATATTTCCTAGATAAAATTTGCATTTTACATTTGTATGTCTGTGAACAAGAAATTTACACTGAACACTACAAAAACACATGTGCATATTCTCTAACTATGGTTACTGGCATATGCAGTACAGTATCAATTAAAGATTTCGTACATGAAATTATGATATTTGTAATATAGTAATAAATGTATCTAATTTGTTTTCTACTCTACAATGTGACATTAATTGCTCATAGATAAATCAACATTCAGTGATTTTGAAATGGGGGTCCGAACATCATTATAAATCAGCAGGTAGCTAAAATCATACATTGAGGAAGTCCTAAAGCAATATCCTTATCAATTTTTCCATTTTCTTTATTTAAAAAGTTTTTGTCTGGTAAATAAAATGACTTAAATTTATTGTTTTCAACTCATCATCACTCAACATCATTACATGTTTGTTACTTGTAATAAATAGTTAGTGAAACAAAGATGTGCTCATGAAATACATGTATATTTTTTGTAAAGTTTGTTATGTTATTTCAGATAAATTTGAAATATTTGAGAGAAAGAAATGCTTTTTTTAATTAATACAATTGATAGAGGTATTAAAAGAAAAAAATCTAAGAATACTGGAAATATAGTAGATATATACTAAATAAACGTTTATAAATGTATGACAAAAACTATGAATAATAACAGGAATATTGTTTGCAAATTTTCAGTCGACCAGTATTGATCACTGGGGGAATATTGAACAGGTGTTTTAAAACCCAGTAGGAATCTGGGACTGTTATAACCATCCAACCTTTATTTTTGCCTGATTTGCACGAAATTATATGTACATATAACAATAATTCCCAACAAGTGGAGGTTTCTACGTATCATAGAGTTAAAATATATGTATATTTTAATGAATTAACATTGTAACATTTTGCATATATTAGACACTGTTCTCAAGTGCTGGTACATGTATGTCAACATCTCTTAATAAAAAAAACTATAAAAACATGAAGCCTTATTTCTTAGCACTTATATATTTGCGGAACATAACAGTTACTTGTATTATAATCTTATAAATATTTGTAAAACAATCATGCAGAAAAAAGCAATGCACATACATCATTGAAGGCTGAGAGGTATAAAACACTCAGCAATAGTGATTCATAATAGAAAAAGGTTTAATAGTAACTTTTTTGTTTGTTTTGGAGAGAGATAAGATGGATTTATACTCAAAATGCATCATATTCCCTGCATTCACCAGGTCTCTGGTATGTTGGCACTACATGTTTTCAACATTTTGAACGAACATCATTAGAAGAAATTCTTTTTATATAATAAAAGTCTCTAATACAGAATTTCTTTCTCCTCGGTAGATATTGAAAACCAGCTCTGATACGTAACAGCATATCTCTTAAAATAATACTGGTTCAATACTTCTTGCGTACAGATTACAAATAATAGGTACCGCCTGACAGAAGGGAATGAGTTAGCATTAGTGAAGCAGATAGAAGCAAATAGTTTCTCGTTCCAAACAGGATTTTTTTATGTCTGTAAACGAGACTCTTACAATGTTATGTAGAGCAGATCGTACAAGTGATGGAATTGCGATTATTGGACAATAGGGAATCGATGAAAGTGAACAATATCATATAATCAGAGGACAAAGAGAATGGACTATTCTGCTTGCTAAGAATATAAAATCATGCAGTACGAAAAATTTATGAATCCAGAACTAAGATTTATTCGATCCATTCAATGGAAAAAAATAAAAATGAAAATATCGGGAAAATATCTTGTCCAAACTATATGTTCCTGATAACATTAATTACGGATATTAGAATGAAACAGAATTAATTAGTAATAGAAAATGACTAGTCTAGACAAGAAGCTTTCGTAACTAAACGAAAGTCAAAGTCTCCACCTTGCAGTTTTCAAAGTAAACTAACAACACTGTGATGCATGTATATCAAATTATATTGATAAGAAAAGACATCGTTTCTAATTTTTTTGGCATTTTATATGCATTAACTTTGATTACTGAAACTGAGTTAATTTTGAAAGGCTTTACTAAGCATTTAAAACATTTTCCATCTATTATATTCTTAACTTTAAATAATAAAGAAACCACCAAAGTGTACGCATCATTGACTTTAATTAACGATCAATGGGCATCAAAGAGCCATGGTCACGGTCGGTCACTCATATGATTGCCGGCACGTGCCGGAGAAATTGCACAAAAGAATAAACAGTGAATGATTCACTGACTATTGTTATATTGAATTCAGTACAATAGATGAATTTTTAAATAAATTTTCCAATGGTAGTACTTTTACTTCGGAAAGATGTCATTTAATTGGCCTTAGTGCTACTTTGGGGTGTTTAGACGTACCCGGAAATATCACAATATACCATAAAGTCTTAAAATATACATGTATATCAGGGACAGATACAGAATATCAAGTTGGGGGGTCCCTAAATAGAATTAAAGAAAATTCAGTGGGTAGCGTTTCTGAAAAATCAAGTTTTATACAAATAAAAATATTTTTTATTAGGGGAGAGGACGCACGCCCGACTTTGGATCCGCGCCTGTATATTTTTGTCTATATACAGATATATATATATACAAATATTTTTTGTCTATAAAAAATGAAATATGAAATAATGTCCATGAGCAATAGACGATTATCTTGGGATATTAAACAGTGCAATACACACAAAAATGGTTTAATCATTTTTGCATAGCTAATTGCGTTGGGTTAAAATTATTACTATCATGCATTCTAATTAAAGTAGGTCTATCTAGAGCTACATTTGTAAATATTTGAACAAAATTGAATAATCACAATTAGTATTCTAAATATATACTTTATGGAACCAGTTCTGAACACTTAAACCAAAATATACTTATTTGATAAATATAAAGGCCGGCAGAGGTCCTCGGAGAACCCCAAACAGAAACTCAAATTAAAAAAAAAGTCATTAAAAAATCATTTTAAATTAAAGTTGGCTCAACACAGGATTATAACTTATTAATCTTAATTATATTGTAACCTTTGTATTGCAGATCTGGTGATATTATTAAAAGGACCTGTAATGCTTTATTATTTGTAGAGTGACCGGCTTCTTTTATCTTTGCACGGTTCGGCAGTCACATGTTAAAATCAAAATCGACGTGACCCCATAAATTCAGAACGCAAAATAAAATGACATTATAAAATTGAATTCGGACATTTCGGAAACAATACATGTACATCTACAGTTACTATTTAATACGTCTATTTAACGTTTGAAATAAATCGAAACCATGATCTTGTATTTAATATAAATCACTTATATCTTAAATGACTGTTTGCGGAATACTTTAAAGATTATTTAGCATTACAATTAAATTATATATAAACAAAAACAAAAATAGACAGAATTAAAAATTCATAAATAAAATAAAATAAAATAAAATGAAATAAAGTAAAATAAAAACAAAAACATACAAGCACAAGCACGTACCTGGCATATGTAACTTTGCATGCATGTACATTATGTACTATTTAATTGGAGGTCAAAGGGAGATAACAAAGCTATTATTATCTTATACTGAATCACACTGAACAGGCTCTTATTTCGTACTGAACTCAATCACTCAACATTACTGAACAGCTACTGAACATACTGAATTTACTTTGAAGCGGACTACTGAACACACTGAACGGTATACTTAATACAGTGAACACAGCCCGGGCAAAACGCACTGAATTTGCACTGAATAATGATATTTTATGTTCAGTAAATTCAGTGTATGTTCAGTGCATTTTGGCCGTATCAGGAATGTATCTCCTACTAGTAATCTCTATACCATTCACTTTTCAACTTAATTGCTCAAATCTATGAGCTACAAAGTTGTTTTTAATTTAATGATCTTTAAACTGCATAGTAGGCTTTACAAGAGTTTTTATCCTTGTTTGAACTGAAAAATTCCTAGAGAAAGGTAATCATTTATTGTAAATACGTGCACAATTTTGACGAGTTAAACCCAAAGCCTAATTTTGACAACAATGATAAGGACAAATTTTAGTTTAAATTTATTACAAAAAAATCTACATCAAAGTGAGCACAAACAAGGAAAAGTTTTTTGCTCATTTCTCCCTTCAGATTAGGCCTTTGTTCAACTTCCTCCAGTCTGTAGGATTCATTTCTACTACATGCATCTCCAAACCGAAATTTCAGGGTGCGGATCCATTTTTACTTTGAAAATTCATCGAATATTGATGGTCAGTAATTCTCAGTGGAATTCATATTTTGTAAAAAATGGTGATTCAAGTGTAAGGAAATTTGAGGACATCAACGTACGTGTACAGTCAGGAATACCAAAAGCAATAATACAAAAGATCATAAGAAGATCCAAAAATATATACTAATAAACGGACTGTATAAATATCCACTGCGTTAAAACAAATGGATATTCTTTAAAAGGACTAAGTTTTGATCGGTTTATTAAGCTTACAATTTGGTTACAAATTTTGATTACTTTAAGGTCTTCCTTGACGCGGTGCATCAGCACTTTGATTTAAGTAATTATTCATTTGAAAGAGTAATCAAATTTGCAAGGAAACCATGCAAGATTCGTGTGGAAAACAAAACAATACATTCCAAAGATAAAAACTAATCTGAAAATTATATTGGAGATGATATATGGGGATGCATTTCAGCCAATGTACAAGCTTTATCCCTGATTCTTCCATTTAAATATGACTTATAGACCACAATTAAATGCGTAGTCCTTTCAATTTTCTTCCTGCATATTATATTATGGATAAGGGTAACTAAATATCAACTTCCTTTTTAAGTCAAGCCAGGCTAAATCAATAGTTGTAAAAAACAATTCCACATCAAACTTTGATCAAACATGCAATTGTCACACCATACAGAGGGTGCATCATTTGATATGATTTACTTAAATATCATTATTGTCATGCCAATAAAACAGTAGTTGCATTAAATTGATAACATGTCTGATGTTAACAAAGAAAAAAGTACTATATATATTACTTACAGAGTTGTGATATAACAAATAATTCCTGATGTAATAGAGTTGCCATTCTTTAAGTAAAGAAAACGTAGATACACTTCCTGATTTAAAACGTTCTAAATTTAGTAACTTAATGTTCACTGGAAAGCAAACGTTTTTAAGATCTTAATCGTTACGATTTTATCTTTGATCAAAGATTTTTATCATTTTTTACCATTTTATCTCAAATTAATTTATATATGTATATCTGTTAGTCTATAGCGTCAAATACTGCATGGTACCTTGAAAAACGGGGAAAACACAAACAGTTGGACTTGCAAAGAGTTTACAACAATCAATTGGGAAAATGAAGTTCATTTAGGCCAAGGCTCGTATATTCATATATATATATACATGTACATTGTTCATTGAATTTATGTAACTTCTTGCCTAGACCTAAAGGGTATATAAGCATTTAAGATTATGTTTTACCTTGAAGTGTTTTAATTTTTACGATAACTAGCACATGTAACATTTGAAGATTTGTTGACGTAAGTAAATAAACAAATATATATTTGATTGATAAACTGGTTAGTGAACTTCCAAAACTTTCCTTCATGGGCGTATAGTACTTTGGGCCGATGATCGGCCTATGGCACAGAATTTGTTAAAGTAAGTATCATTTCAAAGTGACAACTAAAATGTTGTAAGCAAACGCTTCAAACGGCTCCAATTAAGCAAGCGCATGCAAGTTTCGTATTTTTATTTTCGTTATATCATTAAAGTTTTAATGGAGCTTATTTGAGATCAGCACTTTGATGATTTATATTACTAAAAGGGTAACATGCATTGGAAAGGCAAGAGCATATTAGACGTCTTAACAAGGCTTAATCATTGGCCCTAAGCAGTAGTCCTTACAGTGCCAGAGGTCCCCATCAAAAACTATTTGCTGCCTTGGCGTCACAGTAGCAAGGCCTTTGTGACGACGAAACGTGACATTAGAGAGCCAGTGGAGGGTCCATATAGGAAAGTTTTGGTAGTTTACCAATCAATTATATCTTTTTTTTTAATATATTTGGCTGGATGTACTACAACATTGTTCAGAAAGGAAAATCAAGATAATCAGGGTTCAAAAAGAAATCCACGGATAACGGTAAGACACGGAAAAAAAGACACATTCAACTACTGAAATGAGTGGCAGACCGAGCCATGCCAGGGACAAGATCTGGAAATATCCCTAAGCTGTGCTGAGCTACCTTTGCAGAATCTACCCAATTCTTTATTCTGATATTAATACGTGTACTTTTTTTCAGAAATAGATTACGGAAACCCTTTTATCATTGTTTTACCACGGATTGGCCATTTATGTCGCATTGTTTTACACTGAGCAACAGCGAGGTGTTTAATGACGACATCAATTTGATTCTAATAGGACTAGTTTCTTCATATTTTTGAAACGATACAGTCTATAACGTTGCTCATGTGTTTATCACTTTGTCACTTATTTGCCACGGTTGTGGTAAAAGAGCTTTGTAGCATGTCATATTAGAATTGTCAATGTGAAGTACACAATTCCTACTACTTCTGTTTCTGATTAATTGTCCATGGCACCAGCAGCACTTTTAGTAATTATCTCCTTTACCTGGTATTGACTTTTTTATAACAGAATTATCAGGAGAACCAAGATTTTAGAGGAAATCAAAGAATGTATTCCCAGGACAAAAACCAGATATGGAAAACAAAGAACATAAAGTAACTAAAATAATACATACAAAGTAACGAAAATAAATTAGCAATTCGGACTCCACTTAAAACTGGGAACATAAACCACGTACACCGGTAGGGTAAGGTCCTCTAATTTTCTATAACAAACCGAAAAGTCAAGACCGGGAAGGGTGAAAGAGGAAAGGAAAACTAAGATATGTTGAACAATCAGTTTTCAACGATTAGTATTTTTCAGTTGGTGCAAGCTGGTGCACCCCAATGGGCATGCGCATGACGTCACATCCGGTGGTCAAGGACCGGAAGTGACCATTGGGTTTGACCCGAAGTGACCAGTAGAAGGATGGGGACCGGAAGTGGACCTTGAGTATGATCGGATGTGCACTTTGGGTGACCGGAAGTGGACTTAGATGGGGGACCAATAAAGGGAACTTGGGAACATTTTGATCTAGAGGGGGTCTTATAGGTTGTGAGGGGGGAACCACCTCAATAGGTATCCTCATTAAGTGTCTTAATTAGTGTCATTATATAGTATACTATAAACAGGTAAGTATAAAAAAAGGGTGCATTATGACAAGAGTTATCTTTCTTTGTGTATATTGCTTTTTTTTTTACATTTTCATTATCGTTCATTGTTTTTTTTAATTATTTTTGTAAATTAATTGTAATTTAATTATTTTTGTGTAATAATTGCATGGGCACTTTGAAGAGATGTTAGATTTTGATTTGATTTTCTCTGTGTTCAATGGATTGTGTAATTTGAATAGATGTCTCACGGATTAGACAGATGTTTTAAAATTTCCACTTTACTTGTGATTTCAGTAGCCTATGTACTGATTTTCAACCGTTTTTATTCTGCTTTATGAATACATTACAGGTGTAAGGACGTGTGGTGCAATGTGTACCACTAAGAAATAAATTTTTATCGTTGTTTTTTGTTTAATTATGTTTGATATTTTTGTATTCAGTTTGAAATTTTGATTAACCACTAATGATTATCCCGATAATTGTGAGATTTACATTTTGAACGTTAATAGCTTTTGAATGGTGTATTGCCCTTCATTTCAGATTTTGATAGTCGACCATTTTATCACCTATTTAAGACCCACTCAAGCTTTTCATCGATTTTGTCCATGTTATGGGACTATGTCAAGTAAACCGATTTCTTTTTCATGCTTTCAATGTTTACATGTCGTGTGTACTTGATTTGACACGTTATGGGGTTGTTTTGGGTAAACCATTGATTGTTTTTTTCTCCATATTTTCATCCGTACTTTGTTTCTTACGCCCTTTTGTTTAAATTTGAGACTTGTGTGCTCGTTTAATGTTTGTCTTTTGTTATTATAAGGATATCGAACTTTTTACTGCTATAATATTTCCGATATTTGCACGTCGCTTACACCTAATCTTGTTTTGAACGTGTTATGAGGCTCTATCGGGTACACTGGTTTCTTTTTCATACTTCCAATGTTTACATATCGCATGTACTAGATTTATAGGGGTAACCCATTCAACTACGGAATTTTATTTTTCTCTCAATATTTTCATTCGTAGGTTGTTTCCTTCGCCCTTTTTTTAAGTATTGTATGATGGGTTTTTTTTTTTATAAGGAACTTTTAAATGCTATAGTATGTTTTCAAGTTATCATTGGCGTCAAGGCCGTCTTGTTTTTTCGCTCTACTTAATTTTCACTTCCTTTTGTGTACATTACTTCTGGTCTTTGAACTAGGTTTTCATTGTACATCCATTATAGCTCCTCCTTTTTTATGAACTATTCTCTCACTATATAAGGTTCTGGCACCCTAGATCAATATGATTCATCTTGTTAAACTTTTGTAACTTTCGTGATTTCTTAAGGTCGTTGTTTCTTATGCAAAGATGCGCGATATTCTGCTCTGGTTTCCACTAGTAATTGATGTTCTGATGTTGTACGTTTTACGTTCTTAATACAGCTATACGATTTTTGTTCTGCACTCCTCTCTATACAGTTCCATCTATGGGCGTCACATCTGTTTTCTAGGTCTACCACGTGGTCTTTTTGGTACTTCCCTTTCTTTTGTCAGTTCATTCTTTGGTTTGCATTGTGCACGTTCTGTCGTCCATTGCATGAGTATGGCATCACGTCTGGTGACCTCTTCTAAATGAATCCCTCGTCAGGGAACTATCTTGTAAATCTTTATTGCTCCGGATGCGTCAATCTCTTTTTCGGGTCATTTACGAAGTGACCACACATCCTTTTTCATCTCTATTTATACATTTGTTTTTGATCCAAGAACACATTCCGAATATCCCATGGGAAAATGTTGCTATTCAATCTCAAGTTGTCAGGAGTGCCCTGTTTCATGTCGATCAATAAATATCCATGGGGTTTGGCAGTGGCATATTCGTACGATTTCATAAAGTAGTTTGTCATTTTGGGAAACATTTTTTGGGCCATGGTCATGGCCTGTGATACGTCTCTAGGATTTTTAAAAAAGTACAAGGTAATGGGCATTCAGACTGATGGTCCTGTGATAGTTGTTTTTGTTGAACAGATTTTTAATCAGCAACATGACACTTATATTTTTATGGTGACAATATTTCGTGAAGAGATGCGAGATAGATTCGTTGACCGAATTCATCATATGGTCTAGAATAAAAAACGTGTTTCTTTCTGGGATCCAAGGTGTCAAGATCGGGGAGTCCTTGTACAAAGTCGACATTCTCCATGGTTACATAAATGGTCTGGTACACATCATAGCACCCCTTTATCCGATTGGATCTAGGTATCATCACGTGTTTCACGTTTTGTATGAATCGACGTACAAACATCGTTTTTCCATTTCCGGTGGGTCCTGCTATGACACTGGTAAAGGGATTGGCCCACGGCATAAAATGGTCGTTCAAGTATCCTTCGGGTACGTCGAAAGCAAGGTGGTCTCTGTCGGATGTATGAAAAAGTTTTCGTCAGTTGGGTGCTTTGGCAAGTTTTCATGAGTTTCATCCTGGATCGATTGGCGCATAGCCCTTTCATCGAAGTATAAAGGTCTTGGCGTAGTCCATTCATCAAAGTATATTGGTTTTCTTTCCTCAAAGAATACTGGTGAAGTCCGGTCATCAAAGTATCATTGTCCAATACGTCGGTTTGACTGGGCCTTAGCAGTGGGTAGGGTCTGTATCTTGTCGTATTTGATTTTTTACGGTGAACTGATCTCATATGTCTGTTTAAACTATCCATTCTACTCAAAGACTTTGAGTCAGATAGGGGAACATGTTTACTCTACGACAACCCATGTACAACTGTCACTTTTTCCCGGGTTAAACTCATTTTTATATGGTTTCAAGAACATTGTTTCTGTGTGTGTGTGTGTGTGTGTGTGTGTGTGTGTGTGTGTGTGTGTGTGTGTGTGTGTGTGTGTGTGTGTGTGTGTGTGTGTGTGTGTGTGTGTGTGTGTGTGTGTGTGTGTGTATGTGTGTCCGTACGTTTGTGTTTGTACGTGTCTGTGTTTGTACGTGTATGTATGTACGTGTGTATGTGTACGTGACTCTTCTCCGAACCTTAATCCTTTTTCTGTATGTTATTCTGTTGTTTTAACATTAACTCTATCCTTAGCCATTTCCTTTCCACTAACTCTATTCGACCTCAAAGTGCATCTCCTTCTAGAACTGTAACCTACTGGATGAACGATTTCTCACATTTATTGGCCATAGCCCTAACTCTAACCCTAGGCAAATACCATGGCTTGACCCCAACCATTAGCATAAACCAAAGCCTTACCCTTTGCTTAACTATACCCCTAACCTCAACCCGAACGTAGATCTAACGTCAAACTCTAACATTCTTCACACTGGGCCTCATCTGAAATTCTAACCCTAACCCTTGTTTTTTTTACCCGTACGCCAACTTTCTAATTGTTTTCCTAACACTGATCCAGGTCATAACCCCGAACCTAAATAAGTAACGAGGCCTGACCCTAACCCCCATAAGAAACTTTAGTCTGACTTTCAAAAAGTCTAAGACCTAACATAGACCTAACTCTAGACTTAACCATAACCCTAGACAAACAGCAACATCTGACCCCAACCTTAAACATAACCCAATACATAATTATACACATAACCATAAACTTAACCCTTACCATACACCTGACCGTAAATCTAACGGTTGAGTCTAACAACTTTCTTGATACTAGACCTTACTTGAAATTCAGACCCTATGCCTAACTCTAACTTCATCATGACAGTATCTCACTTTAATACAAACTTTTTAATTCTATTCCAAACACTAACCCTAATTATAACCCAGAACCGAAACAAGCACATGAATTTTACCCTTACCCCATATGTAACTCTAGATATAACTTTAATCAAAGGCATCAAGCTAGACCATCAAGACCAGCACCATACACAAGACCTAAGTCCAGATCTAGACCGAAACCTAACCTAGACCTATTTCTAGACCTAATTCTAATTCTAACCCTAACTTAACCATGATCACGGACAAACATCAACATTTGATCCCAACCTTAATCATAACCCTAAGCCTAACCAAACACTTTAACATAAACTTAACCCTTGCCAAAGACCTAAGTCTAGATCTAACGGTTAACTCTAACAGTTTTCTTGACACTAGACCTTATCTGAAACTCTAACCTTAACCTGACCTTAACACTATACATACTACTATGTGTAACCTTATACTTAATCAAACACTTTACTATACACTTAATCCTAACCCTTACCCTAACCTAAACCTTGCCCTTACCCTAATCTAATCCTAACCCTAGACATAACCTTATCCCTAGACAAATGCTAAGACCTGGACCCAACTGTACACTTAATCATAAGCGTAGACAACACCCTATTCCGAACTATAGCTTTAAATGTAACCAAGTGAAGACCTAACTTAACCCTAGGTCTACCCGTATCCAAGACGTAGAACTTACCCGAGATCTAACACTAATTATTACCCTAACCCGTGAATTATAACCCTCACTATAACACTTATCTTAGCTTTTACCCTAACTCTCTTTAGCCCGGTCTTTTTTTTATGTTTACTCAACATTAATTTTACCATAACCCTATCCTAACACATTATCTAGCTTAAAACTGTGACTATTTGTAGTTTGTTTTTTAGGTCTAGTCTTCATTTTGTTTTGACAATTTTTCTATTGCAAACCCTAATCTTCATCTGTCAAGTCTGTTCTATGTAAACCCTCCTCAACCCTAACCCTAGGTCATGAGTTTATGTATAATGTGTTCATTAGGTCTATTCCGTATCATTGTGCAGACCTTCTCTTGTGTAATTAACTCTTACCCCAAGGCTTACTCTAATCCTACCCCCGACTCCTACTCTAACCCTAATCCTTTTTCTGTGTGTTTCTCTATTGTTCAAGCACTTATCCTTACCCTGACCATACCCCTTGACCATAACTCTAACCCTAATCTTTGCTGTGGTTGTTTTTCTATTATCTAATCACTATCTCTAATCCCAAGTCACTGGTGTTTTGTTTTTGTATTGTTCAGATTTATTTTCTATTATTCTCACCCTAACCCTAACCCTAACCCTGACTCTAACCCTTACCCTAACACTCTGTTCTGGTAGTCTTTTTATTCTGTTAACAATAACCCTAATCCCAAGTCTCTAGTGTTCAGTAAGATAATAGAAAAACAACAACATGAAAGATTGGGGTTAGAGTTAGGGTCAATGGTTAGGATAAGTGTTTGAACAAAACAAACAACAAACAATGGTAAAAGTTAGGATAAGAGTCAGGGTTAGAGGTAGTGTTAAAACAATAGAAAAACAACCACAGCAAAGATTAGGGTTAGAGTTATGGTCAAGGATTAAGGTCAGGGTTAGGATAAGAGCTTGAACAATAGAGAAACAAACAGAAAAAGGATTAAGGTTCGAGTAGGAGTCTGGGATAAGATTAGGGTAAGCCTTGGGATAACAGTTAGTTACACAAGAGAAAACAGTCAGCACAATTATACGGAATAGACCTAAAGAACACATTATATATAGTCACATGCCTTAGGGTTAGGGTTGAGGAGGGTTTACATAGAACAGACATGACTGATGAAGATTAGGGTTTGCAATAGAAAAATTGTCAAAACAAAAGTGAAGACTAGACCTAAAAATAACAAACTACAAATAGTCACAGTTTTAAGCTAGATAATGTTTAAGGATAGGGTTATGGTAAAGTTAGTGAGTAAACATAAAAAAAAAGACCGGGCTAAAGGGTAAAAGCTAGTATAAGTGTTATAGTAAGGTTTATAAGTCACGGGTTAGGGTAATAATTAGTGTTAGATCTCGGGTAAGTTCTACGTCTTGGATACGGTTAGATCTTGGGTCAGGTCTTCATTAAGTTACATTTAAATCGGTAATTCGGTATAGGGTTATGTATACGCTTATGGTTAAGTGTTGGGTGGGGCCAGGTCTTAGTATTTGTCTAGGGATAAGGTTATGTCTAGGGTTAGGATTGGGTCTAGGTTAGGTTTCGGTTAAAGTTAAATCTAGACTTAGGTCTATGGCAAGGGTTTAGTTTAGGGTAAAGTGTTGGGTTAGGCTAAGGATTATATTTAAGGTTGGGTTAAGATGTTGATGTTTGTCCAGGGTTATGATTAAGTTCGGGTTAGGGTAAGAGGTTAGGGTTAATGTTAATAGTAAGGGTTAGGGTTAGGTTAGGGTAAGGGTAAGGGTTAGGATTAAGTGTATGGTAAAGTGTTTGATAAAGTATAGGGTTACACATGGTGTTATATATAGTGTTAAGGTCAGGTTAAGGTTAGAGTTTCAGATAAGGTCTAGAGTCAAGAAAACTGTTAGAGTCAGTTAGTTACAGGCTAAGGTCTATGGCAAGGGTTAAGTTTATGGTTAAGTGTTGGGTTAGGCTTAAGGTTATGTTAAAGGTCAGGTAAGATGTTGATATTTGTCTATGGTTATGGTTAAGTTAGGGTAAGGTCTATGTTAGGTCTTAGACTTTATGAAAGTCAGACCTAGAGTTTCTTATGGGGGTTAGGGTCAGGCCTAATTATTTAGGTTCCGGGTTATGACTTGGATCAGTGTTAGGAAAAAAATTAGAAAGCTAGCGTACGGGTCAAAAAACAAGCGTTAGTGTTAGAGTTTCAGATAAGGGCCAATGTCAAGCCGTGGTATTTGCTGAAGGTTAGAATAACGAATATGGCCAATAAATGTGACAATTTTTTTATCGAAAAGGTTACAGTTCTAGAAGGAGATGCACTTTGAGGTCGAATAGAGTTAGTTGAAATGAAATGGCTAAGGATAGAGTTAGTGTTAAAACAACAGAATAACATACAGAACAAAGATTAAGGTTGGGATAAGAGTCATAGATAGGGTTAGGGTTAGGTTGTATCTGACCTCAATCACACGTAAAAACACACATACGGACACGCACACGTACATACAAACACACACGTATATACAAACACACACACAAACACGTACAAACAAATACACGTAAAAATACATACATACACAAACGTACATACAAACACGTACATACATACACGTACAAACACACACATACACATACATACAAACACACACATACAAACACACACGGACATACAAACACACGTACAAACACACGTGTACATACAAACACACACACACACATACATTCAAACACACACACACAAAGAAAAAATGTTCTTGAAACCATATAAATAATGAGTTTAACCCGGAAAAAAGTGACAATTGTACATGTTCCCCTGTTCAAAGTCTTTGAGTAGAATGGATAGTTTAAACAGACATATGAGATTAGTTCACCGTAAAAATTCAAATACGACAAGGTACAGACCCTACCCACTGATAAGACCCAGTCAAACCGACGTATCGGACGATGATACTTTGATGACCGGACTTCACCAGTATTCTTTGAGAAAGGAATACCAATATATTTGATGAATGGACTACGCCAATACCCTTATACTTCGATGAAAGGGCTATGCGCCAATCAATCCAGGATGAAACTCATAAAAGCTTGCCAAAGGACACAACTGACGAAAACTTTTTCATACATCCGACATTGAACGACCATTTTATGCCGTGGGCCCATTCCTTTACCAGTGTCATAGGAGACCCACCGGAAATGGAAAAACGATGTTTGTACGTCGATTCGTACATAACGTGAAACACATGATGATGCCTAGACCCGATCGGATAACATGTGTACTAGACTTTTTAGCATGGAGGATGTCGACTTTGTACAAGGACTCCCGACCTTGACACCTTGGATCCCAGAAAGAAATACTTGCTTATTCTAGACGATATGATGAATTCGGTCAACGAATCTATCTCGCATCTCTTCACGAAATATTCTCACCATAAAAATATAAGTGTCATGTTGCTAGTTAAACATCTGTTCAACAAAAACAACTATCACAGGACCATCAGTCTGAATGCCCATTACCTGGTTCTTTTTAAAAATCCCAGAGACGTATCACAGGCCATGACCATGGCCCAACAACTGTTTCCCAAAATGACAAACTACTTTATGAAATCGTACGAATATGCCACTGCCAAACCCCATGGATATTGATTGATCAACATGAAACAGGACACTTCCGACAATTTGAGATTGAAAAGCAACATTTTCCCATGGGGAATTCAGGATGTGTTCTTGGATGAAAAAATGTATAAAAAGGATGTTTGGTCACTTCGCGAATGACCAGCAAAAGAGATGGATGCACCGGAGCGATAAAGATTTACAAGATAGTTCCTTGTCGAGGGATCATTTAGAAGAGATCACCAAATGTGATGCCATACACGTGCAATGGACGACAGAACGTGCACAATGCAAACCAAAGAATTAACTGACAAAAGAAAGTGAGGTCCCAAAAAAGACCTCGTGGTAGACCTGCTGGAGGAAAGAAAAAAGCCAACTAGAAAACAGATGTCACGCCTGTAAATGGAACTCTATAGAGAGGAGTGCGGAACAAAGATCGTGTAGCTGTATTAAAAACGCCAAAGTACAACATCAGAACATCAAAAACTAGTGGAAACCAGAGTAGAATATCGTGCATCATTGCATAAGAAACAACGACCTTAAGAAATCAAGAAAGTTACAAAAGTTCAACAAGATGAATCATATTGATCTACGGTGCCAGAACCTTAAATAGTGAGAGGATAGTTTATCAAAAAGGAGGAGCTATATGAGATGTACAATTAAAACTGAGTTCAAAGACCAGAATTAATGTAAACAAAAGGAAGTAAAAATTAAGTAGAGTGGAAAAAACGACCTTGCCGCCAATGATACTCGGACGGCAAGAAAACTCACAGTAAAGCAGAAACATAAGAAGATCGGATCGTGAAATTACTTAATGGAAAAGAAAACAAAATTGTTTATGGAACAGACCATTGAGCAGGACCCGGTTTTGAAAAACAGACGACACCCGACGAATATATGAATATTAATTGTAAAAAAAAATTTTTTTGTCTTTTTTGTCTGCAATGTTATAAGTCATTTTTTTTATTTTTTATTAAATCATTTGCACAATTTGGCGTTTCTTTCTCAAGGTATTTTTCAGCTATCATCTAATCTTTTCGCCTTGATATATTTTTGTTTAAATTCCTATTTTCAATTTTCACTGTATCATTGCTTCTTCTTCCGTTAAAACCCATATATCAGAACCTCATATTATTTACATAATAATAATAACAAGAAATAGTAAAGTGCAATACCACAGAGCCGATGGCCGGTTTAATTATCATTTAATAATATATTACATATACAGAATCCAAAACGACTTTATAATGTCCTCATATAAATATGTAAATATTTCCATGAACACAAACACTTATGAAAAGCGAACAAATCTCTTAATGCATGATACAAAATCTCAAATAACAAGTATATAAAAAAATTTAATGTGACCGATCAAGTAGACCCTGTCATGCCGAATGATTTAACCGCCAAATCATATAAAACACATAACCTAGAAACGCCACCTATGGGCAGACAATAGACAAATGTTTTGTCATTAAATATACTGTATTGCCTATATCGGGGGACGTAGATACAATCTGTCCTACCAAGGAAGCTACCTTCCTTGCAAATACTTTACCATTTTTGATTAAACACAAATCAATGTCTGAAATGGTACTCATAATCTTATCAATACGATTGTCAGGAATAGAAAACACTGAGATACTACTTTAACTGTATCAATGTTAGTACCTACAAAAAGTAAGATTTTTAGTAGGTGTCCACATAGACTTTATCAGTCTTATGGTACAAAACCGCTATTTATTGTGTCTTTTTTAACCTGTATAGCCATTTGAGGACACAATTCCTCATCATCATATATGCAACAAGCAGTACTGAAACCAAACGGTAATACTGGAAATTTAAAATAATTTTAACACCGTTTAACTCCCATGCAAAACTTAGATATTTAGTGTGAGCTGGGAAAATATTGACATGGTTTGTACGCAGGTTGTACGTCATACTTAAACATATATAAATTGGTATTGATCTTACAAAATCTGCATTATTCAATTCTGATAAATTCTTACACAAAGATATCGATATCTCTAGTAGTATCTATAATAAATTTAGGCGCACCAATATGTATCCAAAATTGAATGTTTGTTCTAAGTTTACCCTTAACAATAATATCAGATTGACCTATTTCATATTCAAAATAATTATTGGTCACATTGCAATCAATATGGTTATCTACTAAAATGTATTTAATGAAAATACTCATCTTTCCAAAATTCACTGCGGCCTGGTTTGTATGGCTGGTTTACTACTGTTGACATACGGACAGCTGGACCTGTAATGTGTATAGGACCCACAAGAGTAGCATCAGTAGTTTGCTGAGGTCCACGAAAGGGCTGTGGAACTTGTCCTAATAGAGACTGGTTGTTATCCTTAGTTTTGGAACCATTTCCTCTAACCTGCTTAGCCGTCCTTTCTTCTTGGGTTTAGCTTTATTGTCAGCTCGATAATTTTTGCTTCATCCTCAGAATAACTTGCAATAAGATTAGCGTCGTATTGCCTAATGCGGTATCCAAACTTCCTCAGAAGCGTCAGCTATATTGATGAGTTTTTTACGATGCTGAATTTTATCTACGGTAGATGTTAACAAATCTCGTGCGTAATCTACCTTCCCATTGTCTGTAGCCCACAAAGTCTGAACAAGATCCTCGAGATTTTCAGTATTAAAGTCAAATTGGATCTAATGACCTTCTATTTCCATTTATACGAAGCGTCTGTTTTAAGTTTCTTAACCTCGGATTTCATTAACTGGTTGGCACCCTACAACTCTTCTCTTAATCCACCAATTTTCTCCGTCACTTTAGCATTAATAATTGCCTCGATATCTTCACTCCGTTGATTTACAGCAGTTAAAACAGTTCTCAGCAAGATATCTGGTTCACCTTCATTATCTATGACTTAATTCGAATGCACTTAAATCGATAGACACAACTAGAAAAATTAACGTAACCGATCGAGTAGACCCTGTCGTGCCGATGATTTAACCGCCAAATCACATAAAAAAAACATAGCCTAAAAACGCCACACATGGGCAGTCAATTCAGAAGAAAATAGTTTCATTGTAATTCTTAAAATCAACCGATTTAAATTATATTTATATTTAATAATGATATAGATATGAATTCAAATATTTATTTAACAGCCGTCCGTTCGAGACTCGAGAGGGAAATCAAGGACGTTAAAAATCCAAAATCATTCACTGCATGAAACATTCAGTTAAATTCATTAATTAAGTAGGTTCTATTTAATAAATCCACGCTATTTACCTATAAAGAATAAAGCCTGGGCGATCCTATCTAATATAGGCGGTACGGCCAATTAATACGCTCCTGAAGGGAGCGTATATGGTTGTATTATCAAATTGGTTCAGTATATACTTATGGCCAAAACCACCATCAATATCCCGTTTGTGTATGTAAAACCAGGAGCTTCATATAATTGGTAATTCGTATAATTGGTAAATGCAATTGAGAACCACATCAGTGCAGGGAACATTAGCTAGATCCGATGATTAAATACAAATCGAATTTTAGCTTTTTCCAAGATAAGGATGGCACCCGAATGTTTACGAAAATGATGTAATCAGCTTATCAATACCGGACAGTTCGATCCAAAGGCAGTTCGAACCATGACAATCCACAGTTCTTTAACCCAGCTAAACATTTCGTCCCATACATATTTCAGACACGCTCAATAAGGAGAATGAAGTAAGGAAAATAAAAACCGCGTATCATAACCAATTCAAGAACAGGGCTGACAAAAATAATAAAGGACTTAGATGGTCTATGTTTTTTAGTTGTTGTTGTACGTGGTTTCAATATCTATACATTTGAATTTGCCAATAAAATTAGGATTAGGATTAATACAATTAATGAACATTGACTTAAATGTAGCACTAAAATGCCGTAAACAAAACGTCAGATATATTTTCTTTTTGACATGATTTGGTTATGAATGCCTGCTTATTAGTAATCTTTAGGGCTTAATTAAAAAGAAACAAAGTTTCTTATTTTTATTATTTATTTTCATGTTTAATATTCCTGATTGACTTTTTAATATCATTTATTTATGAAGGGAGCTTGACGCGTTTAAAAACGCATCGTATTAAAAGTTTCGACCAAATTTATTCGTATTATAAATTGTATTTTGATAATTAAACTCCGCTGTATGAAGACTTTCTCAACTTACAAGCTAAATAGTTAAATGTAGTTTTAGTGGTGATTTAAACTATATCTTATCTAATGTTATTTCTTATTTTGTAGAAATCTTGTAACAGCAGTAGTTGTTATCATCAACCAGCTTGGTTTTATTCTTTTCTTGCACGTTTCGCCACCTTAGCTGACGCCTAGGGTAGTATATTATTATTTATCTTTTCTGTAAAATGTGAATTTGACGATAAAAAAAAACAACTTGGGTATGTTCGAATATACTATTCAACAAGCTTGATAAGCTCTAAATTTAAATTGTACAAAAATTTGACCAGATTTGAAATGGCCCAACTTTCTTACTCTTTTCCTTCATAGTTCCTTTCATAAGCCACAAAATAAAAACCATACTTCCTGCGTCGGTATTGCACTTCGGGGACTTTTTTTTCTTTTTGTGTATGTATTTTTGTTTTTGTTTTTGTTTTTGTTTTTGTTTTTGTTTTTGTTTTGTTTTTGTTTTGTTTTGTTTTTTTTTTTTTTGTACAGTGTATGAAAAAACTAATTGTCCAGAATCATAAAGACTCATAAGTCACTCATTCTTTTACAGTTGAATTTATATCCCCCAAAACAAACCAGGCGTTACTTATATCGAATTGCAGTTTGTAGTACAATAAAAAAAATCCATTCATTTGTACTAAAATGATGATCCAGAATGCAAGAAAATGATTTTCCCTTGTCCCACATTCTTAAACGGCTTCAGCTAACCACTCAAACTCAGCCTTAGCATTCCTTATTTGATATGGCATTTTGTAGTACAAACACATTCTTTAAATGTATTCACTGCCACCAAAAGTTAAGTATGGGGATACAATAAAAGAAGTGTCAAGTTCAATCATATCTATAGATGGTCTTTACATTGAACTCATGAATATAATATGCCAATCTAATTACGAATGACATTCAAATTATTTTTTTTTAAATCACACCAAAATCCACGTGGCATTTTAGTAGTGCGCCAGTTTTTGTGATATTTTTTTTCATTGATATACTAATGCTGATGATCTATAATTAATCCCATATATACCTATGTGTCCCGGTAAAAGCTCTTAATTAATATATATTCTACAACCATCTTAAAAAAATACAACACAGGACATAGTTAGAATCAAACCTCTTTTTTGGGCCACGTTTTTAAATATATATACAAAAACTGAATGTGGGAAAATGTCATTTACCAACTTGCAGAATAAAGAAATACGCGCATATGTTTTATAGTGTTTTGAGTTAATGTCTTCAAGGAATGCATATGTATTGTAAAATGTAATTAATAAAAGTCTAAAATGTAATTTTTGAATTTTCTTATTATAGGAATTTGGCAGAGTCGCTCACACTTTTTTGTTTTTTAAGTCCCTTATTGGCGGAAGTGAAAGATTTATAGGTTTGTACTGTATCTGTGTATCTAGCAGATTAGTTTTTAACACAAGTTCTATATGATGTTTGGTTGAACCACACATTTTTTTTTCAAAACGGAATAATTAAGTGCAACCTTATCTATGACGACAAAAACTATCTGATATACTTCATGCCTGTGCGTGACTTTTTTTTTTAAATTTTGTAATTGGTTTGGAAAAAAAAACAATGTTGAGTCATCCTAAGCAACGGAGAAAAAAGTTGTAATATCAGTATACTTTAAATGCTCTCTCTATATATACTTTTTTTCTAATATATACTCACAAGCCAATAAACACAAGGCGGTTGTGTACCCTTTGCTTTAAAACCTTCATTGAAGTTGAACTCAGAAGAATATTGTTGTTTCGAAACTGTCTAAGCACATTTTAAAAACTTATTTATATTGATTTATATGGCAAATTTATCGTTTTAAGTGTATTTATCTTATCATATTAAAACAAAATAAAGAGAATTGCGGAGCGCAGCATGTTGGACTCTGTTCACCTGAGTCAAATGTGCCAGTGAACAAAATATAAGTATTTGACACACTTAAGTACAGGAGTAGTCAATGACGTCACTGTAGAACACTTTAATGGCCTTTTTCTATTGTAAATGTGCACTCAAGCGGAAGATCTGTGAGGATAAATTTTCAACATAGTGAACACCTGGCTGTACAATGTGATGACTAATGGTCTAGTATCGATCGTCATACATGACCTAGTTTGACTTTTTGATGACAGCTTGTCTAAAACCACGTGACCGAGAAATGGTGGAGGACCAAATTTGACCGGGGATACAGGGGAACCTGAAGTGACCGGGGGGAGGGGGGCTGAAGTGCACCTTTAAGGAAACGGAAGTGGGTGAACCAATAAGGGGAACATGTGGTCCTTCACTAAGAAAGGAGACCCTTAAAGGTTGGGAGGAAAACGACTTCCATTGGTATCCTCATTAAGTGTCCTAATTGGTGTCATTATATAGTATGGTGTTAACTGGTAAGTATTAAAAGAGGGAGGATATTATGACTCGTCTTTATTTGTATATTTGGTTTTTTTATTGATATACTTTTATTAACGTTAATCATAGTTAAATAATTTTGTAAATTATTTGTAATTTCATTGTCAATGTGTAATAATGTCAAATGGATTGGACACCTTGAATAGATTTTAAATTTGATTTGATTTTCTTTGTGTTCAATGGATTGTGTAATTTGAATAGATATTTCACTGATTAGACAGATGTTTAAATCTTTCCATTTTACAGGCGATTTCAGTAGCCCGTGTATTGATTTTCAACCACTTTTTACGCGCTTAATGAATACATTACAGTATTAAGGACGTGTTGTGCAATGTTGACCACTAGGAAATAAATTATTTTCATTGTTTCAATTGTTTTTGTTTTTGTTTATCTATGTTTAATATGTCCAGTATTCAGTTTGAAATAATGACTAACCACTGACTCTCCTTTAAACTTCCATTGCATTTCCACTATTTCATCAGTCACAAAGTTGATCCCAGTTACGCCGATCTGATTGCTGGTTAACATGTCGAAGTACGCATCCGATTCTCTTACGTATTTTATTTGACACATGTTCGATCGCTGTCCGAATTTTCCCCAGAAGCTGTTCAATATGAGTTTTGCCAAGTTTCTCATTTTTTTCTTTATATTCTTGTACTCGAGCCAAATTCCCTCTTTTTCGTGGTAATCCTTGACGTATCTTTCTTTGTCTTACATACTTATAGCCCTTCTCTTCTATGAAAAGCTGTTTCTCAATTGAACGTTGATGTAAGTCATTCATTGTCATATCGTTGACGGGATTCAATATGTTTGTAGCGTAACATCCATGCCAGAAGCATCCATGAAATTCGTAAGCCGTTCCATCTGCATATCCGTCCACTTTATATGGCCCAACATCTTGTTGTCCTCCATTCTGTGCACGTTGAATATGTATGCCTTTTGATTCAGCCACGTATTTGAGCCACTGCAAGGCTTTAATCGAATGTTTATACTCGGTGCGATATTCGTGGGCTGGTATGAGTCCAATGGTCTCTAGTTTCAGAAATTTAGATCTGAATACTAGGTTGCAGGCCGAAGCAATAGTGATACATTCTTTGAACAAATCTATAGGTGTGCCGCCAATGGCTTCAGTGGTGTCCATGAATAGCTGACGGAATTTCAAACAGGCCTTTCGCAAGATATCTACATCTGTTTTACAGTACTTCAAAAAAGCTCGTCTTGAATGTCGAAGGCATCCTCTCTGTGTTGGTCGTACCAAGTCTTAAAGGTTTCTCTTTCGGTTGGTTTCATGGCATCTGGATTGTAATATCGTATGTCTGGTAAGTGTTGTAGCTTGATATCTTTATGTTCCTTCCTATTGTACAGGTGAAGAAAGTATCCCTTATGAAGTTCTGTGAATCCAAACATATTAGGAAACTTAGACAGAGCAGTTGGTAGAAAGTTCAGTGAATCGATCATTCTTATCTTCCATCTAGGCATTTTATTGACACGTTCTTTCCGCCATTTGGAATAATCGTCGGTTTGTCTCCATTTTTGTACAAGCATTGTAGTATTGGGACGTACTCATAGCCTTTAAAGATATGAAACAACACGGTAGCTCCTTCGTTGAAACCGGAAAATAACCATGAACAAGATGCTTCTGTTGTATCTTCTTACTTAAATACGAGTTCGTTCGCTCCCCAGTTGTCACATGAACTCTCTTGATTGAGGTCTTTCTCTAAACAACTAAAACAAACTTTATGAACGACACCAAGATTTGGTCGATGTTCATAAGCTCCACAGGTCGTTTTCTTGCAATGTATACAATTACCATTTGGTCCAGGTCAGAATCCGTCTCTGGACTGCACCTGATAATCTTGTGTACACTCAAGTCGACAAAATGTAGGACTGTAACTTGCTAGGTCCAGCGTTATCCACGGGTACCATATACCATTGGTGGCTATCCTCCACATAGTTTTTACAGGTTACAGGTTTTACAATGCTTTTCTCCACATTGATGGTCATTTTTTGTGCAACAGGGTGTTGATGGTTTGACTACAGGTTTTACATGTGTAATACCTATTACAAGTAGAATATCCTCTTGCCGTCTGTTTCATGTGAAGATCGTAGCATTCCTTTCCTTTGAAATACCGGTAGTATTCAGTACAGTTGACCCATTTCTCTTTTTTGTCGAGTTGGTGCATCTTCTTACAGCAATGACATGCATTATTTCAAGCGTGTGTCTCGAGGTGATCGTATCCTTTGTGACAAACAGTACAATAGTAACATTTCGTTAAGAGTCCTGTCATGGTTGTGATGACGTCATAGTGTTCGTCATGATGCTGAGAAAGGTACAACTTCTTTTCCGCTTCCAGTCTGGCATAAACGAAAGTGTTGTTTCGAAAATACGCTGATCTGGTACTCATTCAAGTATTTCTGGAATTGTTTGAGTTCTTCGATTCCACACTTCTGTAGAGGAACCATAGCACGGGCATGTAGTTCCAAGGCCAGCTCTTTCTGTATCCGTCTTCCTTGTCGAATTGAATTCCACTGGGGATGATTGTCTAGTTAGGCTTGGGTGGTCACGATTGCTCGAGCGCAACAAAGATCGTCTTTGTTTCGAATCTGTACAATGGACTGCTTATCTTTCAAAACTTTCTCGGTGTCGATGAAATCAACCCTTTTTCTTCCTTTTCCGGTTGGCAAAGCCACGTGTATTATCTCAAGCGTCAATGTCTCATCCAGTATAAATTCTTCATAGGATTGAAGGACACGTTCAATCTCGCGCAGCAGACGTTCTCCGGTAAGTTGGTCTACTTGAACAAACGGTAGAGTTATTGAAAAATCCAATAATGGATTTTTCATAGTCACCTGGATCAGGTCTGTATGGTTGACAAAACATGTAATGGTTTGTAAAATCGAGTCGAACAGCTTTCCTACAAGTTCAAGTATTGATTCTATATTCCCTTCTACTTCTTTAATTTGCACTTTGTTATCCGTAGCCTTTCGTGTTGAATTTGGCAATGCGTCTCAGTCCTTTTACGTTGATATCATGCATGTCCTCGATTTTGTCTGGTCGTTTTGACTTCAGTACTTCCTAATTCACCAATATGATGATGATTATACTCATGACGTCTTAGGTTATCTATCCTATTGAAGACCATACGACAAACAGTACAATGAAATTCAGCTTCAGTTTCTTCAAATTCAGAATAGGACAAATGTGGTCACTGCCGCATATACCACAGCTCAGGCTCGACTGAAACTGTACAGCTTCTTGGAACAGCTTGGACCCCGTGCTTTGTACTGTGATACCGACTCCATAATATTCAAAAGTAAAGAAGGAGATGGAAACCGAGACTAGGACATTATTTAGGAGACAAGATCAAAGAATTTGTGACGGGCGGCACTATAAACTATGCCTTCAAATTAACCAAACCACTAGATGGCGGAATGACGACCTGCAGTAAAGTGTGAGGAATTACGTTAAATTATTAAAAACGCACTTCAAATCAACTATGAGCTATTAAAAGAAATGGTAGTGAATGGATCTAAAGGCACCACGGTAGAAGATTACAGAATGATGAGAAGGAAGAAACAATTGTTGACAGTACGACAGCGGAAAAATTACCGTATCATCTTCGATAAACGCTGTATAACGAAATAATCGTACTAAAGCTATACGTATGGATATTGAATTGTACAGACATTGTGGGATCTCCGACCCATAATGTTCTCAAATACAATAATATAAAAATTAAAAAAAAAAAAAACGTTGTTATTGAAAAGGAGGAAACTGGACTTCGAAAATTCCGGGTGAATGACAGCAAACGAAAACAAACTAAACCTTTCAAATACATCTAACCACACGACAGTGAAAATCAATAAGACATAGAAGTACACAAGCAAACGACACCTGTCCCCTTACAAAGTCGTGCATCAAGTCAACTAAATAATTATTTTAACTATGAATATATTACATGACATAACATCAGTCGATCGAGTATACATTGACACATATCAGCTATACCATTCAAAAAGACCATTACTATTATAGGTTCGAAAAGCTCAATCAAATAATTTTAGACAGATGATTATCCCTTTATAGACCCACACCACTATGAAACAGTCCATCTAACAATACCATTCAAAAGCTCTTAACGTTCCGATTGTAAACATCATTTGTAAACCTTTCAATTGTCAGGATAATCATCAGTGGTTAGTCATAATTTCAAACTGAATACTGGACATATTAAACATAATTAAAGAAAAAAAAATTATTGAAACAATGAAAATAATTTATTTCTTAGTGGTCAACATTGCACAACACGTCCTTAATACAGTAATGTATTCATAAAGCACCATAAAAAGAGGTTGAAAATCAGTACACGGGCTACTGAAATCACCTGCAAAATGGGAAGTTTTAAACATCTGTCTAATCCGTGAGACATCTATTCAAATTACACAACCCATTGAACACAATGAAAATCAAATCAAATTTAAAATCTATTTAAAGAGTAATCAAGGGAACCAAGGTTATTACGGTAATCAAAAGAATGTAATCGAGGGACAAAGACCAGACATGGAAAACAGACATTCACAACAAAGAACATAAAGTAACTAAAATCATACATACAAAGTAACAAAAGTAAATGAGCAACTCGGACTCCACTAATACTGGGAGCATGGACCATGTGCACCGGTAGGGTAAGTGTCCAATCCATTTGACATTATTACACAATGCCCCCAATGAAATTATAAATAATTTACAAAAAAAAAATTAAAAAAAAACTATTAACGTTAATAAAAGTGTATCAATAAAACAAACCAAATATACCAAGAATCACAAGTCATAATATCCCTCCCTCTTTTTATACTTACCAGTTTACACCATACTATATAATGACACTAATTAGGACATTTATAATGAGGGTACCAATGGAAGTCGTTTTTCTCACAACCTTTAAGGGTCCCCTTTCTAGGTCAAAGGCTACATGTTCCCTTTATTGGTCCTCCATCCACTTCCGGTTCCTCCAAGGTCCACTTCAGCAACCTCCCCCCGGTCACTTCAGGTTCCCCTCTATTCCGCGGTCAATTTTGGTTCCCTACCATCTCCCGGTCAAGTATTCTTAGACAAGCTGTCATCAAAATGTCAAAGTATGACAATGTCATGTATGACGACCGATACTAGACCATTAGTCATTACATTGCCCAACCAGGTATCCACTATGTTGAAAACTGATCCTCACAGATCTTCCGCCCGAGTGCACATTTACAATAGAAAAAGGTCATTAAAGTGGTCAAGAGTGACGTCATTGACTACTCATAGGAACTTGCAGTTCATTATGCACACAACTTTTTCTGGACGCAATAAAGCACAAAATTTGAACAATTAAAACAAGAGGTTCCGAGGGGCCTGAATCGCTCACCTGGTTAAAGTTTGTCTTTCAAGAGCAATAAATTTAACAAGGAGTAATCCAACAATTTTGACTCAACAAGACTTTATTTGGACTTTCTCAAGGATCATTTCATCGATTGAAGTTGTTTTCTATTTATTATAATTTTAAAGATATTTGAAGAAAACTGTGAAAACGTCATTTTTCATGGGCAATAACTCTTACAAGGAGTCGCCTGACAACCTTGATCCCGGAAGACTTTGGAAAGCCTTGTAATAAGGGTCATTTAAGCAATTGAAATAGTTATGCTAAACCTAACGGTTTTGGAGATATTTTCGAAAAACACAGTGTGACACCTATGTCATATTTTTAGTAATGATGGCCATGTTCTTCAACGGATCAAAAATCCTCACGTCAGTTCTGTGTAGGAAACCCCAACGAACATTCATACTAAGTTTGATTCCAATGGGTCAAGTTGTGTCAGAGAAGATTTTTGAAAAAAATATATTTAAAATAGCAAAAACATTGAAAATGAGCATTAACTCCAACATGGCATGACAGATTAAAATGAAAATTTAACCACATATAGATCTCATTGAGCTGAAAACGTTTACCCCATTTCAGAATTTGGCTAAAGCTATCGGTTTTGGAGATTGGTTTTTGGCCCCTTATTCCTAATTGGTTCTAGTCGAAACCTCCAAACTCAATCCCAACCTTCATTTTGACGACGACGACGACACGGACGACGACAGCACCATAGCATTATACAACCGCATTTTTTTGTGGTTGTATAAACAGCATCAGATATATCAATCTGATAGTAAAACGTGGGTACGGAATTCAGTAAGAAATCAAATTAAAAAATCAGATCAGTCAAGGATAAAAAAGTAATATTTTTATAACTCGATTTGTATATCTGAAATCCGATTGTAAATACTGGAATGAATTTTCATAGGAATCTTATTATCAAAATTAAAATTGGACCATTTTATTTTTTATGTTTTTTAGCGGGGCCTAACTTTATTCCACTTTAACTAAAATAAAAAAAACGGTTAATGATAGGTCTACCCTGTAAAAACATTTAAACTTAATTTCAAAAGGAACATATTATCACTCGAATAATAAAATTCAGTTACACATGAACCTTTTTATCTATAAATTCTGATAACAGATATTTTCCCTTTTCAACCCCTACCTTAAGTGTTGGGCAAAGACCTCCAAAAACTACAGGGCCCTCTGCTTTGTGCCTAATATGCCTAGGAACAAATTGTTAATATTTCAAAAACATAAAATAAGTGTTATCGTAAAAAATCAAAAACGACAACAACAATGTAATACCATTATACGAGGAAAAAAACCAGGCGCATAAAAAATGCATATATGTGAAACTTGTGTGCGTACGAATCATGATAACTATCAATAGATTTATTTGCTACTTCATGAAAAACTTACAGCACCAACAGTAGACAAATAAAAGAAAAATAAATGCCTTCGCATTGCATTGATCGTATTAATATATATGCAACATTAATAGTTAAATTTGAAGGATTTCATTTTTTCTCAGTATCAAAAGTCCTATAACTCTTAAACAAAAATACCACAAAACTAGACAAATAAATAAAATATTTGGACCTATGTTACTGTAATATATTTGTGAATATATACATGCATTGCTGAAAAGTTAAACAAGTAAAAGTTCATGTCAAATATGAATATATTTTTTTGCACATCTTCGATATGTTGAGTTATTGTACAACTTAAGTATCAAACAACAAACGTTGACCAGTATTTTATTTTATGTCAGTCAAAAGAAAGGCATACAAAATATATTTTAAGACTAATTATACAATTTATTTATGACAAAAAGTAAAAGCATATAAAAAGCAGATATTAAGTTAAACAAAACAATTAATTGTACAATGAATTTATTACAACGAAAGTATTATATAATAGATTTGAACGAAAACATGTTTCTTTAGTTTTCTATAATTATGGGAAGTCCCATGGACAAATTTTAAAAAAACATTCTGTATAAAAAAAGAAAATAAAACAATTGAAAAGGGAGAAAAATCAAAAGTAATAACTTATTTTCAAAAACGTTTAATAAAAAATGATGCAGTCATTGCAAAACATATTTTACATTCAAATTTCACAACAGGTAGATCTTTTTATGCTGAACACTCTAGCCAATGCCCAAGTTTGGCTATACCTGACAGTTTTGAAGTACATGCGAAAAACTTGTCTGACCCCTATGTTCTACACTTAATTACCGATGCTATGTTTTCTAACAGTTAAAAAATCATCACACCAGTCTTATACAAAACACCATATGAAAGCTACATACCAAGTATGGTTCTTATTTGTCTGGCAGTGTCAGAGGAAGGATTTTTGAAAGAAATAACATTTAAAACAGCGAGAGAAAAAAAAACATTGGAAAAGGGCAATAACTCCAACATGACTTAACAGATTTACACGAAAAGATGGCCACCAATAGATCTCATCATGCTGAATATTTTAACCTACATCAAAATTTGGTTATACGTATCAATTTTGAAGATACTAGTGAAACTTCTTTCTGACCTATGCTCTATTTTAGTATCGGCTTCCATGTAATTCAACAGCGTGTAAGAGGACGAAGAGTTATGAAAAATTATTAACGGCGACAGACAATGACTGAAGCCAAGTGATGACAATAGCTCACAATTTCCTGACCTATAGTTATAACTTTATTTTTAGAATGAATATTCACAGGATCGATCTATTTATTAGTCATTCTCAAGTCTGAATCACACCTGCGCTTGTTCAGATGCATTATATGACATACTACAAAATTTTATTGATATAGCGCTGAAATGGTAAAGATCAAATTTCGTTGATAAGTTTAACCCGAATGATTCAGTCGTTATATTCCACTCACTATCAATCGCTACATTAACCTCGTGAGTCGGAGAGAATCGATGACGGTGAGGGCTTGAATAATTCGAGTTAGATAAACTTTCGAGGAAAAACTCGTTGCTCAGTTACAATTTTACGGTTAAAAAAACGCAGAAACGGAAAGCTGATGACAAGGCATCAGACCGGGAGACGGAATCAATTGACACTGTGTCTTCTTCCCTGTAAACATAGAAATATACATAAGAATATCAGATAACGAAATTGAATATATATATTAACAGTAAATAGATACAAAATTAAAACAAAAAGAAATAAGACAATATATAATCATCTGTCAATGACACATATGTACTTTATGGTACATGTAAACATATGTTGTAGTAAAAAATATTTGGTTTATACATTAAATACCATACTTCTTACTAAAATTATTTGAATGCTATTTAATCCTGAGATGCATTAAATAGAGATGTAGTTATACTTTTCTTACTTAAAAAAAAACGTTTTCAAACCATCAAGCTAAATTTTACCATATAGATTGCCGAAATGAAAACAAGTATGATAATCTATAAACATATAATTTTAGGCAAAAAAAGGAGAAATACTTAAATAAATGCTTACTGTTGTATATTTCTCTCCCTACTCAAATTTACCGCACCTAAATATATACAATCTTTCAAATTCAAACTGAAAAATTCACATATAAAGAAACACTTTTAATGTAATACAAGTATTCGTGAATTGTTTACAATAAAGGACAAGTAAAAATAAATCAAATGTAATAGAGGTTGGCAGCTAACAGGATTTTGATAGCAACATTGTGTATGTACATTTGTGGGAGAGAGCTTCTGACAATTGCTTGAGTCGAACATGATTTAGAAAAAAACTACAGGTATGAGTATAGTAACTAGTTCATTCATATGTTACCATTGGATACGGTTGATATTTTTTAAACAGTTTCTTCAATAAAGCAGATAATTAGTTAATAACCAAGAAATGATATTAATTGTTCTTTACTTGTCCGATTTCTTGAACAAAAAATTATATGGAAAATTTGTTTGATGGAATTGAAAGTTGTATTGTTTCATTCATTTATTTATAGGATCGAATGAAGTATACATGAAGTAATAGGATTAAGGCTAAAAGCAGTTATAGAAAAATATTGAGCATGTAACTTATTTAAAATAATCCATAGTGCGTGGCTAATATAATCTGCAATTTGAAAAAAAAAACAAAATAACTTGCAATTTGTTTCATTACATTCAATGTTATCTTGTTAAGTAATTTATCACTTCATCATCACTTTTTCCCTTGACTGATCACAGTGAGTTCATATGCTCCTTCTTGAGGTGGAAGGGGTGCTTTCTTTGTATGGTCCACATCACAGTAGATAGTACGGTCATCTAGACCATGGATGGCAGATTTCCCAGTTTTGGTCTTGGGTAGGTTGCTAAATGTTAGGTCAGCGTACTGTAATCCATCAGCATTTTTCTAAAATAGACACATTTCATTTAGCACATGTAATACACACTGGTAGAAAATAACAACAATTTACTGATCAACTTAAATATAACAAGTTAGAATCCCTCAACACTAATTACATATGTCGAAGAAGGTGTTCAGTTTTACCACGGTATTTGTTACTCCTATAGTGGTATTAATTAAACATAGATACTTGAAATATTAAAAAGATATCCTGGGAACCCTCAATATTAGACTATTATCCGAATAAAAAAATTATCAAAGCCTATTATATTTATACAACTATTCCCCATATTCAGTTAAAATTCCGACTCAAAAGAAGAAAATATCATTGTTAATCTAAACAAAAATTAAACACCTAGTACAAAAACGCAGTACTTAGTAGAGTTTCTTCATACTTTTCAGAGGAATCGAGGGAACCAAGGTTATAGCGGTAATCAAAATAATGTAATCTAGGGACGAAGACCAGTTATGGAAAACAGACATACACAACAAAGAACATAAAGTAATTAAAATCATACATACAAAGTAACAATAGCAAATGAACAACTCAGACTCCACTAGAAAGTAGGAGCATGGACCAGGTGCACAGTACGGTAAGCGTCCTCTGCTTTTCTAAAAATACCCGGACCAGACGAAAGAGGAAAGGAAAACTATGACACTATGATACTATTACTCTACTAGTATAGAGTGATGGAAAAGGAAAACGCATGACCTACTTCTAACTATACGACAGTCGCCACATGACAATTCATTTCATGTTAACTTTCCCTTCATCAGTGGAAATATTCCTTCAGCATCTGCGGATATATTTTTTATTTTCAAAAATCATAAATCATACCTCCATATACCTAAACTATGCAGACTTTTTATAACATGCTAGACTTCTTACAACTGGGCTTCTAGAACATGTTATATTGCAACAAGATCAAAGTCATCACTACAAAAGTTCTACTGTCGTTATTATCAAATCAAAGGCCGTTAAGAGGTATTCATCTGCACCAGAGAACCCCTCTATTCAATTTGTCATAGTTTTTTTTCTTTCCTCTTAAATGGACGTGACATTTAATGAAAAACTCAGTGGATGTTTCTAGAAGAGGACCTTAACATACCGGTACATCTGTTCAATGCTTCCAGTTTCCAAAAAATGTCATCTTCATTTTCCTCTACCCTGTATATGTTAACATATACCTCTATACCTATAAAACGACAATGCGGTCATGTTTTCAAGGAACAAAAAAATCCAAACGAAATTTTTTAAGGAACATTCACGCAAACTTCCATAAAAATCTATCACAATGTTCTAGAGATGCTAGAAAAAAAGTTTTTGACATTGACGGTCGCCAAATGACGGCAAAAGCCCAATTGGCATTTTTAGCCAGATGAGCTATAAACCGTAAGAGATATCCAATATCTTAAATCGAAAAATGCAGATAGGGATTTTCATGGGGCTTTTAATTTAAAAACAAACTTCAAAATCAAACCAAAATTTTAAGTGTTGATTGGGTATGGCCCCCTTTGGTACCCCTGTAAGATTCACATAAGAAACCCAACAAAACGAATTTCAAAATCTAAGAAAACCTTTACTGAATGAAGAGATGTTAATCAGTTAAATAATTACGACCAAGGCAGTCAAACCCTAGACAGTTTGAAAAAGAAAGGACATACGTATGGACAAGTACAACATTTATACAGCCTTGAAATTTGATTGCAATTATACAATTTGACCAGAGCACAACTTCTGAAATCAATCCCAACCTTCCTTTTTAAGAATGATATTTTGTGGTACAATTTCAATGAAATCTATTCATTGTTCATCAAATTATCATAAGAGATCGGTAAAAAACCCCTTCATGGTCCCTTATAATTAATCAGCTCAAATCGCAACCAAAAAGTCAAGCTAGTCTACCTTTTTGAGGTATAACACCACATATTAAAATCTTAAACAGATATAATAACAAACAGTCAAGTTATTGTCCAAACATAATAAAAACTCTTGTTTCTGGTTCCATTTTAGAACATCATTCCTCAACGGTTCAAACATTACATGTAACTATAAATAATATCTCCGCACGGCTAAAGTGGTATTGAATATGATAGAACAATATTGTGGACATCTATATGCTATTACTGGAGGTAATTGGCTAAATTCTTGAACAAACCCCAAAATCAATAACAATCTTCTATTTATTGTTTGGAACCTCGTAATAAAGTTTTATCAAGATCAACTGACTAATATACAAAAGATCACACACAAACCAAGACAATGACGATGACACATACACCAACAGCACCCCATCATAATATGCATTTGGTCGAATAAAATATTACATTTTCTCTACGTGGCCCCCTTTGACCCCTTATAAGTAGAAATCAAAGAGAAACTAGGAATACTGTGGGCAAGCTCACAAAGGAAATACCCTTGCTTTAAATGGACTAAAATAAAAATAAAAACCCTTGTTGGATATTCTCCAATAGTAAATACATTCCTTCATGCATATTTTCATATGATACCCAACTTTTCAATAAAATTCAATCAGGGGATTAAGGTAGTAGACCTGAGGTAAGGGAGGTAATCCAAATTGAAAGGATTTTAGTAACTAGAGCGTTTAAATAACTCCTAATATGCAAGCTTCTAGAACAAAAATGCCAGCCCCAGTAACTCTGCCTTTTTGAAGTATTGATTAAATATTTCAAATGGATACATTGAGGAATATATTTTATAAGATGGGAAAACATTTGAAATGATACCTTTAACGACAAACCAAGATTCCTTTAGATATAATATTAAAATTGAAATATAAAGTGATCTCTGTCATGAGACAGTACTGCTAACCAATAACATTGCCAGTTTTATAACTCCTTAGCCTTTTAGAGTTTAAAAAATATACATTTTGTTTAATTCTTTATAAGACTTTAAGCTTTCTGTTTTCATTTGTTGCTTTGTTCAGCATATGACTCTATCCAGCATTGAACTACGTTTAGCATATAAGTTTATCCCTTCGTGCAGAATTATAAATATTTGTGTGACATTAATTTGCAACTGTAGTTGACTCAAGCTGTGCCTGGCAATGCCTTTTCATCAATAATTTCATTATCATAATTTGATACGTGGTAACCTTATTGAATATTAACATGATTTTTGCCATTATGATTAATTATCAAAATAAAAAATTTATAGTTAAATGCCTTATCCTACTATCATTAAAACATTAGAAAAAACTACACGGTGAACTTTTATCAAAATTTGTTTATTGATTCGGATAAGAATAGTCCATATAATATCAGTTTTGTACGAAAATTTTTAATGTATTACAAAATAGAGGTTGTTGTATAGTCAATACCTGAAAATGACCCCCTTTTTTTTGTTATTTTGTTAAATTAGAAACCTAGTATATCTTGTACAAAATGGAAAGAATAAAATTTGATATTAAATCTGGTATTAATCCTTTTAAAGTGAATTTGACTTAATATTCAGTTATTTATTTAAATATATTATCAAATGATCCTAAAAAACCAGATATGGTTCAGTTTGGCCAATGATTCAGATTTAAAAAAATACCAATATTTTAGTCTTTATTGTTCAAATTCTGCATGGTAAATTTTCTTATAAAATGACAAATAATGCGGCATAATCAGTGTATTATCATGTACAAATTTGAAGGAAATTGAATGGGAAATGTTTGGGGGTACCCCAGGTCTACTACCTTAAGATAGCTGCCGTAGTGGTAGTGAGCTAAGATAGCTCTTCAGTTTTTTGGCATTTGATGATTTTTCTGATGGATTATTTTGTTAAAAGTTATATGTGGATGATGTTTTTTTCTGATGTACTTTCTGAATTTGTTTTTGTTGTAAGGATTTTTATAGATTTTGAAAGATACTGTACATTAACTAATAATTTTGTGCAGATTTTGGACATATTAGTATTCAGCCGCCTGTAGTCATATAAGCGATACAAACATGCCTGGAGACAATAGAAATAGAGACAAGGATAGTAATAAGACTGCTCAAACAATGTTAGTTCCTAAGAAACCAAATCAAGGAAATCCTCAAGGAAATCCACCAGCCAAGTGTGACAAACGAACACATTCAGATATAGCAGAGGACAGCATTGAAAATGTTGACATGATGAGTATTCACTCAGATTTAAAGGACATAAAAAGATCCCTCCAAGCAGGACACAGTTACACCTGGATCAATTGGTAAATCAAAGGTATCTAAAAGACCTGGTCACAAACATTGTTGGAAATTTATTAAATACCCTCAAGCAATCAATGACAGAAGAATTTAATGTTAAATTGAGTGAAAGAACAGAAAGACTTCAAGATAAAGTCATTTCTTTAAATTTATAAAATGATTCACAGATGGAAAGAGGGAAAAAGACAAACAAATAGATGAGCTGAAAGATATAGTAAAGAACTATAACAACAGATCCATAGATGCATTAAAGCTAGGGAATTACAATGAACAATATTCTAGAAAGCACAATAGTAGGAAGGTTAATTACCTTGAAAAAAGATATGAAAATCTTCGTGAAGAGTTTGTTGAAACTGTGAAAGAAGATCTAAAGGTGAATATAGAACCATCTGATGTGATTGCCATTCATCGTATTCCCGGAAAAGAGGGTGAGATAAGACCAGTAATTGTAAAAGTCAGAAATACAGAAGTGAAAATTGACATAATGAGAAATAAGAAAGGGCTTAGGAACAACATAAAATTCATGATGACATCACACAAAGAAATATTGGGCTGCTTACAAGATTAGGACAAAAAGAAGCTTTAGAAAATGCATGGTTTTATAACTGTAATGTTTATGAAAAATTGAAGGACAGTAAACAGAGGATAAAATTTGATCGATTTGATAATATAGATAAGAATTATTTTTTTTTAAAATTGTCAAAATCATATTTTTGTTTCACTGTAACTATGAGCATTATTTAGAAGTAAAGGAACTTATGATCCATGTTTTATTCAAAGACTTGTTTTGACTAATTCAAAGTTAAAAGGGGAATATTTTTTTTTTAAGTTTTATTCTTGGTCAATTATATTAACATTAAAATTTACTGAGTAATTATTTATTATTTTTTATTTATCTATTTATTTTATTTTTTTTTTATTTTGATTAAAATGTTTATTAACCATTTATTTATTGTTAATTGTTATATTGTTTATGTTTTTTTTTCTTTTTGTTTGTTTGTTTTTTTATCCCTTCAGTTTCCGATTTATATTACATTATGTGATTAAAAACCATACCTGATCATCTCTTATATAATTTATGTATGTTTTTTTCATACTGGATTGCTGCTAGGATTGGGGTGCCAGTGCATGTCCGAGACCTTCGTTGCTGTGGCATCTCTTTCCTATCAGTTCAGTGTGAAATGGAGATATCAGTTCATATATATAAACGTTAATTTTGGTGTGGTGAATGAAAAGAAAGTAGGAGGGTCTCTTTTTCTTCCTTTATACACTACAGTAATGTTGCTTGTATCAAGGAAGGATCTTTAATTCATTACAGTGTTTTCCCCGAACTCTGCGCATCCGGTATGTCTGCGCTGACGTCATATCCGTAAATAGAAAATTGATAATCATCTGTTTTCATCCGTAAAACAAAATATCTATCAAGAATACAAGACATATTTGGTAAGTTTCGTTCTTTCAATACCACTTGTAAGTAAAATTATTAAAAAAATCTGTAAAATTATGTAGAAGTCGATAAATTGACTGGATTAGAGGGGATTCCCTGATGTGTAATGACCCATGAAATGATGACCTAGTAAACAATGCACTACATGTGATTTAGAATCGCTTACCTGTTATACATTTTCATATATGAGCTCAAAACCCTGTTCCTTTCTTAATAATCTCCGAAAGATATGATTTGCCGTAAGCAAATTTAAACATATATAAGATAAACGAAAGTTTTATCTGCCATCATCACACAAGAGCGTCTGCTTTACTTTGACATTGACCTTAGATAGTGCTATATTCTGATTGGTTAGAACATCATTCTAAAGTAGTAAATAAAGAAAAAATTTCAATGTGTTAGTAATACTGATGTTGATGAAAAAAAAGACTTCTAGAAAAAAAATATTTCCTTTAATATCTTTTAATTTTAGACAATGCAAAAGAAAAAAAGAGCAAATTATAATTTAGAAATGTTAAAAAAGGCTTTTGATGATGTCAGAATTAGGGGAGAAAGTATAAGAGGTGCAGCTAGAAGACATGGTGTCCCAGAGAGCACACTCAGATTACGATTAAACAATATTACAGGGGTTGATAACTTAAGAATGGGTAGTCCGACCATTTTTACAACTGCAGAGGAGATTAAGATAGCAAGGCATTGTGTGTCAATGGCAGAAAAAGGTTACGGGTATGCACGATGGAAAATAATGGAAATGACAGCTAATATGTGCACTTTAAAAGGAAGAAACAAAGCTCCGACTAAACACTGGTTTTATGGTTTTTTGTCCCGAAATTCTAATGTCAAAATGGTCCAGCCTAAAAAAAAAGAGAAAAGGTCAGAAATGATGTCAAGGCTGAGTATATTACAAAGTATTTTGAGGAGTTGAAATGTATTCTCGATGAATACAGTCTTACAAACCAACCCTCACAAATCTGAAATGTTGATGAGACTGGAATCTTTCTTGACCATTCCCCGCCCAAAGTACTTTCTCGTCGTGGCCGTGATGCATTTTCTGTTACTTCAGGAAGGTCACCAACAACAACATTAGTGGCTGCAGTAAGCGCACTTGGTGAGACCATACCTCCTTACATTATACATAAAGGTCAGCGTCTGACACATGAGTTGGTAAGCAAAGGAATGGCTGGTACCAAATACAATACATATCCTAATGGATGGGTTAACACTGAGATTTTCTTGGATTTTTCAATAACCATTTTCTTGTCCATGTCACTCAACGGCCTTTAATTCTATTGTATGATGGGCACTCTACCCACATCACCATTGATATAATTGAATCTGCCAGGAAATCAAATGTTCATCTATTTGTTCTCCCTCCACATAGTTCTCACAGGTTGCAACCCCTGGACGTGTCTGTCTTTAGTCCATTCAAAAAAAGTTTGAATACTGAATTACACAAACGTATGCATGAGAAACCTAATTCAGTAATTACACGTGATCAGCTACCTTCATTCATTAACACTGCATACAACAGTTCTATGACCGTTACAAACATCATGTCAGGTTTCCGTAAGACAGGGATTTTCCCACTGAACCCAGAGGCTGTTCAGCCAAAAAGGTAAGTGCCACAAATTAATCCAGTGTCATCAACAAACAAGCCTAGCAGGAAAGAACGTACAGATATGAGGTCCATCAAAGTACTGTTTGCACAGAAAGTAGAAACATTTGAAAAGTCAAATCTGAGAAACCGAAGAAGAAAAGAACAACTTTTGTACCTCCCTATGGCGCAGCAATTACTGAAAAAACATTCAGAGACTTACTGATCCAGAAGGAGACAGAAAAGGAAAAAACTAAATCAAATAAAACACAGAAGAGGGAAAAGAAAAATGATGAGTTGAGTCAAACTGAGATAAAAGAACCAGCTCAAAAGAAAAGAAAACCATTTGAAACACCATATGCTAGCATTGAGAAAGAAATTCCATCAACATCAAATGCAGTGTCAAAAGCAAACAAATCAGTTCAAAATAAAACAAATGGAAAATTTAGGAAGGGGTCTTCAAAAGAAAACAAATCTAAAGGAAAAGGGCTTGCAAAGTCAACAAAAACAAAAATTTCTGAAAAGAACTCAAATGTTTTAGAGGATGGTGATGAACTTGAAGTTGAGGATACAGAAACTTGCATTGTGTGTGGAAAACGTCAGCCAGATGAACTGAGACTGGATATAAGCCTTAAAATTGTTAACTGGGCACAGTGTGATTGCTGTCTCAAGTGGGTCCATTTGAAGTATTGTACCGAGGAGGAACACATATCTAAAACTGATAACTTCTACTGTCCCTCGTGTTAACTCACAGAGCATCTTAAAAATAGCTTGATTTTGTGACTGTACCATAGACATTTACAATAGATATATATTAATTGGTTATTAAAACTTATAACTGCCTAATCAGTTCATTTAATAAAAGAAACTTGTAGATTTAGCTCCACTTAAAAATCACATTATCACTAACGTATCACAACAACTACAATTCGAACCCATTGTTTTGCAACGTTTATTGGTTAAAATCAACTAAAACAGTTTGCTTTGTTCAATGAATGTTCTGAACAATTTGTAAAACTTAATTTGAAATTTCATAATCATTCCTTTATCCATACCCAGGTGTTTATTCTATGCATGCGCAGAATGACCGGACTTTCATTGTTTACAAGAAAGCAGCATGTTTGTCATACAGAAAACAAATAAATCAAATTTGCTAATGCCACTGGTAATAAAGAATGATTTCCTGAAAAAAAAACATTGTATGTAGATTTAGTATTCGAAATTTTAAAGGACAGTTAACCATGAGCTTATGTTTATAAAAGACTTAGGTGCGCAGACATACCGGACTGCTCCGTACTACTTTGTTTTTCCTTGCTGAAAATATAAAGCGGGAGTAAGTAGCATTGACTTTATTCTTTTATCATTTCTCAGAACATTGAAGTATTTTTGAGAATTTCGTGAATTTATTGCCAATTAAACTGTGACATAAATCTGATGCGTATTATGCATTGTATCAAGCATCATCTTTGTATATGTGATATGTATGTCTAGATCTGCGTGTGTGTTAGTCCTTATACTGTGTTAAATTATTTTTGTTTGACTAGTGTACTTTTTTATTCATTAGAAGATGTTATTACATAATGAGTATTGAAAATAATTTAACAGTTCTGTCTATGAATGTTCGTGTTCTTTCTAGAAATAGGAAAAAGAGATTAGATGTTTTAATTGGGTTAAAGAAAATGGAGCATCTATAGTCTGTTTTCAAGAAACACACAGTAGTGAAGATGTTTAAAAAAAATTGGGAAGATGAGTGGGGTAGCAAATGCCTTTTTAGTCACTGTAATAGTAGATGTCGCTGGAGTTCGTGTTATGTTCAAACAAGGTTTCGATTTTAATATTAATGATTCAAAAACTAACCCTAATTGGCGGTACATAGTACTGGATTTATCTTTATGTGAGCAAAGGTTAACTTTTGTTTTTGTATATGGATATAATACAGATGAATCATGGTTGTTTGATGATTTATTACAAAAAATTCTAGTTTTACTAATACCAGTATTTTATTATGTAGTGACTGGAACGTAGTTGAAGATTTTCATATATAATACTTTGAATAAAAAGATTGAAGAAGTTGTTGAAACATTTGAACTCCTTGATCCATGGCAAACTTGTCAACCTAACGATAAAAAGTTTACTTGGCGTCAATATACTCCTATCAAACAGAGTAGACTTGACTATTTTTTAGTAAGTGAAGACTTATTTTCACTGATGAAAAACGCAAAAATACTACCTCGCTTCATTACTGATCATTCAGTGATTATTTTCACATCTGCAGCTAGTCTTGGAAAGAGGGGAAGGATAATTCCAAGCTGTTGAGAGATGTTGAATATACACAAAAAGTGAAGACCTGTATTAAAGACACTATATCTGAATTTATCTTTCATGTGATATAGAAAACCTTTTTCATTTACTTGTGACGATCAAATTTTTCTTGAACTACTGAAGATGAAAATCAGATCAATGTCAATTACACATTGTATAGCAAAATCTAGAGAAGAAAAGGCAATTGTTTCTGACCTTGAGACTGATATACAAAATTTAGAAAATATTATAAATACTTCTCCTAATGAGGTAGTACAAACATCCTTGAACTGGAAAAAAAACAGAATTAGAATCTAAGAAGGAACAAAAGGTTGAAGGTTTACTTCTTAGATCCCATGTAAACCGGCATGAAAATGGGGAAAAGTGTACCCAATATCTTTGTAAGCTAGAAAAAAGAAATTTTGTAAAGAAGACAATGGGTGTAGTGATCAGTGACCGAGGTATGCATATATCTGATCCATCTGAAATATTATAGGAAGAACATAATTTTTATAATTTTTTTTTAACCTCTATTCATGTAGGGAAGTAGATAATTCAGATAAATCATTTTTATACAAAAAAACTCACACAGGAACAACAGGACCTGTCGGAAGTTAATCTGAATATGAGGAATTTTATATGTCACTGAAAGGTATGGAAAATGGTAAGAGTCCTGAATCAGATAGATTTACTGTTCTCAAATTTTCAGTATCAAAGTGTCATTACAAGTATACCAAAAGAGGGTAAAGATAGAAGGTATATTGGTAATTTGAGACCAAGTAGCCTATTAAATACTGATATTGAAATAGCATCAGCTGCTATTGCAAATAGACTGAAAACTGTGTTGCAGCTAATAATCAGTGACACAAAAAAGGTTTATGAAGGGTCGATTTATAGGAGAGAATACTAGGATGTTATATGACTTGATGCACTTCCTTGAAAATATTGATAAGTCAGGATTGCTTCTTATAGTAGATATAGCAAAAGCTTTTGATTCCATGAACTGGAACTTTTTAAAGAAATCTCTTAAAATTTTAATTTTGGGTCTTCGATCTGTAGATAGTTCGAGACTCGAGGCTAAGAGCGGTGTTATCAACAATGGACACTTATCCAATTTCTTCAATTTTGAAAGGGGTTGTAGACAATGAGACCCACTGTCTCCTTACCTATTTACAATAGGTGTTGAATTTTTATCATTAAAACTAAAATCTAATTACATTATCCATGGAATCTCTATAGATAATAAAGAAATGCTTTTAAGTCAGTATGCTGATGATATTTTTTTACATCGGATGGTAGTGAACAATCTTTAGATGAAACTTTCAAATGTTTTAACAGGTTTTCATCTATATCTTGTTTAAGGATGAAATCTTCTTAGACTAGAGCAGTAAGGATTGGTCTGAAAAAATATTCTGATAAAGTGATTTGTCAAACTTTTAAACTTCTATGGTCACATGAAAATTTCAAACTTCTTGGAATAGATTTTTCCCTTGACATGAGTAGTATAGTTGAAATTAATATTGCTAAAAAGATAAAAGAAGTCTCAGCAATACTTAAAAGCTGGCAACACAGAAAGTAAACGTTGCTTGGCAAGATTACTGTTATAAAGACTCTGGCACTACCAAAACTTATTCATCTGTTAACTGCACTACCAAACTTAGCTCTGACGCAGTTAAATGAACTAAATGTCTTGTTGCATAATTTTATATGGAATGGGAAGACAGACATAATAAAAAAGAACACCCTTCTTGGAGATATCTCACAGGGAGGGCTAAACATGATTCATTTACCTTCTTATAATTATTATCTTATGTTATCTTGAGTTAAGCGTCATTTGTCAAATCCTGAAGGAAATTGGCAATCTTTATTACTATTAGAGCTGAAAAAATTTGGTAGTGACAGAGTCTTTAATTTCCAGAAAGATAATCTGATTGAAGTGTTAAATCGTGTTAAAAATCCTTTTTGGAAAAACATTTCGTACAGTTTGTCTTTGGCACAGCCTATAGTTAAATCTTCTATAAAAGAAATTATGTCATTAGACATCTTAAACTTTGTACCAGTGAATGACTTTTTAAATTACGTTAATTGGAAAAACAGTTTTTGGAAGATATTGTAGACTGTAATAGTAAGACATTTCTCACATTTCACATTTCAATTAAACAGAAGACAATTACAAATAACTTTCTATTGTGCTATAACCGTTTATCAGATATTCCTTAATTTATCAAGGACTATGTTAAGGAACATTGTCAAGAGATAAATTTAAATGTTTTTGTACCATTTGATCCACTCATTGAAAAGATGTCAGTAAATGTAAAGCTGAAATTTATATAAAAGGATCTTGTGAATCATGTATTTGTCAAACCTCTAGAGAAATTGTTGAAAAGGGAAAATATTTTTAAAACTGAACTCAATGATTTGTCAATATATTTTGTAATTATGAAAAAAATGTTGTAAAGATACTTATCTAAAAAAAAAACTTTCAGTATAAGTTATTTCTTCGGATATTGCTAACAAATTCTTTTCGATACAAGATCAAACTTAAAGCCACACATTTATGTTCTTTCTGTGGCATGGAATAAAAAACTAGAGAACATCTTTTTTTATGATTGCCACATCACATATAACATTTGGCTGTTTTTCAATAAAAAAAAATAAGAAATTATTATGCTGATTTTACCTTCAGCAAAAAACAGATTCTATTAGGATTTACTGAGAAAAATATGTTTATTAATCTCATTTTTATAATAGCCAAAATTTGTTTACATCAATGAAAATTAAAAGGCACTTTTCCAACATTGATCAGATTGAAATAAAGGATTAAACAGTACCGATCATATGAACTATTCATTGAAAGTAAACAGAATACTACCAGAACTTATGATAAGTTTTGGGCCCTGAATTTGGGTTCTGAATTATGTTGTATTCTTTTTGTTTTCATTTCTATTTATTCATAAATTCAATAAATATTTGTCAAGTACATTTTTTGGAAGTACATGCATCAAAAGGGCATGAAAGTGTGTGTGCGGGCGTGTGTGTGTGCGTCTTATTTTCTTCTCGATCATTAGTATTATTATTTTATTATTATTTGCATTATATCATTAATTTAACTCTAATACATAATGTATTGAGTAGTCTTAGATTATAAGTGTATGTGATATGTCACCTCTCAAAACCCGTCAGGTGGTGGTAGGAGGATTATATGCAAAAATCTATTTTTAGTAACGACGGAGATTCAAATTTACCCCTCAAACTTTGTTTGCTTAATCTATTCACATAATTAGACCTCAAAAAATTGATATACATGTATATAGATATTTATTTTGGGGGGGGATTTGGATATATGTTGTTACAATTTTACTAAAACTAAAACGAATTAAGATAGGTAAATCCTTAAAATAACACAATTTTAAAAGCAATATACTGTCATAAAAAACCATAAAAATAAGACTGACGAATTACCATATCCATTCTATTTCCCCCTTTTGACACTTTATTTTCAAAGGAGGCAAACCTCCAAATATTAACAGCCTTTCCCAATTTCACCAGGAATAATTTGTTAAAATTTCAAAAATCATCAGATAATTTTTATTCAAGTTATCGTAAATGAACGGAACAGAAGACAATTACAGATATCATTATATATTTTGGTGGTCGTATAAAAAGTTTGTCTGATGATCACATACATCATCTAATTTGTTTTAGGCTTCAGAGGTCCCACTCATTGCCTTTTTTAAATAAAAAGTTGTGCTCCTCTCATCGCTCATTTGTTCCTCTACTGTTACGAATCACAGTTCATTACTAAGCTCTTAAAAGATCCTTCAAAACAGGATATGTTGCGTGAATTAAATAATGCTTTTAGATATCTTGATGATATTTTTGGACTTAAATAATCCTTAATTCGACACTTTTGTTTAAGATATCTACCCAAAAAGAACTTAAGGAAACCAAGTCTAGTATAAACAGTACTCGTACACCTTTTCTTGATTTAGAACACAAGAAAATGGCAGCCTTCTTACAAAAATTTCTGACAAAAGAGACGATACTGATTTTCCTTTTGTTAATTTTCTATTCCTAGATGGTGATACTTCCGAAGCACCCTCTTCCTACGGTAATTACATTTCACAACTGGCCCGATTTGCTCGTGTTTGTAATAAAGTGTTTTTAATGAATTTCAATTTAAAAAATTTAAAATTTAGATTTTAATGAAGGCAATACATCCTAACCGGAAAAACTTTTGCATCAGGGGGATCAATTTCACAAACTTCTATTCTTTTTCACCGTTCAAAGTTTGATACAACAATATAATAGCATTCACAAGTTCTCAATTAAAAATGGTGATGTTCATCCAATTTGTATGGAAATATAGTCTATAAAGAACATTCTTTTAAACAAAATCCTATGGATTTATCAACTGCCCGTAATAGATTTATTCATAAAGGACACGATTTCAAAAGCAATATTCCTTTTTTAATCTCATTTTGAGAAATACATATATTCAGCATGGAAAGAGGTGGTCATCCTATAGTGATCACTCTGTCTGTTCGTCTGTTACAAACTTGTCTCCGTGTGGTAACTTTTTTTGTCTTTTGATATTTTACATTTAGGTAAGATCAAACTAAAGATGATTTATCTGTATACTCAAGGTCAAATTCCAGGTTTTTCTTGTGGTCAAAAACTCGTGTTCGGGCTGTATCTTTTTTCATATATATATATATATGGGTTTACTGCCATGGCAGGGTCAAAAGAAATGATTTCTAGTTACTTTTGTTGTCGGGGCCTTCAAGAGCTTACTTAAAGGTGTGTTTACACTTATTAAAGATTTTTTGGTGATCTCTGTATTTTCTATTTTCATAAATGTTATATGATGGGTGTATTTGTGGCTTTTCAACCCATCTGTTCCCTTTTCTATTATCATAGTGATTATTTCATCAATTGATAGTTTTTTTTTCCTATAATACATGTAGTTAACAAGATATTGGCTGAACATAACAAAAAACTTAATATTTCACCTTTCAAGGAAAGTTGCCCAACATCAAATGATTTTTTCCTTATCTAAAGGAGTTTTAATGATATTGGCTTAAAACAGCAAAAACGACAATTTTCGCCTTTCAAGGGCAATTACTTTAAGAAGTCCTCGCTTTAAAACATCGACCCAATAGATATTTATGAAGAGCTCTAAAAGCTTAAGAAGGAAAGTGACATTCATTTTCCAACATCTCTCATAGTATTGAGATATATGTAGAAATTGGTCCCATAAGAAATACCCTAAGGATGCTAGTGACCTAGTGTTATAATTTTAAGGTTTCAGAAATTTTTTACAAGAAAGTTAACTAACGAAGGCAGACGACAACGGACGGCAAGTGATGGCAATTTTTCACATGGCCTTACGCCAGGTGAGCTAACATAGTCGTAAAACGAATGTATTGTTTCTATACAAACAAATTAGAACGTCTGAAATATTCATTACTTTATAAGAAAAATACTGTATTATATAAATGTGAATATCATCCCTTGTAGGGTATAGTGTTGCACTTGCAAGCTTGGGCAATATAATATCTGCATGGAACAATATTCAGCAATGTAAATATTTACCGATGAGATAAAAATAGGCCTGGTGGGGGTGTTTTTCTCTATATAAAGGAAAAGTGGACTGTGTCAAATGTAACATAACACAATAATTTGGAGGTATAATCGCTTGATATCAAACAACTTAATTCACCAACTATTCCGCTTGTAGTTGTCTACAGACCACCTGACTCAACTATTCGATGGTATGATAAATTTGAAAGTGTTGCCGAAGAACTAGCAGCCAAAATAGAAAAATACTACCATAATGGGGGACTTCAACAATCATCAACTGAAAGACAGTAAAATGAAAAGCATAATGAACCCATATAACTACAAGCAACAAAAGAACAACGTTCCAATGTATCCTGCGAAAACTTAAATTTCACTGAAATTTTCTAAGTCCAAAGCCATAACCTCCAAAAAAAAATCCATCAACCGTAAAGTCGAACTTAACCTGCAACTTCTCGTAGTAAAACTACATACAAAAGATAAAGTCAATCGGTAAAAGCATTACAAAAAAAATGCGGAAAACTGTAAATTCAATTAAATTTTCTAAGTCCAAGGGCCGTAACCTTCCGTAAAAATCATTCAACCGGGACAAAATTTAAGCTTAATCTGTAACTTTTCATAGTAAGACCGCTTTTTGTAATGCTTTTACCAATTGATTTTATATTTTGTATGTAGTCTAACTTTGAGAGGTTACAGATTAAGTTAGACTTTGATTACGGTTGAGAACTGAGTAAATGATGACATCCTATCAGCTATGCATCAACGGGACTTCTTACATGCTAAAGAATTAAAATTGTACTCAGATATTGATTAGGCATTGTATAAGAGAGCATGTAACATTATTGTATCCAAAGTGAGGGAAACAAAAAGGACATTTGTGGAAGTGAATGGTTAAATAATTTCACAAAGTGATGAAATTGCAAATGTTTTTAATGAGTTCTTTTGTATCATTGGTCATAATCTTAGGAAAAACTTTGATAATTCCCCGCCTGATGTAAAGCAACTTATGGACCCAAACTCATTTGTTATTCGAAATATGAGCAATGTGTTGGGTGAAGGGTATTTCATCAGAGCCAAGAAGTATTACTTTAGGTGTTCCTCAAGAATCTATCCTTTGTTTCTTGTTTTTTTTTATAATATTTGTCAATGACTACGCATGACTGTTTAGTTAATTCACATGCAACTATTTATGCTGATGATACATCACAAGATGTTGCTAGTGAATGTGCAAATGTAATTGAGAGAAAATAAAAAGAAAATATTGTAACTCTTTTCAATGGATAAAGTCTAACAAACTTAAAATGAACCTTAAGAAGACTCGGTGCATGCTTTTTGGCACAAAGCAGAAACTATCTAAATGTAGAAGGATACGTATTAACATAGATGATATTGTAATAGAAACTGTTGAAAATTCTGTTAATATTGATTGTAATTTATCTTGGTCTTACCATACTGATATTTTAACTGATACAATTTCAAAGAAAAAGTGTCTTTGAAGTTTTATGTCTACTGAAGCTATACTTAAGGTATACAACTCTATGATTGTCCCACATTTTAATTATTGTTGTACTGTATTGTCCAATTCAAAACGTGTAAGCAATGTAAATAAATTATTTGAATTACAAAAAGGGCCAAACATATTATTTTATATGTGCATAATGTTACGAAACCATCACATATATTATTTGACAAATTGAAATGAATACCAATGCCTGATTATTTTATACACAGAAAAGCAATACTAGTGTTTAAGTCTTTGAATCAATTAACACCTTAGTACTTATATGCTTTTAAATTGTTCATCAAATAAGATCTTGAAATACTACACAGGCAAATGTGCCACACATGAGAATCATAAGGTTTACATCATATGATTATCATATAAATCGAGCACCATATGATAATCATATGTTTCGGTTTACATATCATAATCGCATGATTATCATATGATAATCATATGTTTTTTACAAACATATGATTGTCATATGTTTTTAAGCCAAAATTACCATATGAGAATCACATTATAATCATATGACTATCATATGATAATCATATGACTATAATATGTTCAATATCATGATTGTCATATGATTACCATATGATTGTCATATGATTACCATATGATTATCATATGAATCGAGCACCATATGATTATCATATGAATCGAGCACCATATGAATATCATATGTGGCACATTTGGCTGTGAAGAGAGAGTGAACTTGATATATTACTTGTGCCAAGAGCCCAAACAGAATATTTTAAACGATCATTCATTGTATCAAGTAGTTTATTATGGAACAATATGCAAACAAATATTAGAAATTCAAAAAGAGTTTCAAAAAAGAATATCTAGAAAATTATTCTTTAAATGTTACTGCAAATATGTAATACATTATTATGTGTAGTAATTGTTTTTTTATGTCATTTACTGTGTTACATTTAATTGTTTTTTGATTCTTTATGTTGTATACTATGTACATAGATGTATATACAGGACCATACTGTAACCTAGTCCAAGGACTAAATAAAAGCTATTTTGTTTAAATAAAGGAGATTATTATTATTTCATAATTATTACTATGTAAAAGCAATAACTCTATTATACCAAGGGAAGTTATAAGAGTAAGAAGTAAGAAGTATTATGATTTGAAGATTACATTGGTACAAAAATGGAGGGATTTACTTCGTATATTCTATATTAAAGGACCTGCCAGGTTTCTAAATAGGCAATCTATAAAGTTTTCATCTATATATTGTAGTCCAAAACAAAGTTATTCTTGACAAAGATTCAAATGATTTGTTAATACTTACATATCCACCAGGGGATTCAGTTTTTGCATATTCTGATTGATTGGCATACACATCTGCAGAGTTGTTGTTCACAGCTAAAACAAAACAAAACATGTATATATAAGTTGTAAGATATAGCCCAACAAGTAACGGAAACAGCAACCAATAAAGCGACATTCTACGTTTGAAATGAGTCAGTCCAAAGGCAGCTAACACTTTCTTGATGAATTTTCCTTTATCACTCTACAAAAGAAAATCAGTGGCCCATAAAACAGTAAGTTGATATCAGACAGCAACCATACAGCCTCCTCAAATTGTACGACATCCCGATGCAAATGGAACTACTAAGACCTGCTTTTCAATATATGGCATAGCAATATGTTTCATTTATGATATATACAGAATATTACATGTCAAAATCAGTATTACATGCGGTATCAACCCTAAGCCACAGGTGAAATATGTCTAGGATATGTCTAGGGGTATGATATAGGGTATGCAATGTAGGTCTAGAGGTGTGATCTAGGGTATGCAAAATAGGGTAAATGACATACGCTGAAACAAACCCTTATAATGCATATACAAAAAGGTATATTTTTATCTAAATAATGGTCTGAAAAGCGATATACTTTAATAAAACTTGTAGTAAATAACCACAAAGATGCTGAGAAAAGTGCGTAGAAAATATCGTCATTGAACAGGTTGAAAATATCCATTATGCTGGTACAGATTTTGTCTTTCAAGGGCAATAAATTCAACAAGGAGTTATCCAACAAGTTTGACTCAAGAAAACTTTGGTAGGACTTATCATGAGGATTATTTCAGCAATTGAAAGTTTCTTTCTATCTATTATTGTTTCCAAAACATTCGCTGAAAACTGTAAAAAAAGCCATTTTCATCTTTCAAGGGCATTACTCCTCCAAGGAGACGCCTAATAGCTTTGATCTCTGAAGACTTTTGAAGGTCTTATAATAAGGATCATTTCAGCAATTGAAAGACTTCGACTAAATATATCAGATTTGGAGATACATGCAAAGTAAAAACTAAAGTCTGACCCCGATGTGCTATTTTTGGTAACAGCGACCATGTTTTTCGACGGATCAAAAATCTCCACATCAGTCAGTTTGGTTCCAATTGGTCAAGTTGTGTCAGAGGGGAAGGTTTTGGAAAGAAATAACATTAAAATACCAAAAAACGTCAAAAAGGGTAATAACTCAAAACATGGCTTAACAGATTAAAATGAAAATTTGACAACAGGTAGATCTCATCATGTTGAACATGTTTACTATTATGTCAGAATTTGGCTAAACCAAACAGTTTTGGAGGTATATGTGAAAAATTACTGTCTGACCCATATGTTCTATTTTTAGTAAAAGTGGCCATGTTTTTGACGGATCAAAAATCTTCATATCAGTTCTATGTGGGATACCCCAAGAAACATTCATACCAAGTTTATTTTCAATTGGTCAAGTGATGTCAAGTGAGAAGAGTTTTGAAAAATTGTTGAAGACGACGGACGCCAAGTGATGGCAATAGCTCACAAAGCATTCGGCCAGGTGAGGTAAAAAGGCATTGGCATTTGGCAGTTTTGCTGTACTAAACAGTTTTGGATAATATGCGAAAAAGTCTTACCATTATGTCGGCTACGTTTTTTGACGGATAAAAAATCCCAGAATAATTTCTATACAGTATATGCAGGAACTGTCATACCAAGTTTGGTTCTATTAGTGTCAGAGGAGAAAAGTTATTGCATTTCTAGAGAAAGAATGTATTAAAATTTCAAGCTGCTGTGATAATAAAAAACTGTTAGGGACACATTGAAAACGGATAACGTAGACTGAGATAAACCTGAGAATGCCAACTCATCAACAAAAATATGAATTTGAGGTACCCTCATGCCTCCCATTTAAAATTCTTCTTTGTCGTATAGAACAATTAAGCATTTTTGTATCTAGTTATACCTCAGTGAGGCAGAATTCATTTTTTTTTTCATTTTTTTTATTCTTCAAACATACATTCTTGAAAACTCTATAATCAATAAAGGCATTAAAATGCAACCAAAAGTCCCAGTTGGACTTCGTGCAGGCCGTTTTGCCAGTTACTCTGTTGTTTTTATTCCAAAACCTTATTCTTCGTTGTTTAAATTGTTTTGTTTTGTTTTATTTTGTTTTTTTCTGTTTGTTTAATTTGGTCAATTCAGAAATAATTTAATAAGCACTTAATCGGGTGAAAAAGATTTGAAATTGGTCTCACGTCTTTCTGTTATGAAAGGAACATTTGCACATTTGCCTATTTCCTCAGCAGCCTTTATAGGCAACAACACTATATGATACATACACAAATTTATCTGTGTCACCATTGTTAAATATATTATTGAAAGCATATTTACAGTTTCTACGAAAGTTGAAACAAATTCCTCACTGTTTTTTACCTCTGCTTTTTTGAGATACCGGTGCATACTGAACTATTGTACAGCATGTCAGTCCTGTTCAATGTACCTTTAAGAAACAGAGCATGTTCATTAGCAGCCTATACTCATTTTGTTGGTAAGATTCATGATTCCCAAGCAACCCAGTTAACCAAGCACTGCCAACACCAGCGCCATTATGCGATTTTGAATGCTGCTTTAACGTTTCTTCTATAGTTGTACCCGCAGGACACCAACACTTACCAGAGATAAACGATCTTGCAACCACAATGCTAATTGCACCTTGAGTCAAAAGCTCAATTAAACCAGGATGTGATGTCTCACTATGGGTAAAAAAACGGAAAATTATGTAAGGTAACGAGCATAATTTCGACACCCCAAAACTGAAAAAAAACAAAGTCAGACATAAGGAAAAGGAATTGGCTTTTTACTGTCCTTGCCCTTTTTCTTCTTTCAAGAGCCTCTAATAAGGTTTAATGACAATGCATAGCTCTACTATAGTTACTTTTCTCTACAAATCACCCCATTTAAGGAACCAGATCCTATCATACCAGCTTCTATAAGAATTTCAGGAAGCCCCTTCTATCTTCTTTCAAATCATTTTCGAATAGGCACAAACAATATGAAATATTTCAATTATAATGATGTGGTTTCCGAAACTTTCGGTTCTAAATAGGAAAATCTTTAATGCAGACACGTTGTTACAACATTATTGTCCAACCATCTTTGCTACTTCCTCTGAAAATCTGAGACTCTCTTGTACTGCTTTATAATCGGTGACTAAGTTGTTAATTACAAGGTAATAATTAATAGTTGTCAATCTTTCTGGGACACCCCCGAGAGTAGTTTGAAAATTCATTAATCTGGGGACTTCCTGGGACACAAAGGAAAAAAATGTAAGTATCAATCATACCATGTCTTCTTTCATAGAAAATTCATATTGTAAATCAAAACCAGGAACTTCCCTATCAGAAACAGAGTATGGTGGACATTTTCAATCAGCAAGGGAATTTTGAATTTTAACAAGGACACTATTATGGGCAAAACCCATATCATTAAGCAAGTTGTAAAAGGCCATCAAAATATATGATGTGAAACTATTCATGAATGACGAAAATCGACTTAATCTATACAAAAAACGTAAAACAAATAACGATGAACATAAAAACAATGACATCTACAGAACTAAAGGTTCAATGTTTGGTACAGGCATATATAGCACGTGGCGGGATAAAACATGCAGTGAGCGCTCAACCTAACTTCTAACATGGGACAGTGGTGGGAAAATATAAAAATAGAACAACTACAAAAAAAAATTGTCGAATTCGGATTTTACTAATGAGATCAATACAGAATATAAACACCTTAAAAATCAGACAATGACAACCAGATGTAAATACCTCGACAGAGTACTCGATGTTCATGTAAGCTAGTTCTAAATCAAAAAACAACTGATAAGAACACCTAGTTAACTCAAACAAAAGTATCATTGAAAATAGGTCATAAAATATCTAAGAAAAAATAAGATATTCCTGAAAATTTGGTACCTCACTTCTCCAGTAGTGTCAATTGCAAGTTTTCAGCTCTTTAATTTTGGTTACTAAACTTCGTCTTGCTTAGCTCTGAAATATATGTATCATGAAGGTAGCCGAACTTTACGATTTCTTTCTTGAAGAAAATTTCATTTTCAATTATTTCCTCAAGATTAATAAAAGAAGTTTATTCAACGGCCCATAATTCAATTTGATGCTGTCGTCTTCTCTCCTCATATGGACTCCTCCATCGTTCAGGATTACTAATGTTTTTACTTTGAAATATATTATGGTACGGTGCTTCACAGTCAAACATGTCTAAGCCCGTTATTTGCGTCAACAAAGTTTCGTCCAACTACTGTTCAGCTGCCTTGAAAACATTAGTTTCACCAATAGAATCGAACCTGGATAGCCTATCCTTGAACTAAGAACCATTTCATCTGACAGACTTCTGCTTTTGTTTCACAGAAAATACACTCCGGGGAAAACGATACACAATCTTGCTCCTTGAAACGCTTCCTTTGCTTGTTCACGGAGCCACTCAAAGATGTTAAGGCGTCTGTTTTCTAAGCCCCCAGTCCATCAGTTTTTGTTACAAAATCAGTGGTAATCACAGTCACTAGAATATGATTCAGGAAAGCACTAGCAAGCAGCATAAAATCTATGGCCAGAGTCAGCTGAGTCGACAAGACGTTCATTCGCTCCATCATTTAATTTCATAAAAGCCCAATATGAACAAGAAACGATATAGAACTGAGAAAAATGAATAATACAAACAGGATTCCTTTCCATTTGTTCTTTATTTTGTTTTGAGTCATCAAGTTTTCTCCATCTTGGTCTATTAAACTTAATCTCAAGAGCAAACTATAAACAAAAGGGAGTATTATTAAACAAATGACAACACGCAAAAATGATTTAAATTTAAATGAGCATATATATATATATATCGCAAATTTGACAGTTCTAAGTAATCACAATATTTTAGTCACTAGTACCTTCATGCCTTGTAGCAATCTTCAAGTGAACAATATGACTACATTGTTAACGGTAACGTTTATGTGACGTTACAATAGTTATATAAAAGGGAATGAATTACTGTCCATTCAACGATGGTTTAAACTTTTCGATAAAACGTTTTTCATTTAATTTTCGAAGACCCTCATCGGAGGATTTCATTTTATAAAAGGGAAATATTCAAAAAAAAAAAAAAACGCCGTGCAAGTGTCTATGTGCGCACTAAGAGGTATATATTGGTAGGCGGGTTCTCTAATTTGTTATCTATGCACACGCATCCTGTCAAATAGATGGTCACCTGTTTGGCCAATGTAAATTTTGCTGCAATTTCCACATTGTATGCAGTAGATCAGGTTTTCTGTTTCGCAAGTCATGTTAGCGTTGGTGAAAATTGACATGTCTTACAACGTTTATCATTACATTTTGACACTGCAAATTGTTCTTTGTCACCATCAGGATCGAATCTAGCTTTTGTTAATAGTCTTCTTAATTTTTTCGGCTGTCTTTTACATTGAATTAAAGAATTTTCATTGATATGTCTTTTCAATGAGGCACTTCTCGCTATTATCGGCAGATTCGATTTAGCTATATGGAAAATATTTGTATTGCGCGGGTTGTGATTTATGACCAATGGAATTACAGAATGATCAGATTCTTCCCGGCTATTAGTTGTACGAAGAATTTGTACTGGTATTTCTTTCGCTTGTTGAATACCGTGAGTTACTAATGATTCGGGATATTTCTGATTTCTTAAAAATATTGTTAACTCTTCTAACCGCTGATCCATGTTTCGGAATCTGTAACTACTACACAGATCTTGCGTGCTAAACAATACGGGATATTTCTTTTGGTATGTGTTGGATGACAGGATCTAACATCAAGGTATTGGTGGATGTCCGTACTTTTATAGAAAATGTCAGTAGTAATTGTTCCATTATTGTTGATCACTAAAATATCCAAAAACGACAAATTTGTACGGCTGATTTCACTGGTAAATTTAATCGAACTATGGAGGTGATATTAGAAAGCAATTCATTTTGCTTTGATAAAAAAAATTATAAACAAATATCGTGGAACATTTCTATGTATGATTTTAGTTACTTTATGTTCTTTGTTGTGTATGTCTGTTTTCCATGTCTGGTCTTTGTCCCTGAATTATATTCTTTTGATTACCGCTATAACCTTGGTTCTCTTGATTACTCTTTCATAATATCCGTGAATTTATTCAACATGTCTTCTGAATAGTTCCAAATAATAAAACAATCATCAAGAAAGCGTTTCCATGAATTTTCAATATAATTTGCGAACCTTTGACTGAATTCGTCTTCAACTTTCTGGTATAGTTTTTGCTCAAGGTATCCCATCACAAGTGTTGCATACGTGGGTGCAAACTTGGTTCCCATAGCAGTTCCACGAATTTGTATATAATTTTTTCCATCAAAGAAAAATGAATAGTTTTCTAATATTAATTTTCCTGCATCCAATATAAAATCAACAGAAAAACGATCTGGGATAACATTTCTATGTTTTTCAACCCAGTATTGGACGGCTGTAATTCTGAGATCGTGTGGAATGTTTGTGTATAAGCTGGTCACATCAAAACTAACAAGTATTGACTTTGGATCAATATTACTTGGTAGATGATTTAGAAAATCGATATCGTCTCGGATATAGCTAGGAACAAAATGACAAAGTTGTTTAAGGATTATATCGATAATTTTACTGAGACGATGCGTAGGACACATGGGTTCAGCTATTATCGGTCGTAGATTTAAGTCGGACGGCGATCTTACCTGGACTTATTGATTATTCTGTTCCTTAACGGCCTTTCGATTTATGCACTTTCGGTAAACCATAGAAATTACTTGTGCTGTACTCGAAGTTTGTTAGGCAGTCTATTTCCTTGTTAGTTAGGCATTCGTTGTGGGTAACCACTAAATTGTTAATATGACCCATTATTCGTTTGTCTATATCATTAGGAATTTCCGAGTAGAAGGACCTGTCATTTAAAAGTTTATATGCAAGATTTCCGTAATATTCAATATCCATGACTATTATTGCACACCCTTTATCGGCATCTTTAATAACTATAGATTCATCTGCTTGTAGTCGTTTCAAAGCAACTAATTCTAATCGAGACAAATTTTGTTTTATACCTTCATTTTCTTGCAACGGGAATCGAGATATTGTATTGATATATTGCTCCAGGTGAATGTTGCGGCTTTTCTTTGGAGTAAAATTCGACTTGTTTCATATCAGCGAATCATCATTTTCCGTATCTGTATCAGCAAAGTATTCAGTTAATCTCAATTTTCGACAAAATTTAGAAATATCGTTTTGCAATGTTGGTGTACATTTTAGACCTCTAAAAAGTAATTTAATTTCATCATTGTCGAGGTGCCTTTTTGACAGATTAATAATTTTAGGATCTATTCGGGAATCTCTTTCGGTATTGTTTCTTGCGTGTATTTTTCCCAGTCTGGTGTTTGTTGGCCCGACACTAAAAATGAATTCTTCTCTGGTTTCTTGGTGTAGAGTTTTGATATTGAGATCGAGTTTGTTGTGTTTTGTTATTTCATGGGTTATTATTATGGTTAAATCTAGGACTTACCTGTTTCGTTTGCTTACCTCTTCTTAAAATTTCGGAATACAGTGGTTTGTCCTTTTGACGATTTTGAGATCTAGAACGAGAACCTTGTCTATAGTTAGTATTTACTCAACGTCTTCCTTGTGAAGTTGGCCGTGGTGATCTCAATGTTTGTTGTTGATTTTTCTGATTATAGTTTGGAAATCGTCCTGCGCGATGACAGTTTCCGTTTCCTCTATTATTTTGTCTAGAGGTGTTCCTGGATCCTCGGTTTTGCCTATTAGTATTGGTACCTTTTTTTTTACCTTTCGTTTCATTTTTTGTTTGTCATTCGGAGATTCTTGACCATATGATTTCACATAGTTTTCAAGAAATAAGGCTTTATCTTTCCATAATTTCTCGGACTTTTCCTCTTCTCTAGAAATATCCTTTGTTTATATTTCTTTCATTTTATCGGCAATAGCGCCAGTAGAAACTTTAGATATTTCATTCATCATTTCACAATCGGTTTCCTCGTATTTTGTTTTATAGCGAGTATGTTTATTTTGGATGATTGAGATATCGGTTCGGAATTTTGTCAAAGCAAGATTCCATCGGAGTTTAGTTTCTTCTAATGGTTCGCCTTTAATTTCTTTAATCAAATATTTTTGTGGTAGAATCGGCGATTCTAAACCGATCCAATTATTATAAGTTTCAACATATCGTTGGCATTTCATGGCATTCCAGAAGTATTGCTTTCTTATGTTTAGCAATTTTCTCCAAGATTTCCATATTTGTTTGCGTTTTCTATTTGCCTCCTTTTCCACGTTGGCTTCATTAAGTTGTAACATCCAGTTCGGCTGGGCATATATATATAAAGGTCTGAAAAATTCCCAACAATGTTAGAACTGTCAAATTTGCGATGCAAATTTTTGGTCGTTCCCTCCGCGGGACTCGAACTCGTACCGCTGTGACATCTATGTTTATAAATAAAACATTTACCAAATGATACCAACTGAATAGGTATTTTTGGGTACTGAATATCCAGGAAGATATACGAAAAGTGGTTATTACTGAATTTAGTGTGAAATTTTGTAGGGTAGATTTACAATTTTAATTTGCTTACATTGTTATACACTTGAAATAATTTATTACAACTTGTCATAAAAATTATTTGATCAATTGAAAGTTTTTTTTTTATACATATATTATACTTTTAAAGATAATGGCCGAACACTGCAAAAATTGTTAGTTTTGCATTTCGAGGGAAATAACTCTTAACAAAGACGCGTCTGACAATTTTGACCCCTTTTAGACTTCTGTACGACTTATCATAAAGACTATTATTATAAGGTTTGTTTCTATTTATATATTTATTATAGTTTTCAAGATATTGGCTGTCATTTTTCGTCTTTCAAAGGCAATAACTCTTTAAAGAAGGAAGGTCGCATTCATTTTCAAATATTTCTTCTAGTTTTTTGAGATATACGTAAAAGTTGGTGACGACCATTGTGGTGTAAAAATAACAACGACAGCCATGTTTCAGGCTTGATCTACATAACTGAAACATTTTGAAAGTATATACCTTAAGAAATTTGATGACCAAGTGTGGTAATATTAATCCACTAATCGGTTTCAGAGAAAAAGATTTCTGCAAAAATTGCTGCTGACCACTATGATCTATTTTTAGTAATGGTGGTTATGTTTTCGTCAGATCAAAAATCTCTACATCAGGTTTAGGCAAAATACCCTAAGGAACATTCATACCAAGTTAAGTTCTAATTGGTTCAATAGTGTCAGAAAAGAAGAGTTTTGAAAAATTGTTAACAACGACTATGAACAACAAAGCCAATGCCTAAATCACTTATTCACAGATCACAGCTTGTTCCACTATGAATAAAATTCTCAGAATGGTCCTGGAAAAGTCACTTTCCATAATATGATACGGATCCATTATGGACGCACAACAGTTTATCAACGGGTTTTCATGTAAACTCTTTGAGATGTTTAGGTTTCCTGCATGCACGATACCCAAACGCACACTAAACGCTGACAAAACGAACGATAAATGAACGCTCCTATCGTTTAAATGCACGACAAACGAACGCTCCCAGCATGCGTTTAAACGTACGATAAACGAACGCTCGTATCGTGCGTTTAAACCCACGATAGTCGAACGGTGAAAATAATAATATTCAGAAATAATGAAGGAAGAAAAAATAGAAAATAAAATCATCAAAATTATATGAATTAATAAAAGCAAAAAATATAAAAATAACAGTTGATTCATGGAAATAATCCAAGTACAAAAATAAACGAACACTGCCATGGTGCGTTTCAACAAACGCTCCCATCGTGCGTTTAAATGAACGCTTCTATCGAGCGTTTAAAGGAAAGCTCACACCGTGCGTTTAAACGAACGCTTCTATCGTGCGCTTAAATGAACGCAAAACAATGCATAAGCGCACGATAAACGATGCACGAACATTAAAATCGGAAACCTGATCGTTTCAAGGAGTGTATCACGCATGAATTGTTTAAGAAATTGTCTAAATTGCAACTTAATTGATACAGATTGTTGCGGTACGACATGGTTTAGTACAGATTTAAATTGGTCTGATACGGATATAACTCTGTTTAATACGGAAAGATGTGTATCACAATTATGTACTGCGGATACACAGTGGTGTAGTATGGTTTAATTAGGGTCTAGTACAGGTAAGTACGGTCTGATCGGGAAAAGTACGAAATCGCTACAGAGCAGTACGGACGAGCCAGAATATACGCATTGGCACAAGTTTTGACACCGTTTTGCCACAGACTAAAACGAATCAGTACGTTCTAAGACGGTTTGGTATGGATATACTGTGGTTGTTTGATCCATAGTAAAAGTTTAGCATGCATTAAAGTTGTCAAGAATATACAAGTACCGGTACTACAGCAATCTACCACAAATGACTTCGGTTTCTTTACGTAGAGGTTCAGACTAATACAGATCGCAATGTACATGTATGATGCTGGATTGGATATGTAGCTAACCTGGCACGGCGATCCTTGAATGTGTGACTTAAGCATAATTTTTTTTTTGTAAATAACCTCGTTTATTTTCTAATTATGCTTTAACATAAGTTAAAATTTGGCTTAACCTGAAGGTTTTGGAGATATATGTGATGAACCGCTTTCTGATCCCTATGTTCTATTTTGGAAATAGCAGTCAACTTTTTTCACAAATCAAAAATAAAACTGGTTATTTTGCACCGTACATCCGAATGAAGAACAATTTCTGTCGAGTAATTTCTGAGGAGAAGATTTTTTTTTAAGTTATAACATCAAATAGCAAAAAAAGGTTCATAGAGGGTCGAATTCCAACACATGTTTACAGATGATTAAGAAAATTTGACCAAAGATAGTTAATATTTTGCTGAACTCTAACCTCTGTCATAATTAGGCTAAGCGTATCAATTTTGGAGATACATGTGGAGACGTTAAAACTGCTGTCTGAGCCCTTTGTTTTTTTTTTAGTAATTGCGGATCCAGTCATTAATAGTCAAGTTCTAATCTGGACATCAGGAATATGAATGCTTTTGGCCCCAAATTTCTTAAATATTAGTCTTAAAACCCAAAATCAACACCAGTCTGACCATTCTTGACATTCCTTTCCTTTAATACGAGTTATATAGTTAAATTCTATGAAACGCTTGCTTTTAGCCCCATTTTGCCCACTAATTATAGGACGGCAGGGGATATAACCCTATAAATCACTACCAACCTTCACTTGAGGATTAGGAACCATTATACAAAATTTTATTAAGATCAAATAATTGATATTCAAGTTATGGTATAAAAACGCAGCGTTGTTAATGTCGGCGGGGGGGAGGGGGTAAGTGATAGCAAAAAGTTGAATGGCTTATGGCCAGGTCAGTTATTTCTTTCAATTTAGTATATACTTTAGATAGATTAAAACGTGCAGATCATCAGCTACGGATGATTTTAGTCTTTTCAGTATGTTATATTCTTAATGAAGCTAAGATTCTTTTAACGGAGATCTCAATTTTTTTATTGACAATATGCTTGGATTGTAAGGCAGCATGTTCTGGATGCTTTATCTTTGGGTGAATAGTTGAACTCTGTAAATCATACATAGTGTCCCCAAGATGTTTGCCTTGTGTTACATTACAATATTCAGATATTTACTTAACATAATAATAGTTCGCAAAACTGAGGATATCATCACTCTTGGCAACACTATTTCGGAATACAAAAAAGGTAAGCTTTGAGCGAAAGGACACAAATCCGATTGGGGAACGATTCTTTGGAGGTTGTATCTCTAATCTGCATGGAAAAATATCCGAAAGTTAAAAATTACTATTAACAAGACCATATGCTGAAAAAGCCTTATTTTTTATCATTAACATCTTCAAATATAGAAATTTATATTTACTGGAAAAACTGTGAGCAAAGATCACTTGGTGAAACCCCTCACTTCCCTCCCTGAAACCATATAGGATACCCCAAAAGTGATTTAAGCATTCAGATTGAAAAACAAATGACAGTGTTCACATTTTTCGTCAGGAGACCCCAAAAGTTATTCAGACGGAAAGACAAAATAGGAGGTGCACAATAACATCCTGTAATAAATAATATAAGAAAGTTTCATCAAATTCCATTAAGTGGTTTCAGAAGAGTTGTGGATTTGAACGGGGGATTAACGAACGGACGGACAGACACCATGATCACTATACACCTCCAGCTTTTTAAGCAGGGGTATAAAAATGGCTTGCTTTAACATTTCAAAATATTTTTATATATAATTATAGAAGATAGCTGCAACAGATTTTGAATTAGCATTTCGGATTCTATATAGGAGAACCAAAACACATACAAAGCGTCATCTCGCCACACCTCCAAGATCTTCAAGCACGCAGATGTTCAGAAATAAATAAGGTTCACAACTAAATTACTGAGCAAAGAACTTACGTCGGACTCAACAATTTATATGGCTGTTATGGTAGAATGCTCATGAACTGACTCTCAACGGCTAGGGATATTTTATCAAAGAACTTGAGATAAAGGATACTACATGTGAAGTCAGCCTCATATCTTGACCTACACTTAGAGTTTAATGGTAAGGAACAACTACTGACCAACAATACGACTTTTCATTCTGTACTATCAATTTTCCTTTCATCTGCGGCAACGCCCCTTCAGCACCAGATTTCATATCACAACTCATGTTATGCCAGAGCTTGCTGTAACTACACTACTTTTTTGCACCGCACTAAATCAACAAACTTAATATATGGATTAGAATGCAACTTGTGTGGTTTAATATATGTCGGAGAAACGCAAGAATGATTAAATAAAAGCATGTGCGGTCATCGTTCGGGAATAAACACCACCAAATTCCCGACAGTTTATCAACACTTTAATAAAACAAGATCATTCAATCCTTTCCATAAAAGTTCGTATTTTAGAAAAAAAATTACCATCCTACGAACAGTCCCGTTCCAAGTGAAAACTATCGTAGGGAGAGGAGTACTGGATACGCAGACTAGGTACTGCGATACCTTACGGATGCAATGACAACATCAAAAGTATAGGAAACCTTTCAAGCCAATATAACAATAGCATAAATGTGAAGAATTTATTTGACAAAAATCCAAGACGGGAAATGAGTCATGGCCATCGCCACTATACGTCACCTAAGTTACATGATGTCTCCATAGATGGTCTCCTTCCTTTCATACAAAAACCTCTTGGACTTCATCACATTAGAACCAAACTTTATTCTATACCTCTCACTCTACTACACTCCCTTTACAAAACAAGTCTTGACACTTCTGTTTCTGACCCAACCTCATCATTATACAGACTTGTTGCCATCAATTTGGATATTGGTTTCAACAGACTCTTTAAACCAGTTTGTGTGAAAAGTCAAGATGAAGAAAAACGATCATTTCTCCCACTGTCAACAAAGAGTAATCAAGGGAACCAAGGTTATAGCGGCAATCAAAAGAATGTAATCCAGGGACAAAGACCAGACAAGGAAAACTGACATTCAAAACAAAGAACATAAAGTAACTAAGATCACACATACCAAGTAACAAAAGTAAATGAGCAACTCGGACGCCACTAAAAAACTGGGAGCATGGACCAGGTGCATCGGTAGGGTAAGCGTCCTCTGCTTTTCTAGAAACACACGCCGAGTTGCTCATAAAAACTTGAGATAAAGGATACTACAGACACTGTGAAGTCAGCCTCGTATCTTGACCTACACTTAGAAATCGATGGTAAAGGAAAACTATTGACCAAACTTTACGACAAACGTGATGACTTTTCATTCAGAATTGTCAACTTTTCTGTCATCTGTGGCAACATCACTTCGGCTCCTGCGTATAGAGTGTTCATATCAAAACTCATACGTTATGCCAGAGCTTGCCGAAACTACGCAGAAATCGATGGTAAAGGAAAACTATTGACCAAACTTTACGACAAACGTGATGACTTTTCATTCAGAATTGTCAACTTTTCTGTCATCTGTGGCAACATCACTTCGGCTCCTGCGTATGGAGTGTTCATATCAAAACTCATACGTTATGCCAGAGCTTGCCGAAACTACGCAGACTTTTTGTATCGCGCTAGAACGCCAACAAATAGGCTTCTGGAACTGGGTTATGTTGCTACAAGATTGAAGTCATCACTACAGAAGTTTTATGGTCGTCATCATGAACTCGTGGATCGTTATGATGTATCCATCAGCATCATGAAAACTGATTTATTCAACGGGTCATAGTTTTCCTTTCCTCGTTTGTCTACCCCGGACTTGACTTTTTATGAGCAACTCGGCGTGTGTTTCTAGAAAAGCAGAGGACGCTTACCCTACCGGTGCACCTGGGCCATGCTCCCAGTTTTTTAGTGGAGTCTGAGTTGCTCATTTACTTTTGTTACTTTGTATGTATGATTTTAGTTACTTTGTTTTTTGTTGTGTATATCTGTTTTCCATGTCTGGTCATCGTTGTGAACTCGTGAATTGTTGGGGTGTATCTTCTACACCATGAGCTCATGTTTGTTAAATGTGTCATAAAATTCATTTCCTTAGTCGTCTACCCCAAACTTGACTTTTTATGAGCAACTCGTCAGGTGTTTCTAGCAAAGCAGAGGATGCTTACCCTACTGGTGCACCTGGTCAATGCTCCCAGTCATTAGTGGAGTCGGAGTTGCTCATTTCCTTTTGTTGCTTTGTACATGTTGATTTGGTTATTTTATTTTCTTTGTTATGTTTGTCTGTTTTTCATCTCAGGTTTTTGTCCCTAGATAACATTTTGTCCACTAAAATCTTAGTTCCCTTCTTTACTCTTCCACATACATACAGTAACGATTCAGATACAGACAATGACATGTGTCTTCTATTCTATCTTGGAAGGACACGCAAATCTATTTAAATTCATATTTAAATTAAGTTTCAATTTCGTTTGTTTTACATAAATGATTTTATTATACATGTTGAAATTCTGGAGCTGGATTATCTTGGAAAAGATTTGTTTCTGATACATCAAAACAGCAGCAGATTTTTAAATCGGGCCCAGCTAAGCCTAAACTATAATCAGTTCTCCTTTTTTTCTGTGGGCTCAGACATATACTGACAAAATAGATATATCACCAGAGTAGCTACCAAAATGGTCCTGACTTGCTACAGACATTTCAAATGAAATGGTGGGTTAAATCTAGTGGGTTTAAAAGAACAACAAACCTCCATATTCCATACCCGTGGTGATTAAATAGCATTTGCATGCAATAGTGTCATAAAATAAGTCGTCATATCAGAACAAAAATATAATTTACAAAAAGCAATCACTCCTCATTGTTTTAAAAGAAACTGAGTATTTTTCAACCAAGGATTAATATCTGCAAAAGATTTTGGAAAGTGACCATTTGAGACACATTTTCCCACATCCCTGATTCAGGAGCTCATTGAGTGTTTGAGGCAAAAGAGTATTTATTAAACAAATCTTAAATTGTATTAAACGTACGAAGCAAGATTGGCATAAGGCGTGTCTAAAATATTGTCCTAGATATAAAATGGTGACATTAATTTTTATCATCCTTTAATGGAAAGTCACTCGTTTCAGATAGGTACCCCATAACCTCTTTGGCTAATATCTAATGTTTGCAGTACATGAGGCCAGGGGCATATTCACGTACGATTGGTTCTATTCCAATTGGAATAATTTTTCCGCTTTGCTGTTCCATGGTAATTTAATGAAAACCTTTACTGAAGAATTGACTGTTAAACATTGGGCCCGATAAACAAGTGGTTTGCAGTATAAACAAATATTCATCAAAAATATTTTAATTTCTCATTCAAGAAAATTACTTTGGTTATCCGATTATCATGGTTTTTATTTAACAGTCCTTCATGTAGGAGGGAAAAATAATTTTATTGAAAATATGATATATTGTACGCACAAAGTTTCCATGTCTGCTTCATTTTTACAAAATTTCCCCTAAGACTTTTATTTATAAATAACCTTTTCCATCATTAACTCTAACTTGTTTGCCCCCTTGATACAATCTTTTGATATAAGCAGACATTTAAGCACACAAGTAGTCCTTTTTTTTGGATAAGATGGACTTCTTTTGGTTAAAAAAACAACCCTGTCCAATCAGATGTCCCCCTACCTGACCCTACCAGGTTTGGGCTAATTTGTGGAGTACTACAGCCTGCTATTTTTTTTTATTCTTCTGCAAGTTCTTAATAATTCTGTACTTTGTATGACTTAAGTGCCAATGTTATTAAACTGTGGTCTTTAGTCTAAATGTGTATGTTATCTTTTCTTACATATTTTATTTGGCATATTGAACAGGTTTGGTGTATCCATCCTGGAGGGTGAAAACAAGAACTCCTCAAGTTTTGGCAGGGAGGCAAAGAAGAAGTCGTGGATTTTTTTCTCTACTATGGGTGGATCTTATTGAGGTGAGTTCACTGATGATTCATCTAGGATTAAAGCGAGTTTAAAAAGCAATGTTAATTTCAGTTCTGCATCATTGAACATTTACTTACCCACATCAGCTCATGTATATAAAACTGAGATAGATTGCTCAAATATGTCTAAATGTATATTTCAGTTACAAAACTGTCATATTGACAGCAAGCTGGTGTTCCCCTATTTAAAATTAGAACTGTGAAAGATCAACTGCAGGATTTTTTCGAGTGCTCTTTTGAAGACACATGTACAACATCACATTCCAAAGTACACAGAAAAGAAGTCTGAACCAAACAAATAATAAACTAATCATCATATCTTATTTTATCCATTTGGGAATTATGTAAGTTGCTTTATGGCCTTGTTCTTTATCTTTGATTATGTTAGGGTTAAAGCCTATGATAAGCCCTATCAAAGTAAAGGTTTGTTATAATTCATTGAAAAAATCCCTCTTTTCTAAAAGGTAAATGACTGCCCCTCAGAAACCAATGAAGAGCTTTATGGGGCCACATGATAGGACCACAGCATGTTGAACTCTGTTCACTAAGGGCAGATGTTGACACAATATTACTATTTGACACACTTAAACATAGTGACTTGTCATCTATTATAAGCACAGCAAGACGTTTGGACATAATATAGCACATGTAAGTTAAAAGATGTTTTAGTTATGATTTTAGAGTGTTCAACAAATACCTTTGCCTTAATCAAAAGACCAAAACACGTCTATTCTTGCGTCACTGTCATAAATTTGTAAGCACATAAGTGTCTTCAATATGTATGTTAACACTAAGCATTAAAAACAAAACTACTGTGTGGATTATAAATTTCCACATGCAATTTCCTAATAATAGAATCTACTGTTAAAAAAAGGCTGGGTTCAGCATTCTAAAAATGTAGGAAAAAATCATAAAATGTCTCTTTAATATATGGTGTAAATCTTCAAAATGTATATAATCACCATGAAATGTTTGAATAATGAGAAGACTTTGGTAGGACTTGAAAGTTTCTTTCTATCTTTCTTTCTACCTATTACAGTTTTCAAGATTTTGGCTAAAAACAGTAAAAAAAACATCACTGTTCCCCTTTCAAGGGCAATAACTCTTACATGGAGTCGTCTGACAACTTTTATCCCGGAAGGCTTTTGTAGTCCTAATAATAAGGCTTATTTCAGATATTAATAGAATTTGGCTAAACAAGTAGTGTCAATGGAGAAGATTTTGGAAAGAAATAATATTAAAAATAGCAAAAAACGTTGAAAAAGGGCAATAACTCCAACATGGCTTAATGGATCAAAATGTTAATTTGACTGCAGATAGATCTCATCATGCTGAACACTTTTACGCACATCATAATTTAGGTAAACCTAACGATTTTGGAGATATATGCAAAAATATACTGTCTGACCCCTATGTTCTAGTTTAAGTAACGGCAGCCAAGTTTTTTGACGGATCAAAATTCCCCAGATGAGTTTTATGCTAGATACAGTACCTGAACCGATCCTTGTTTCAGAGGAAAAAATTTTTGAAAAACTGTTAACAAACGACGACAATAATGACGACAGACGCCAAGTGATGACGTTGCTTTATGGGGCTTGGTCCAATTTTGTCCCCTTGTAACTCCAAAGCCGAAAAAGAGAAGTCTAATGGAAAAAATAAAATGGAACATATTGAAATCAGAATAATCAAAATTGGATTAACATTAAAGTTCCCTCTGAATTCTTATGATAATACATATTACCCCTTTTTAGTACCTTATTTACAAAAGGGGTGGACAAAAAACCCTTCAATAAAATACTAGATACACCTCCTGAATTGTTAGGGCAATATGGACACAAAATTCAAGCTTCATATATAATTTTGATCGTAATTAAATTATGACACAGGATAATATTTTACCCTGAATACCTTAAATACTTGCAATAAGACCGTTTATAGACTTTCTTTGAGGACATGGCAATTTGTGGTACAATTTCAGAGACATCCATTCACTTTTAATCAAGTTATTGTACTAAAATTATGAAAATTCTTACATTTTTCCACATTTAAATCCCAACCGTTATAATCAATTACACATTTTCTTTTGTAGTACCACACCTTGTGGTATAATTAAAAAGAGATCAATTAACTTACAGCGAAAGTATGGTACAGACAAAATACAAATACTCATTTTAGGGCACTTTTTGACCCCTAAGCAGTTCAAGTGAGAACCTAAAGTTAATCCAAGCCTTCTCTTTGTGGTATGGCACCTTTAGTTATAATTAAAGATCTACACACTTCTACCCAAGTAACTGTCTAGAAACCAAATGTGATTGTCTGAGTTAGCTGACAACAACAGCATGCACCTACTATGAACTAAAATAAGTGCAGGTCATAGCAGTATATAACAGTCCTTACCCTCCCACTATTATGAACTGTCTATTACTTAAACAGTCGAAGACAGGAAAAGATAGTCCTTACCTGTATTGTATATTCCTGTGATAGACTGTTATTGATCATTATAGGCGTTGACAATATTTCCTCGACTATAATGAACTGTACCGAATTGTAGCTGTTCATGATAGTCGGCGACAATATTTCCTACGCCTATTATGCACTGTCTCTCACTTTAAGAGGTCGTGATAGGTAATTGCAATTTTAGGGTAGTCTATTATGAACTGTCCTGATTTTTAACAGATCATAATAGGTAATGACAATTTGTGTTGATCTATTATAAAATGTATTGCCCCGTTACAGGTCATGAAAGGCGATGACAATATTCTTTTGATCTGTTGTGCACTGTCGTAGCTTGTTACAAATCGGGACAGATTTTAACAATTTTATTAGACCTGTAATAGTCTGTAACAATTTGTATAAAAAATTCTTCGAAATTAATAGGTGTAACAAAATCCGGAACATATAATTATATTATATCATGGTCGTTTCAGTCTACTATACAAATCATTGACTACTAGTATATAAGTACAAATTTGGCCATTAGTTCTCTTTATCTGTTTGTTGTTTTTTTCTAAGAAAAATGCGAAGGGTATAAATTTAAAGGTGAAAATAATATGTGAGAAACATCCTTGTCTTATATTTTAATGTAAAAAAAATGTGTTATTTAGAACGGAAGGCAGTACCTGTATTAATCATTACTGTGGAGCACACCCTGGGGTTGCACTTGCGTTTATCAGGATTACCCGGAATGCATGTAATAAACAAACGTGTCAACGACTTGAATTAACGCCAAGTCAATTAATTAATCTGATACTATGATATTATATTGATCAACGTACCTTTCTCTACAAAAAATAAAAGAAAACAATAAAAATGCCAAGATATATTGTTTTCTTATTTAATCTAATTCCTTAGAATATGTTTAGCTACATGTACAATGAAGTATAAAACGCTGGGTAGCTTGAGAAAATAGCATCTACCAAAAATCTCGTTAAAATGAAGTTGTTGACCATTGTTTTCCTCAGCAAAGTTAAAACTAGAAACCAAACGTGTCCAATCTAAATACATAAAATATTAAAATCGTGTCAACCATTGATAATAGACGTAACTATGGTGAAATATTGGGATAAACGGAAGGACGGATAAGCGGAAAATGATTCAAATATGTCTTGTCGGGTGGCGTTTGAAAATGTATATCAGGCACGTGCAAATAATCCATGCCATTTTCCCAGTCTTTGATGTCCATAGGGAGTAAAACAGTATTGACAGTACAGTATTGTGGTATTTGGTTTTGTTTGTTTTTCTTCTTTTTTTTTTTTTTTTTTTGTTTTGTTTTGTTTTGTTTTTGTTTGTTTGTTTTTTTTTTTTTTGTTTATTAAAAAAAGGAATAAATGGTCTGAGTGTAAAGTTGTGTTTCATTATTCAAAGCAGAATAAACTTGCAAATTGTTAATACTACTATTAAATAGAAAGAGTCACTATTTCCTTATCATTTGATTTTGTTACTATGTTGTAGGGCGCTCTCTTGGATAGGATAGAGAGTGAGCAAAACATTTCTTGAAACTAACCTGAATCGGTGTGTCGAAACACTGCTCAGGAGTCCTGAGTGCATTCGGGAAAACAATCGACTAGATACTTGTATGTGACGTTCATCCTTATACTACTGAGTTCATATACGAAAAATCAAAATACAAAACTAAATTATTACGCTATTTACACGATTTGTACTATACCTTTCAACTGGCCTGGCCCTTGTCAGAGAAATCATAATACTACTATTGCTCAAAAATGGTATGATCATTTAAAAAAAATAATAGTTTTCATCACCCCCATCCAGAGTAACGGAAGAAACGGAGGGACGGACACACCCAGCACTTCATATTTATAAAAAAAACAATCTGCAAACGTTTTACAAATGACTGATTATGGTTTAACGTCCTTTGACAGAAAGGAAGAACATGACTTGCCAATCAATCAGACCCTGCTGTGAACAAGTGTTACGTCTAAAACAAAGTAAATCGACACTGTTTGCACCGAAAATAATGTGCTTGGAATAGTTTTTGTTAGATATGTTATAAGTATTACGCGATGCTTATTCAAAACTTAGCGTAATAACACACATAAAAAATAAAGAGATTAACTGAAGCTTATACGCTTCCGCGGTTATTTATTTGATATCTGACGTCTCACTTTTAATCTAGTAAAAGGTAGACAAGTGGTTGCAAAATTTTAAGAGTTACATGCATCACAATGTACACGCTAAAAACCATACTCGTTTCAGTTGTGTGTGTTTAAACTTGTAAAAAGCAAAATAAGGTCATCCTAGTCATCTGGGGTTTGAGCGGGTTGTTTCTATGGTGTACAACCTATTCTTTGTTGAAATAGTAATTTCGTTGAAATACTGAGATAGATTTTATTCAAATTGAATGAACTTGTGGATATTAGTGTCAGAGAAAAGCAAGTACCACGGGAGCATGAGAGGTGAAAGATGTCTTTCCTTACATAGTATTATTATTTACCTGTATTTAATTAGAAGGGACTCGGTATATGTACCTGTATAATAAATTGTTAATGTGCCGCTGATGCTTATTTACTACATGTCAACACAGACTTAATATTACTATGTTTCAATAGTAAATAGTAACAACAGAGATTTCCACTAAATGGACGAACAAATGGGCGTGCTAAGAGGGATTGCTTCTGTTTTGTTATGTTGAATGACCTCAATTTTAGTAGAAATAATGCTCAAACTAAGTTTTAACTTGCTTCAATGTCATTTTATAAACTATTAACTATTCCAGGAATTAGTGAAAGAACAGTTACAAACATGCCTCTTACAATATGTATATATAAATGCATTTAAGATGATTAGAGCCTTAAAAAAATTTGAGAACAATTCTTGTTAAATCATTACTAGAATTGAAAACGAACTCTCATTATTTTATATTCAGGTTCAAACTATAATAATAATAATAATAATAATAATAACACTGTTTTATAAAAAAAAAGGCAAAATGTTTTATAATGCTCAACCTACTACTGGTCTAGGATATGAATCATTGAAATTATGACAAAAATTTCTATGTTTCTCGTAACACAATGTACCTGTAATATTTGTGACCATCAAATCCACGATTGATGGCTCCAGATCTTCAAATACAATACCGTTATCTCCAAATTGCAAATCTGACAAATTTATGACAATAGTCAATTACTGTTCAACATACCCTTACATTATAATATATATTTTAAGACATTCACATTAAGAATTATTGCTATTCAGATGCACGGAGTGGGAAATCCTATTGTGATGCAAAGATTGCTCACATGAGAACAAGAATGAAGACGTATGTTGCAGCAGGACATAATATTTTAACTGCAGGTGATATGAAAACAGCAATTGATTATGAAAAAGGTATGTTAAAAATGATATTTATAACTATTATACTTTTGGTACTTTTTTATATAAAACATTATATACTTGTCAAATGGCCTAGGATGCTATTTACCATTGCTCTAAAATCCTACTTGTCTGGTACCATTAAAGTATTTTTTATTATCAGAAAAGACTAATGGATAAAATGGGGTATGGTGAACGCAATCAACCGAATTAAGAGCGATAACTCTTGCAAAGTATCAATTTTATGTATTTATGTTATTTTTGTCTCAAAATTGCAGCAACCAAATAAAAAATTAAGACTCGTCATGTGATCGGTAACTGTTTTTGAACAAGAAATAAAACTTAATTCGGTGGTTTTTTTTAGATGCATGGACCACCTCCTGTCTGATTTTCAGAACGACTGCTACTTAGACTTTAAATTTAACTTTTTACAAAACTATTTTTTTCTTAAATATTTGGTACTTTTTCAGGTGTAGTTGGTTGTCAGGTGTGTGTTGGCCAAATTGATACATCAAAGCAAGTTTTGTTTGGCCACATGAATGAAGGTTAACACCACTTTAAATGAATTTGATTTCCACATTGAAGGAATGACTGTACGCCAAAATTATGGAATGACAGGGATGACATCAAATCTAGTTTCTCTCACTAGTACCACACAACTTAAAACAGGGTTTGTCCTCCTGAATGACTTTTCTATTCCACAAGTCCACGAATGGAAAGGTTCTTCAAAAAAGAACAGAGTTGGGTACAGAACATGCTGAGAACACATCAAAGAATAAACTTTTATGCACTGAAGATGGGTGTACTGCTGTCTTCAACACAGCTAGAAGAACATATAATTATTGGCATCCATGAAATGAAAACACAGCGTCAGCATGAATCAACTGATGATCCGATTAAAAGAAATTGGCCAAAGTATTGCAATCAATAGGAAATGCTCAACATCAAGAAGGCGTATCTTCAGTTTCTAAAGGATGGGCTCTAAAGTCGGTAAAGACAAGAAAACGATTCCCAGAGCATGTTAAAGCATTTTTAAGATCTAAATTTGAAAGTGGAGAAAACAATGGCATGAAAATAACACTGCAACAAATGATTCTGGAAATCATCTTTTTTTCTGGGAGGGACTATCTGTCTGTTTGTCAGTTTATCCATTTTCAATTGATAAATTTTTGCATTGTGATAACTTTGAACACTATTGTTTTGTTTCAAATTTAAAGAAATCATTTTGATATTTAAACGTTGTTTCAAGTTAAATAATAACCTGCAAGTTCAACTTTCTCCCACTGAGCAGTTTAGGAGTGGCACTTTCAAGGTTTACTTTTATTGACATTAACTATATATTCATTCATGCACATCTGGATATGTCGCAAATCCTTCCTGTAATTTTTCATCTAAATCCTTTGAACAGTTTATGAAAAGTTGCACTTACAGGGTTTTTACAGGTAAAAAAAACTTACATTGGATTATTTCCTTTTAGAGTCCCCTGACAGTTACAATATTCCTTCATGTATGTCTACATGTGATGCCCAAATTTCGTATAAAGTTTTTTCAAAATCCCTTGAGCAGTTTAGGAGTTGAGCATACATGAAATATGTACAAATGGCAGGCAGACAGACAGGGTGATTCCTATTTACCCCCAAACTTTGTAAAAATTATATATCATTGGGGGTGTCAATCATATATATTGTAAATTTAATAATGGATATATTTATGAAAAGTAATCATACCTTTAGATTTCTGCTTCTTGTTTTCTTGCAACTTTTTTCCTATAGTAATAGTAAATAGAAGAAGTTGTTAGACAACCAGATTTTTAAGGAAATCCACAACCATTAGAGAAAAAGACATCTGAGAGGGTGTATTCATGAGGAATCCAAAGGAAAAATCGCAGCCTGTGATATTGACTGGTCCTAGTAAATGATTTCTAAGAACTAAGTGTTTTATGATTTGTCAAAATCTCTTCAAAGCTTTTACCTCAAGGATGTAGTAGTTGTAGAACAATGGATAAAACATGAATGTTTAAAGGACAGAACAAAATGTTTCTACATTCCTCACTGATACCTTTACCAATGCAAAAAATAGGAACAAATTTCCAAGATTTATAATAAGAACTATTACCGTAAATACATCATTAACTAGATGTGTCAGCTTAACATAGATGCCCCTGTCTGCAGTACAAGTAGTACCCCACAAAAACATCAACAAAGCAAAACAGAACTCGACCTTTGTAACTCATCAATATCAACCTTCATGCCAAACATCAGATCAATATTTAAAAACATTTAGAAAAAAAGTCTCCAAACAAAAATGAACAAGAAGTTCAAGGGTCACATTTCCATCAGAAATCAATAAACTAGAACAATACTTATGCTTAATCTATAACTCATCAATATGCACCAGTATCCAAAATACGCTTCGACATCTCAAGGCGTTAGGAAAAAAAAAACTTTGCCAAGTGCAAAATGATACAACCGTAGCCATTTCAACTCAACTATTTTCACTTGAGACAAGTGTGAACACAATATTAGTTTATGACACACTAAACATAGGGATTACAGTTCATTATGGACACAAAAACTCATTTTAGCATAATATTGCAAAATATTTTAAAATTCAATTCAAGTGCAAAGGTCTGCTTCAGGGTGCATTCATGGATCAATTAGTGCCTCATTATCTAAAAATAGTTAATGATACAGTTAATTTGGGGCGTGGTCTACTTTAGCCCATTATAACTCAAAAACTAAAAGAAATATCTGAAACCTTACTGAAAACTGCAGGCAGAGATTTTCATGATGAATCTATTTTTAAAAATCTCTAAAACTGCACAAAAAAATAAAAAAAGATGATCTTTGGGGGTTGGCCTCCTTTGGCTGCTTGTTATTTGAAAACTGTAAAAGATTTCAAAATATTAAAAAATGCTGGCAATGATTTTGAGGACATGAGGAATTTAATCTAAAAAATTCAAAATCAGACCAGAAATAAACAAGCTATGGTCAAGAAATCAGAAAAGAAATATTTGTTTCTGGCCCCTTATTCTTACTCTACTCAAGTCATAACCTAAAAAAGCAATCCAAGTCTTCTTTTTGAGGTATGGCACCTTCCAATCAAATTTCAAAGGATTCATTTAATAATACTAAGTAATTGTAGGAAAATCCATGTTTCTGCCCTTTTGTTTTTTGGCCACTTATTTTTTAAAAGTTCATGTCTTTACCCTAAAATCAATCAAAGTCTAACCATTATGGTTAAAATGTTCCTACACTTTTACTTGAGTTACATAGTTAAATCCTATGAAATGCTTGTTTTTGGCCCTTTTGGTCCCTGATTCTAAAACAGCTGGAACCATTACCCACAAAACATTACAAACCATTCTTTTGTGGTTCCAAACCTTGTTTTTTACAATTTTTAAAGATCAACCGATACTCAAGTTATTGGACGAAAACTAGGTGAGTACAGACTACACTTACGATGAAATGGACGATGACGCACACAGAAACATTTTTTGTGATCATATAAAACGTTCATGGGCTAAACTAATTCAAATATAAAAAAAATAATAATTTGAACTGGAATTTGATCTGTAACTCATCAATATACAACTATTTACAAAACATCACATAAGGCATTTAGAAAATAAAGAGCTTCATACAGCACAGCATAATATGACCGCCTGAACAATTAGGGTAATTGTGGATACAATATTAGTTTTTGAAACTCTTAAGCATAGCAACTTATAGTTCATTATGGGCACAACATCTAGTTTGAAGAATGTATAGCACAAACTTTGAAAATTAATTTAAATTATCAAAATAACCCCAAAACTAAAACAGTTGATTTTTTGGGGGATGTGTCTCATTTGACCCCTTTTTTCGTTGAAAACCATTAGAGATACCTGAAATCTGATTGACGACAGCAAGCAGGGAATTCCACAAGGATTACAATAAAAATAAATCGTCAAAATCGGACCCAAATAAAATAGTCGTGGTCTTTTATGACTTGTAAATGATAAAAGATTTCTGAAATCTGATTAAAAATGCATGCAGGTATTTTTAAATAAGGAATCTAAAAAAAAAATTCAAAATCCGACAAAAAATTAAAAAGTTAATTTTTATTGGCCATGGTTCAATTCTGTACCCCTTTAACTCCAAAACAGTAAAAGATAAGCCTCCCTATAAAAGAATTAAAAACAGAATTTCAGAAGGAACATATTGATATCTGAATCATAAAAATTGGATCAACAATAAGATTTTTCCTATCAATTCTAATGATAACACCATTTTCCCACTTTTAGACTTTTACTTCAAAAAGGAGTGGGGCAAAAACCTCCAAAACATTTAGAGCCTTCTGTCATGTTCCTAGGAATAATGTGTTAAAATGTCAAAAAAAAACATAGTTTTACTCAAGTTTTTGTAAACAAACTTAAGTTAGACGCCAACGACAAAAATGTGTTTTACAGTAGTATTAAAGTTCAATAAATTGGTCATAGTATATATTTCGAACTTAAAGGGCACCATTCTTTCAAAAGTCAAGAAACCAAAACAAACCTTGAATGTGATTTGTAACACATCAATATACACCTGTATACAAAAACATCTACAATATCTCAGGGCGTTTAGATCCGGAAAACCGGTTATCAGGAAAGGACAGAATGACCGACACTTCGACTTTGTAGATGGGACATAAAAAAACTACAAGAAATATCTCCTTAGAAAATTAATGGTTCACAGCCCAAACACTCAAACAACTACTCAACAGATATTGTCAAGCAAACAACATGAAATTTCAATGCCCTGTTCATCTCTGCTGCTTACAACAGCTTTCCAGTCAACAATTTATAATTTCATAGAAACATTCAAACCAATTGTGACCAAGCAAAAAGTCTCAGATATATTTACCAATCAAAGTGCTGTATGCACTGAAGGTTTTCTAATATATTGAAAATAGTAGCACACACAGTCAATAACAAAGATTACGTGACGTGAAATAAAACTGTAGTCACGAATCTGCATTCCCATATAATTAAGAACTGGTTTTCTTCCCTTAAGAGTTGAATTCAGAGATATGCATTGCTTATTACCTATAGAACAGTTCACATGGGATATTATTTTCCAATGACGCTGTCTCATGTGGCAAATTTGTACATAAGCACCATTTTTTAATGTAAAAATTCAATTATTTCGTATTTTTCATATAAAATATAGTAATTTTAACCAAAAACCTCCTTTGAATCTTACATTTTATGTGGGATGTTCTAATTTTTTCATTGATTTTGTGGGACTTCTCTCCTCATATGTCGAGGGTTAACTGATATGGATATGATTTGTAAATGAATAGTTAACAGTATCTAACTTGACATACATTCACAAAAAATGAATTTGCCATTACACTGAAATACTCTGGTTAAGAAAAATTGATTCTCAAGCCATACACAAGATTAAAAAAAAATAGATATATTTTATCAATTTGAATTTTCCTGCCAATTTAACTAGGTCAAATTCAATGCCCTTCACCTCTGATAAGTGTGTTAAATAGTAGAACATGCTGAACACATTCAATGCTTCTTGACCCATTTTGCAAAAACTAAATGTCCTTATAGCAAATATATTACTAAACATCTTTCAAGGCCAAAACAGAGTCCCTCAAATCTTCATTTGATTTTAAGACAAGATGTTAATTTTATTTGCAGGACAAATCTTCATTTGATTTTGAGACAAGATTTTAATTTTATTTGCAGGACAAATCTTCATTTGATTTTAAGATAAGATGTTAATTTTATTTGCAGGAATGATAGAATATTAGTAAGCTGAATAAGTGCATGAAACATATTAACTGATTTTGAAAGAGATATTTACTGATAAAAAAGGAATTATATATTCTGTGAATTTGTTCAGAAATAGTAGGGAACTTCCTGACATAAATCAGTGACGTAATGCACTTTGAGTCTGAAGAATCACAAACACCAAAAATCATGTTAACAAGTTGAAACTATAGATGGTCAATATCTTGCAGTAAATCAGTAAATTTACCAAATGAGCTACATGTATCAGATTAATATAATATTACCTTTTGGTTTCTTGTCTTTATTGTTTTTCTGTGTTTTGGGTTTGTTAACTTCAGCATACACATCATTAGGTTTTTGTACTTCTGCATATTCACTTGACACTTGGATCTTACTGCCTGTATCAACTGACTTGTATAGTATGTTATCCTTTAATCCACCTATAAAAATCCACAGAAATATTTTTTTTTATGTAAAGGTCATCTTTATACCAGCTTCTTTTCAATAACTAGCAAAACTTATGTTGATAAAAATCAATATCAGACTAATTATATCTCATGAACATACTACCATGCTAATAATCAACTCCTAAATCATTTGTATGTAAATTAATGTGCTTCTGTCCATAGACACAGTGTTGGCAAACAGAACCCATATGTACATGTATAGCTCTTAAATGGAGTCAACTTCCCACTATCACCATATACCATCCCCATTCTCCCTATCCGCCCAGAAAAATCCCCATTCCCCCCAATAAAATCCAAACTGCATATTTCATTTCAATTGTCTTCATTACCAGATTAAATTTTACACTTTTTATATTCTTCAACATTTTAGCTTTTTTTTTTAAATTAAATTTAGTACTTTTTGCCAACACATGAAGATGAGTCTGTCACTCGAAAATGGTCACTTTTCTCCATTTCTGGTCATTATTTGCTACCTGTGGGGTTCCATGAATCAGGAACCAAAGCACATTCACCCTACAGCCTGTAGATCCTGAAGGCTACTGAAGCCAAATAAAGTGTGTTACAGTCACAAGTGGGGGTCAGGAGCCCCCTGAAGGGTCATTCAAGTGAAAAATTTAGTGTTTGTCTAATACCCCCACAAACACACACACACACACCAACAAACCTGAAAAGGAGAGACAATGTACAAGTCACCAAGAGAAAGCAATATACTAAATATCTTAGCATTCCCTATAATAGAAACTGAGAAATCTGCTATGAAAATATCCATTATGCAGCACCTTAAAAATTACAAAGTCGATTAGTAAACAGAAAGTAGATGAGCGACAAACCTGAAAAGAGGAGACATGGTGCAAGTCACCGCAAGAAAACAATACACCAAATATCTAAACATTTTCTCCAGTAGAAGCTGATAAATCTGTCATGAAAATTTCCACCTACAGCACCTAACAAATACTAAGTCGGTAAACAGAAAATAGATGAGTGAAGAATCTGAAAAGGGGAGAAAGGGTACAAGTCATCACAAGAAGCAATATACCTAACACCTAAGCATTCCATCCAAAAGTTAAGAAATCTGTTACAGAAAGTGTAACAGACAGATGGATGGACGGATGAGGTGATTGCAATATAGCCCACACTCACTGAAATAAGTGAAAAAAATGAAGGAACAAAAAAAACATTTCATTGGATGCATGGTTTGAGGGTGAATAAAAAAAGTTGAAATGATTCACATTCTAGGTTTTTGCACAACAATTAGTTTTAGCAAGGTCAGCATTGAAAAATTAGTCCTAAGAGCAGAGTTTTGGAAAGAATTATGAACAGTTTTCATGAATAAAAAGAGGGTGAATTTGTTTTCTGATGATTGATGTTTTGAATGCTGTGTTAAACTCTGAAAGAAAGCCTAGCTGACTGACCAAGAAGTTGAGTTTATTAAAAGTACAGAAGGAATGAACGATTTTTGTGTTTAGAAGAGAGTAAAGAATATAATAGCTGTATTTCATAATGAAACTCAACTTTGATCAGCAGGGGTATTAATAAAGCAAAGACTGCTTTCATTGACAATTTAAATGCAGTTCTCTACGATATCTGCTTTCACCCAATTTCAGACTATAAGTCTTGTAAACCATCTAAATATCAGTAACCTAATCACAATTCTGAAGCATGAAACTTTTTTTTTTCAAGTTTAAAGTGTTATTTCAAGTGTTCCACAATCATTCCATACTACAACTATATTGAACAAAAAGCTCTTAAGAGCATGAAATACTTGCTTGGAGAATTAAAATCATTTAGGCAAATCATTTGAAGCAAACATTTCATCAATTCAAGAGATCCTCATAGTTAATGTTAATATCATTCCTTCTACCTGCTGAGCCATCTGAACCACACAAAAAAATGATCATTGGTAAAAGGAAATTGAGGTCAACAACCCAAAATAGTTTCCAATATTGGCACTTGAAGTTTCAGAGGATCTGATCTTTAAAAATGAAAACTGAAAAATAAAAAAGTAAAACGCTAACCAGTATCAAAGGAAAAGGGATTTTGGCAATAGTGTAATATATGGCATTCTAGATAAATCTTATAAACTTACTGTCTTAAATAAGTTGTGGTAAAATAAACTGGCAAATGAAATTAATACATTAAATCATACGTACCTTCTTCATCCATCTCTGAGTCAGATCTGTAATAAAGTTTTTTAAAGTAATTATTATTGAACATTGGTTTTTATACGTGTTATACTACTATATCCTGTTAATATATTTTTTCATCAATTTCATGTTTGTTATAACCAACTGGCATTTCATTAAAGGTTTGCCATATATTTACTATATGAGAGAGTAACCTGTAACAATTTTTTTTTCAATGTAAGATCTACGGATTGAAATATAATAGACAATAGAAAATATTCCAATCTGGGAAATCCAGAACTGTTTCCGAATTATACGGCACTTATATTAGTACTGGACAAAAAACTGATACCAAAATAAACATACTAGATTACATATAAAGCGAGTACGCTTTCAAGGTTGATACAGCTTATTGTCTTTTGTACTATGTATACTGTATCGATCTCAAGAGTCAAACAGATTTATTGTTGTATTTTCTCACAACTGTCCCAGGTTAGGGGGAGGGTTAAACGTTCATAAACATGTTAAATCCTGCCACATATTTTATGTGCCTGTCCTGAGTCAGGAACCTGTAGTCCAGGGGTAGTTGTTGTTTTTTTTTAAAGCTTGTCTTTAAAACTTGATTTCCAACTTAAAATCAATCAACAATAATTTCCCAAGTGAATTACTCCCTTGCTCTTTATTGAGTGGCCTGCCATTTTACCCCAAATAATCTGTACCGAAGTGGGGAAAAGCATAAATGCATAAGTATTTTCCAAATTTTGAATATTACCTATACTCAAATTTTGAATGGGAGATCAAACAAAAATACAAAAAGTGTATTTTATACATTTACAAATGAAACTGGAAGTATCATTAAGTTTAATTAAAATAAGAAAATTCAAATATGAGATGTAATGACACTAGTCTAATAACCCAATATCTGTAAGCATTGTGAAGACCTGAAAAAAAATGCATTTTCCCCACCTGCCCACCACTGTCCGATCAATATTTACCATTCTATAAGCAGATTTTCATGAGTACGCAACATAAAAATTAAATTTAGAATTAAATTTGGATGTTATAAGAAAGAAATGAATGACATTATAGACATTCGTTTACTTTTACTGGAGTTATATGGTTAAATAATATAAAATGCTTTTTTGTTGCCCCTTACTCCAAAATGATTGGGAGAATAACTCCAAAAATCAATAACAACCTTCCTTGTGTCGTTTGGAACCTTGTTATAAATTTTATAAATATCAACCATTATTTAATTTATTGCACTCAAATTATACAGATGACAATGACATAGATGACAACTGTGATATAACATCATACAACTCCATTTTTTTTAAATAAGAGATGCACAATAGCTGTCTACAAAGCAACTTCATCATCTATATCAAGAGTGAACTTATTTATCAATGGAAAACACACATGCAATTGGAGAGACAGGATAGGTTACTGAGAAGTGTATTGATCATTTGTAACAATCATTGCCATTGAATAAATAGATTTATCTGCTGGATAAATGTTATCTGGATTTATTTACAACAATCCATACAAATTATTCTGTAAATGAAATGCTGCACACTACGCCGTATTAAGAATAACCTCACTCAACCATTTCAGTCAAAGTTTGAAAAGGGGAGACACGGTACAATTGGTCATGCAGAAGCAAAATACTAAATAATATATGCATTCCCTTCAATAGAAACTGAGAAATCTGTTACGGAAATTTCCATTTTGTAGCACCTAAAAAATTACTAGGTCAATCAGTAAACAGGGTGTAGATGAGCGACAAACCTGACAAGAGAGACACGGTACAAGTCATCATAAAAAAAATATAACAAATATCTAAGCATTCCCTTCAGTAGAAACTGAGCTGATATGAAAATATTGTAACTTACAGATGGACCGACAAGGTGATTGCAATATAGATTTAATGAGTGGGGTACAATAAATATTTATTAAGCAGATAAAAAAATGACAAGCATGCAATCTTACCACTGCAGTGCATATACTAGGTACATGAGAATATATAATATGATTTACCTTAGAATTTCCTTGGTACTTTTTCCAACTAAAATGCAAATGAAACAAATAAAACTACACAAAAGTAAATATATGAAATGCAAAACAAAAACATGATTTTGTGAGAAAATATAATTAAGTACATACAATTATTAATACAAAAACAGTAACACAAAAAGCATACACAAGGCATGGATTCTTCAAACTAGGAATATAATAAATTTAAGATTTTTTTAACTTTTCAATTAACTCTGATATTAAAGACTTTTCATATGCCAGAGTGCTTTATGGACTTACAGATTAAACCAGATGATTCATAGACTTTACAAATACATTAATAAAATTAAAGGTATTTAATTTCATTGATACATACATTTGTATGAAGGTTACAAATTAGAACATAAAAATTGCCTAGTGTAAGATATTTGCTATTACTAATATCATTTATAAATTATTGTTGGCTTTGTAGGTCTAGCATACATTGTCCCAAAGTGAACAATAAAGGGACTTAGATATGCTTAATGTTTGGTATATCAGCTGACGGGTTTATCATATCCTCATAGCACAGCTCTATATTGTTTTTTTTTACTCTCTTCTTGAATATATTTTAACATCAATTAATTTTGTTATTCTTTATGTGTTTGTATCCAGTGGTGGGGGGAATCTTAAAATGGAAGATATTCGAAACATGTACATAACATCATCAAGAACTCAACTAGCCATATACAGCAAACGATATCACTACTACAGAATTTTTTTTGTTTTTTATAACTGTTTGACTGGTATGAACTATGAAGTTCCTGCCACACAAATGAGGCAATGTACCAGACTGACATGCCTCAAAACTGGACACTTACTTGCTACCATGGTGTACATGTAGCTCCTTTGAAATACTGTGTTAAAGGAGCATCAAAAACTAGGTTTTATATCACCTACAACATTGCTAATATGTTTTCTCCACTGTGAGCTTTCAATTAAAGAACCTTAATGAGCCCTCTCATATACCCCACGCGTCCCAATGTTAGATACTCAAGTAAATTTGTTTGTAAGAGAAATACATGTGGAAGGACCCCGATAAAAAAGGGATAAGAGTGTTTTCTCAGGCTTTAAATCTTTATCTTCTAACTAAATTCTGTTACCCAGAATAGTAGTTTCAAACTCAAGACTGTGATTTCTTTGAATTTTAGTTAATTCAAAGTTAATATCATCGTAGTGGTACAAAATGTACACTTGACATGTAACTTATCATAGTAAACTTATATACCAAAAATCAAGTCATATTCTGCAAGCGTTTAGAAAACAAAAAGTCTAAAAACGGTTATTTCTGTGAATTTAGCTAAGTTCAAGGCCTGTAACTTCAGTAAAAATCATCAGAGGGAAACCAACTTCAAACTTGTTCTGTAAATTATCATGGTGAATTTATATACTAAAAATTATGTCAACATCTGCAAATGTTTAAAACAAAAATAAATAAAAAGTCCAGAAGACTGATATTTCTGTGAATTTTCTTAAGTTCAAGGCCCATAATTTTGGTAAAAATCATCAGAGCAAAACAAAATACATACTTGACCTATAACTTATCATGATGAACTTATATACCAAAAATCATATCAATATCTGCAAGCGTTTAGAAAAAAGTCCTAAAAACTATTATTTCTGTGAATTTTGCTAAGTTTAAGGCACATAATTTCGGTAAAAATCATTAGACCAAAACTAAATTTAAACTTGACCTGTAACTTCTCATGGTGAACTTGTATACCAAAAATCATGTCAATATCCAAAAGCATATAAAAAAAAGTCCGGAAAATGTTTTCTTTCTGTGTATTTTGCAAGTTCAAGGCCAGTTATTTAAGTAAAGATCATTGGAGTGGAATTTAAGTTAAATTTTACCTGTAACTTGTCATGATGAACTTATACACCAAAAATCATATCAATATCCCCAAGCATTTAGAAAAAAAGTGCAGAAAACTTTTTTTCTGTGAATTTCTCTACGTTCAAGGCGTATAATTTTTGTAAAAATCATCAGAGCGGAACGAAAGTTTTCTGTGAATTTGCTAAGTTCAAGGCCCTTAATTTCGGTAAAATTCATCGAAGAAAGTTAAACTTGACCTGTAACCTATCATGGTGAACTTATATACCAAAAATCAAGTCATAATCTGTAAGCGTTTACCAAAAAAAAAGTACAAAAAACGGTCATTTCTGTGAATATAGCTAAGTTCAAGGCCTGTAATTTCAGTAAAAATCATCAGAGGAGAACAAACTTCAAAATTGTTCTGTAAATTATCATGGTGAATTTATATACTAAAAATTATGTCAACATCTGCAAATGTTTAGAAAAAAAAGTCCAAAGGACTGATATTTCTGTGAACTTTAGTGAACAGTCATCCCAAGTTTTGTTACAATCCATCTAGCGGTTTCAGAGGAGAAGATTTTCAAGGTTCAAAAAGTAAAATTCAGAAAAAAATCCATCTCAGGATCTATAACTCAAACACCCACTGAAATTGGTACACTGATAGATCTCACTTACTGAAGATTTTTAGCTAAGTCAGAATCTGGCTAATGGTTTTGGACATACCATGTACTTGCGAAAATACAGTGTTTGACTTCTATATTGTTCTTTTAATAACAGCAACCAAGATATTTACACAGACAAAAAGACAGCAGAGGTCATTTTGTGCAGGATACTGTAAGGAACAATCATGCTTAATTTGGTTCCAATCAGTCCAGAAGATTCACAGAAAAGATTTTTGAATATTGTAACATCAAAACTTGCAAAAAAATACAAAAGAGGAAATTACCTCTTAAGTCCATCAATGGAAGGTCACGAAAATATATGCACGGATAGATCTCGTCATGCTGATCACTTTTACCTATCACAGAATTCAGCTAAACATATTGTTTTGGAAATATTTGCAAAACAACTACAGTTTGACTCTTATGTTCTGTTCTGATAACAACAGACATGTTTTTTAAACAGATAAAAAACCAAAAACTCAATTTATGAAAAATGCCATAAGAAACAAACATAACAAGTTTAGTTTCAATCAGTCCACTAGGTTTAGAGGAGTAGATTTAAGAAAAAATGTCAACGGAAGACGACAACGACAAACGCCAAGTGATGGCAATAGCTCACATGGCATTTTGAGACAAGTGAGCTATAAAATCACCCTGATTTGTATGAAAAATTACCAAAAATAGAGTACTTGAAATCAAAATTTTATAGAAATCAAAAGGGAGCATCTGACCATGGATTCATATAATTTACTAAAGTTTCATGAAATTTGCTGAAAGCTTTTTTTTCAGTTAGAGAAAAACAAACCCTTTTTTAAATTCAAAATGTTCCATAACTCAAAAATTAGTTGTTCAAAATAAATAAAAAAATTAAAACGAGCTTTCTTCATGTACATTCGTTTAGAATTAACGAGAATGCAAAACAAAAAACACAAAAAAAAACACAAAAAAGGGAAATACCATTAGGTTTTTATGGGGCTAAGATCAAATTTGAAATAAAAAAGCAGAATTGAAATTTTTCAAGTTTGGTCACTATTTGCTTAGTAAAAGCTAAGATGTAGGCTAAAATGTGATTCCCCTTAGGCTATCAAAGGCAACTGCTTGCTGAGCCACCTGATCCACACAAAAAAAGTGGATCGTTTGTAGAGGTCAATGAGGTTATTAACCAAATTTCTAGACATTTACACATGTGGTTTAAGAGAACTTCATCTTTAAAACTTGGCCAAATAGAGGCTTGAACGGCATCTGGTGGCCACCTTTTCTAATCGAGGGGAACAAATTATAATTTCTGTTCAGTTTAGTCATCTTTGGCTCCATAAAAGCAAAGCTATATGCCAAAATGTGTTTCCTTATAGGCTTTCAATGGCAACTTTAAGGGACCGCAGCCATCCCCTGAGCCCCGAGTAATGACAAAAAGTATACAGGTTGTAGAGGACATTGAGGTCATTAACCCAATCAAGTTTCAAAATATTGGCATCTGTGGTTTCAGAGAAGTAGATCCTTGAACACTGGCCAATCAGAAGCATGAGTGGCTTCTGGTAGCCATCTTGTTTAATCAAGCGGAACCTAAGCAGATCTTTTGAAAAGGTTCTTGCGCAAATCATTTCTGATAAGTTGGGTTAAAATTGATCAAGAGGTTTTCGTGTAGCAAAATGTAAAAAGTTTACAGACAATGGACAAAAGATGAAGGACGCAAAGTGATGGCATAAGCTAACTGGAATCTTTGGTCTGGTGAACTGAAAAGGCAGGATCTATAATTATATTATAGCCCTAATATTGTTTATTTATGAACAAAAATTTTTTTTCTCAAAAAATTGATCCTAGCCCCACTCCCCATAAAAATCAAATGGTTGCTCCCTAAAAGAAGGAAGAATTCTAAATGACTAATTGACTAATATATGCATACAAATCATATTACTGCTATGCATAAGTGCCTCCATTGAGTGACTCAAAATTTTCCTATTTTAGAAATATCAAATTTTGTACTAACCTTTCTTTCTTCTGACAACTACTACAGCCACTATTGCCAGAATAACAAATATTACAGTTAAGCTTCCAACTGCTGCTCCTATAACAGCACCTTGTCCTGAACTATGTGAACCTTCTGAAATATTAAACAATTATATATATAATAAATAAAATCCTTAAAATGGAATGTTAAAATAAAATATTGGACCAAAGTCTATAAAGTTTACTTGAAATAAAAAAATAATATTCTAGTTTTTCCAAGATGAGAATCTATTAAAAAACTAGATTTGTAATTACCTTTAGTAGATATTATCTCAATCTGTGTAGGTTTACTCTTGTTGAATTTATTCTCAGCATACATCCTAAGTTCATAAGAAGTGCTGTCCTTAAGTCCTGGTAATTCATATGATTGTAATTCATCTTGCAAAATGATTAACTCTTTAGAAACGATTGCAGATTTCCACATTCCAGAATCTTTTCTTCTGTATTCTACAACAAAACTCTGTTCATGTCCTCCATCAAAGGCGGGTTGCCATTGTAATAAAACCGTAGAATCTGTTGACCCAAGTATTGTAAAATTCGTAGGAGTTTCCGGTGGACCTTTAAAGAAATAATGTTAAAACATTGATTCATGTTAATGCTTACTGTGCATCATTCGAATTAAGTCTTGGTATATCAAAAAAGAACTATTACTATATACATGCATTATTTTAGTGATGTATGTAAAGTCATTTCGAAGACACTTTTATGTCTTAAAGGTTCTATTTTTCAATGAACATTGAAAAACTAGCTTTGAAGTTTAAGGTTTCTCTTATTTGTAGCTAAGGTTTCAGGCTAACCTCAATTTGTTTTTTTTATTTTAACAATAATAAAAAAATATACATCTGATCAATTCTAACAAATATTAACTTACTTGCAGATATTAACACTACAAGATGTTCCACAGTGTCACCAACACGGTTTGAAAGTCTCAATGTATAGTTGTCAAAGTCCTGTATCAGTAGATTGCTAATTGTCAGTATAATTTTAAAACCATCAACCTGTATTGTGGTACCATAAAACGTATCAGTTATAACATCAGAGACATCTGACATTCTGTATTTATTGGACTGTTTTATTTGGATACCATCTCTCATCCATGTAAGCGTATTGTATTTAGGAACACTGTAAACACTGACATCAATGTCTACATTTCTACCATACTGTCCTAACTTAGTTTGGCTGGAACCATTCAGAAAACGTGGTGGAGCTGAAAATATTGATAATTAATATTTAGAACTACTACTACTTGCACAGATGATCTACACACCATCCAACCGTTGCTATTTACCACAGAAACAAAAGTAAAACATATCCCTACTGATCAAGATACCATTAACATTTTTTCTTAAGTCACAAACATTATGCCTTGGCACTTCTAACATCAATATTTTTCTCCAATGGACTTATTGTGCTTTTTTGATGGTAGATCAAAAAGACTATTTTTCATAAAATTTTTTAAGTAAATTTATAAAATAGTAAAATCATTGAGCGGTTTTGACTGAGTTGCATTAACAGAAATATCTAATAGATACATATGTGGATCAATATCCTTAATGTACCTATCAGGGTATACAAAAATCAGTTTGAAAATACAAAACTTTAAACGTTAAGTCGCAGTAGAAGGGACCTGCATGATCTGCATTTTTCTAGAAAACGATACGTTCATTTTCCACATCAACCAAATGAAACCAAATTAAGAACTATAACTATTGCAAAGTGCCAATTTCATGTACAATCTATAGTTATTGTATACCAAAAGCGCAACAATCAAATAGAAATGCATGAATAACCTTCTGTCCGTTTTTTAGAAAGACTGCTACTTAAATTTTCAGATACTATTAACAATTCATCTGTTAATCAAACTTTTTCTATTAACAAAGTATCCAATATCACTGTTTGTAAGAATTCCAATGTGTGATTAATAACACTCGTTTCTTTTCACTACACAAGCTATTTTGGATTAATTAAATACACAATATGTCAACAACGAGTATATATAAGCCATGTTAATCGTTGTACATGAGTAATCAAGGGAACTAAGATTCTAGCGAACATCAAAAGAATGTTATCCAGGGAAAAAGACAACAGACATGCAAACAGACAAGAACTACAAAGAACATAAAATAACCAAAATAATACAAATGTACATACAAAGTAACAAAAGTAAATAAGCAACATGGACTCCAGTAAAAACTAGGAGCATAGACCATGTGCACCGGAAGGGTAAGGGTCCTCTGCTTTTCTGTCCATCTGATAGAATCTTGCGAAAGGAGCAACCATTAAAGTGTATACGACTACAGTACCTTGACTGATAACATATCCAGATCCTTGCTGATCCAGAATTCCGTCTTTATCACTGATACCATTACTAGCTGTACATACATACTCTCCTGTGTCCTGGTATCTGCCCTTCTCAGACTGTTGAGGAAGAACCAGAGTACTATTACCATCTAATTGTCGGATCAGTTCTCCATACTTAGACTTATGCTGCCATTTGGAGAAAGAGCTAGCAGGATTACCATCTGCATCACAGTTTATCTCCCGAAATGAGAGTGTTAGAGTAAAAGTTTTATTCTGAACAGATATATCAGGTGCGTCTGAAATATAACAATTTATAGACTGAACTTGTTTCTGCCGTTGATTGATATGATACTGAATATACTGTAATTGTTAATTTTTAGAAAGAAAAAAAAATATTGCTGTATTTGAATCTTAACCTATGAAGTCCTCATTTGCTCTGTAAATAACCCAAAAAAATGTTTAAAAAAACAACTATTTTTGTATTTACAAGGTGAGTATGCTACACATCATATACATTTAAATGAGAGTATATCAACCTTCATCTAGGTGTGTAATACAATTCTTATGGTTCTTATTATAACATAAGGGCTATACAATTGAGCTCAAAACAAGCACGTATATTCAAGTCATTGTCCAGAACAAAATTGTGATACCTGACAATAATATATTTTTTGTATTTTCTGTTTAAAATAATACACGATAGGGTGCCAAAGTTACTATAGTATTCACTTACGATATATCATATCAAATAATTATAACAAGAAGAAGTTACAAATAGCAAATACGACCTCATCACAGATTTACATTACATTTCCTCATAATATATGTCCCGATAAATAGTGTTTCCATGCAAAACATTAAAATATTTCAGTAAAACACTGTAAAAGGAGTCATAAAAAAAGAAATGTGTTGTAGTGTAACATCAAGAATATCATATTTCATTACGATAGTAGTTTGGTAACTGTGTAATATATAGCAAAAAGAATCATTATTTTTTTTTTTTTTTTTTTTTTTTTTTTTTTTTTTTTTTTTTTTTTTGTTTTGTTTTGTTTTGGTTTTTTTTTTTCAAAAAATTCCGCCTTTTGGTAGAGTTTGAAGATGAGTTGTTCTGGGTACTTTTTGTTTTGTTGGTACTTTATTTGTAAGTAATAAAAAATCAATGTATATATATATGGGTCTCTTCCGAGTGTTCCAGTGAAAGATTTCTTGGTTCCTCAAATTCAAACATGATGCTGTATACAAAGAAAAAATTCTTTATCTTATATCAAGCAGATTTAATTTTAGTAAATGTGTAGAAAAGTGTGAAATGCTAGGTACCAAATGTTAGATTACCCATATTTGATTAATAATAATTAGATTAATATGATGAATTTCTGTTTGACAATTGACAGATTTTAACTCAAATGAAAGTGGGCAATGAATAAATAAATTAATGAATTATAATGAACTGTCATGGACCCAACTCAACACAGTCTTAAGTGGAGAGTGAAGGGTACCTCATGCTTACATTTGCCGTTTTGAACTCATGTGGGTTTACAGTTTTTAAGTAGCACTCAAGTAAGAATCATGCAAAATGTGATTCATGGTTGGAAAGCCTACATATTTTTATTTTTTATATTTTGCTTAAAATGTTATATTTAACAGAAATTAACATGTGGCTTTTCAAATAACCCATACTCTTATGAGATAATTTTATTTTAAATGCACTGTAAAATCAAAATTAAGGGAGACAATTCTCTAAATGACACCAGAATACAATAGAAACTATTGGATTATCAATGTGAATTATCTAAGAGCAGACAGATTGGAATCCAGCATCTGCTAGCCTCTTGTGCTGAAAACATGAGAGGAGGTTGCCATTGATTAATGAAAATATTGCATTAATAAAAAAAGAAATTTTATAGGTATTTCTTGGTCGGGGTATGTAATCCCTGCACACTAAACTCATTTATTTTGTTACTTATATATCCTCCCCAAAACCAAATATTTGGAGGTCCTCCACAATATGTTTAAGGGACATTTAAGAAATATTTTGGAATGATAAAACTATTTTCCCTGCCTGTATATATATATATATATATATATATATATATATAATTTAAATCTAAATATTTGAATAAAATTGGTTCAAATGTTTCTCCCCGTGTGGGTCTGGGTGTCAAAAGAATAGGCCTGCAACACCACTAAGCTTGTCGTAAAAGGTTAAATTGCCAAACCCTACCCATCTCTCCCTATTTCCAGTGGCAATCAAAATTCGTCGACCCCATTATCCTTGTGTCCCATCCCATTTTTCATTTATTATAATTTTATGTTCATTTTATCATCTATTTCATGTTCATGGCCTTGATATAGCTGAAATATTGCTGCTCAGGCATAAAACCCTAACTATCAATCAATCAATCAAAACTTTTCTAATAAGTAATAAGTTAAAGTGACAAGGCAAAAAGCCTCAATAACTGATGAAGACTTAGTAAATTGGGACATGCTTCAAATTTTATTTCTTGTATTTTGAGTCTCATCTCGTGTCTATCAACTGGAATTCAAACTCAAATTTGATCCCTGTAACATAGATGCAATTTTTCAAATTTCTCATCAGCTATGTACAGATTTTTGACGTGATGGACAAAAAGTTGTCCATTTATTCTCATTATCATGAAGGGGTTGTGAAAATAATGTAGTAATTATTTGACTTTTACAATTGACAGAAGTCTACCTACATTCAAACATACCAAAATTGTTAATTTTTTAAATGAAGCTTAAAAGAACACTTAAATTAATTTTTACACCAACTACACTTAGTTAATCACCAGTTTCTAATACACCCATATGTTGCAAGTGAGTAAAATCATGTGAGTGTAAAGTTCAGTGGGATGTCACTCTAGTAAAAATGATTAAAGATATCTTGTTTCACCTGTGAGAAAGAAACTTCATATTGGTGAATCAAGATGTGCTGACAATTATAAAACATCTGTAGTAATGATATCAACAAAGGTGTTTTAGGGGCCAACAGCAGCCTGTCAAGTGGAGTGAAGGTTTTTTCCTTGTTCACTGAAGACCAATGACTGGCCTAGAGCTGAAGTATTCCACCACAGTGTTTTTTTTGTTTTTGTTTTTTTTTTTTTTTGTTTTTTTTTTTTTTTATTTCTTTGACATTTTTACCATATCCATTCTACTCAAAGAGTAATCAAGAGAACCCAGATTCTAGCGGAAAACAGCAATAGGATATCAAGGGACAAAGACCAGACATGGAAAACAGACACACACAACATAAAGTAACTAAAATAATACATACAAAGCAACAAAAGTAAATGAACAAAATTTCAAAGCTTACATGATGCAAATTAAAACTAAAATCATACATTTGCATATCCCATATTATTTAGAACTGTTCTTCTTAATATGTATAAACTGAATGTCGATCAATACTAGTGATTTCTGAAGTAAAAACAGTAATCGATAGTTAAACAGTATCCAACTTCACACACATATACACATTTTGTTCCATTTCACCAATTTCCCAAATGTTTAAACCTGTCCAAAAGATAATTTGCAATCCATTTCAAAACTACTTATATAGAGTATTATCCTCAACAGTAATTATACTGAAATGAAACCATTTTCAGCTTAGGAAAAAATCCTTGATCAATATAAGATTTCAAAACTAGAAACTTTTTATCAATTTGAATTTTCCCGCCAATTTTACTTGGTTTAAAATCACCACTCTTCACTTCCTGTTAGTTCATCATAAAATATTAATAAAATGATGGAGATTTGAATGATGAATGTGTTAAGTAAAACATGCTAAGCACATTTAATGCTTCTTGACACTTAACTGCAAGAGTTTCACTTATTGCTAAAATTTTTAAAGGCCAAAAATGAGCCCCTTAAAACCTTTAGTTCATTTGAAGACTAAATATTAAATTTATTTGCAGAAGTAATAGAATTAAATTGATCTGAATAATTGTCTGAAACATATTTACTTGTTATAAAAAACATATTGAATAATATAAAAGGAATTACATTTGGACTATATTTTTGTGTAGTGTTCAGAAACAGTCGAGAAGTTCCAGGCATAAACAGGCAACATAAGGTATTTTTATCCTAAATGATCAAATACCCCAAAACTGAGTTTAACATGAATTCAGAAAGAGGTAGGAGTGGTGCACAATTTGTTTCCATAGGTATTCAAATGATCTGCTGGAACACTCACCTAAAAATATTGTCAACCATACATTTCAACATTTTTAGCTATTACATTATACTTAGCGTTGATTTGTCACAATCAGTATGGTTTTTTACATAATAAGCTTTTTCTCTACTTGGTACTAGATGAAAATAAAACAGGTATGGTAAAACAAAACATCTGCACCGTATATCACCTTACTACAAAATAGTAAACACTTTCAGAGATTACCAAAAGTTCACACCTTGAAGCAAGCTCTGGAAGGTACCAACAACAAAGTAATAATATTGATTTGCACCAGGGTGCACAAGCCCAGTTGCATCCCCATTTAAGAGAAAGAAATAATTAAGATATTTTAAATCAATAGGATTCTCACTTACCTGGTATGTAACAATATCACTAAGTCCCATTTGAATCAGATGCAAACATTTTGAGTTATTGTCCAGAAACATAATTTTTACAGAAAATAATGAAGTTTTTTGACAATTGTGACCTTGACTGCAAAAGAAATTCACCCTAAAATCAACAGTCTCTTCACCTATCTGGTATATTCCCTTTCAATCAGATGTTAACTTTTTAAGTTATCATCTGGAATCCTACATTTATGCAAAATGTAAATTTTTGGTTGACTTTGACCTTGACCAAAACTTTTCCCAAATCAAAAGGTATCACGCTTATCTGGCATGTAACAATATCCGAACATTTGGTTTGAATCAGGAGTAAATAATTAGAGATATGATCCGGCAAAAATGTACTGGTCATAAAAGAATTATTGAATGACATAAAAGAAATAACATTCATACTATATACAAATATATAGTTCTTGGTAGAGATTCCTCATACTTTGTAAGAAATAATTCCCAATCATCTTCCAAATATACAGAAGAAGATGTTTACAAAATGCTGGAATTTTTAATCGACAACATATTTGTCCAGTGTGGTGGACGTGTTTTTCAACAAACAGTCGGCATTCCAATGGGAACAAATTGTGCTCCTTTACTTGCTGACCTATTCCTTCACTCTCTATGAGGCTGACTTTATAGCTGATCTGATCAGAAAGAAAGAATATCATTCGGCTAGATCCTTCAATCTCAGTTTCCGCTATATAGATGAGGTATTATCTTTAAACAATCCTAATTTCGGGGATTTGATACATCGCATCTACCCAAAAGAACTTGAGATAAAGGATATGACAAACACTGTAAAGTCAGCCCCATATCTTGACCTACACTTAGAAATCTATGATAAAGGAAAACTACTGACCAAACTTTACGACAAACATGATGACTTTTCATTCAGAATTGTCAACTTTCCTTTCATCTGTGGCAACATCCCTTCGCCTCCTGCGTATGGAGTGTTCATATCACAACTCATATGTTATGCCAGAGCTTGCCGAAACTAAGCAGACTTTTTGTATCGCGCTAGAACTCTAACAAATAGGCTTCTGGAACAGGGTTATGTTGCTACAAGATTGCAGTCGTCACTAAAGACATTTTATGGTCGTCATCATGAACTCGTGGATCATTATGGTGTATCCATCAGCACCATGCAATCTGATTAATTCAACAGGTCATAGTTTTCCTTTTCCCGTTTGTCTACCTCGGACTTGACTTTTTATGAGCAACTCAGCGGATATTTCTAGAAAAGCAGAGGACGCTTACCCTACCGGTGCACCTGGTCCATGCTCCCAGTTTTTAGTGGAGTCCGAGTTGCTCATTTACTTTTGTTACTTTGTATGTATGATTTTAGTTACTCTATGTTTTTTGTTGTGTATGTCTGTTTTCCATGTCTGGTCTTTGTCCCTGGATTACATTCTTTTGATTACCGCTATAACCTTGGTTCCCTTGATTACTCTTTAGCCCATTTTCTTGCTTATTCCTCAACCGTGTCCATCCCATCCTAAACATTTTAATCATAAAAAGGGCATACAAGACATAATTTGCATACAAACAACAAAATAGCCCCTGGAAAGGTCTCAATTTGAAGATACTACAATAATATTTTTGTCAGAAGATCAGTCTTAATTAAGGGGGTCTACCACAGAATACAGAAGAGTATGCACCTATACTTTCATGTGTTTAGAACACGTAACAGTTTATGCAGTTCTGTATTACAGCTTAATTATCTACAACAATGCCAGTTTGAATTTCTGATAGAAATTAAATCAAAATGTGTCAATCATGATCATAGCACAAATTTACAGATCCGTACAATTCCATAGTGTTGGACGTTGAGATAGTGGCAATAAAATGTAATTTCTTTTACATACAAATACAATGTTGTTAAGAGCACTGTCTGTTGGCATGACAATGGATTTTTTTATGATTATCCTTTTAACTTGCTAAGTGTCAAATATATAGTGGGATTTAGAACTCAAAAATGTCACTCGATCACTTCTTCTTTTAGCCTATTTTCTTCCATACTCCTGAACTTCATTCATCAAAATCCAATGTTTAACATCTGATTGATATACTTTCAATCCACCAAGTGCATACCAGACTCATTAAATATCCAACAAAATGGCTACTAAAAATATTCTTCATTTGAGAAAAGATACAATCACAGGAAATTTTGAAAGGGAAAGTATTTTTCAGGAGATAGGTCTAATATGTGAACAAAATCGCAGAATACGAGAGGATGAATACCTAAACTTTTATATAATTAGTACATATAACAGACTATGTAGTAGCATGATCAAAAAGCTATTACAATGCTTGGCCTTTAGGTACCCAGTTTGAATTTCTTATAGATATTTAATCAAATCATGTCAAACAATAATTCTGTATGATAAAACCACAAAACTACACAAATGACCTTATCTGGACAATACAATAGTGTTAACTTACACCTGACTTCAACAGTTGTTGAGTTTTGTACATAGTTGTTTCCTGATGCTGTATTTTTAAATCCACACTTGATAAGTTGTCGGTTGAAGTCTTTATGTACTTTAAAGTTCAAAGTCGATGATGCTGTAAACGTCCCATCTGACTGTTGAGATGATGATACTGATGTAGAGTTGGATGTAATATCTACATTTCTGTCACCAATTAACCAGATCCATTCTGTAGGAGAAGGACGACTACCAGTTGAGGTACAGGTCATAATCAATGACTGGGTGTTATCTGTAACTACTGGATTCATACTGAAGGATGGAATAAGGGGTTTCACTGTAATATGAAAGAACATCAACGATAGTTATGACATATTTTTTACTGTTTTATATCATCTGAACTAAAGCATTAAAGGTGCAAAAAATGACACTGGTTATTCCTAAATCTAATTCTAAATTACATTTTTTTTTCAAAATAGTAAAAGCATATCTCATTTCAATTTTTACTTAATTTTATCATACGCATTTTTACATTTACAAAATATTTAGAAGGCCACATTTTTTTTCTAATTTGTCGGTTCAGAGATTTTTGACTTAATGAAATTGGGTTGGTAGTTCGTCGGAAAAATATTAAAAAAATAAAATTGGAACCAGAATTAAATATACATACTTTTTTATGTTCTAAATAGAAGATTTGACATAGTTTAGAAGTGGGATTCTTATTTACTGGAAATATCTTCACATCATTCATAAGCACCAGTTCTCATTCAACATTTTCAGTATCTAATAAATCTATTGTCAGTATTTGGCTAAACCTTACGGTTTCGAAGATATATGCAAAAAAACTAGTATCAGACCCCTATGTTCTACTTTTAGTAACAGCGGCCATGTTTTTCAACGAATCAAAAATCTCCACATCATTGATATGCAGGATACCCTAAAAATTATTCATACAAAGTTTGATTTCAATTGGTCAAGTAGTGTCAGAGGACAAGAGGTTTGAAAAATTGTTAAGTGATGGCCATGTGAGCTAAAAAACAAACATTTTTTTAAAATTTATTATTATCAATATTTTTTAACCTCTAACTTGTTTGTAACAATCATAACTTGAAACTTCAAATACTTCAAAACCTTACGTTCAAAAAAAAAGAAAAAAAAATGATTTCATAGTTGTTTTGCCTAAATCATTGTATTTAAACACGTCCAATTTGTTTACAGTTTTGCTTCAATAAAAATATCAATAAACATTTCATTTTATCTTATTTTATCTTTTTTTTATTTTAACTTTATTACCTGTAATTAATTAAAAGCTTAGCCAAAACTGGAGACAGGCCTTCTATACTGATCTCTAAAACTTCTATCAGCATCATTGACTATATTGATTCTATCTTCTTAGAAAATACAATTGTTTTTTTTAATATAACATGTATGTTCCTACATCATTTTATATGCTCAATGCAATGGAAATAACATTTCATTTCATTTAAGGAATGTAACTTATATCTAAATATATTATCATTTATAAAGACCTTTGGTTCCATTTAAACATAACATAAGCTGCTTCACAGTTTATTCTGCATTAATTGAACCAAAGTTCTTCATACAAGATTATTTAATGTTGTTTTGAACGAGGATCTAATGGAGAAAGATTTATAAATTTTATATGTTCTTGTTATTAAATCAAAGTTTTTTTTTTCTATTTTAGTCAAGTTACCTAATGTATTAAAGTTTATTTCATCCTCATCTTAATCCCCAAAAATCTTAATTTAGAAATACAGGAAATTCAGAAAAAAAATCTTCATATTGCATAAATCAATTAAAAGACAACTAATCACTGATATCGTCATATTGACAGAACATATATTTTGTAGATATCAAGCATATTGACTGAAAATTCACTACTAATTATGTCCTTTTAAAGCCCCAGTGTGTATTTATCAGAGGTCTGTGTAGTGTGAATAAAAAATAATATACACTAATATTCATCAACATATGCTAAAAAAACTATAAAAGACTTCACAACAGAAACAGTAATATGTTACATCATAATGGGGTTGTCTCTTTGACATATTCACCATTTTCATTCTTGATATATAAATTTATGAAATAGTGCAAAACCTGCTGTTAGGTCATCAAAAACCCATACAGCCACCATACTTAAATTCAACCTTGCACAATGGTTATGATCAGAATTAAAATGTGTATTAATTTCTCATTAATAGGTTTGTCAAAAACATCTGAAATTACTAACCAGTTATATAATTAACTGTTAGAATTTTTTATCAATCAACAGGCATTTCTATTTGGTTTGATATATAAGAGTAATCAAGGGAACCAAGGTTATAGCGGTAATCAAAAGAATGCAATCCAGGGACAAAGATCAGTCATGGAAAACAGACATATACAACAAAGAACATAAAGTAACTAAAATCATACATACAAAGTAACAAAAGTAAATGAGCAACTCGGACTCCACTAAAAACTGGGAGCATGGACCAGGTGCACCGGTAGTGTAAGCGTCCTCTGCTTTTCTAGAAACATCCGCCGAGTTGCTCATAAAAAGTCAAGTCCGGAGTGGACAAACGAGGAAAGGAAAACTATTACCCGTTGAATAAATCAGTTTTCATGGTGCTGATGGATACACCATAATGATCAACGAGTTCATGATGACGACCATAAAACTTCTGTAGTGATGACTTCAATCTTGTAGCAACATAACCCTGTTCCAGAAGCCTATTTGTTAGAGTTCAAGCTTGATACAAAAAGTCTGCGTAGTTTCGGCAAGCTCTGGCATAAAGTATGAGTTGTGATATGAACACTCCATACGCAGGAGGCGAAGGGATGTTGCCGTAGATGAAAGGAAAGTTGACAATTCTGAATGAAAAGTCATCATGTTTGTCGTAAAGTTTGGTCAGTATTTTGCCTTTACCATCGATTTCTAAGTGTAGGTCAAGATATGAAGCTGACTTCACAGTGTCTGTAGTATCCTTTATCTCAAGTTCTTTTGGGTAGATGCGATGTATCAAATCCCCGAAATTAGGATTGTTTAAAGATAATACCTCATCTATATAGCGGAAACTGAGATTGAAGGATCTAGCCAAATGATATTCTTTCTTTCTGATCAGATCAGCTATAAAGTCAGCCTCATAAGAGTGAAGGAATAGGTCAGCAAGTAAAGGAGCACAATTTGTTCCCAAATTGGAATGCCAACCGTTTGTTGACAAATACGTCCACCACACTGGACAAATATGTTGTCGATTAAAAATTCCAGCATTTTGTAAACATCTTTCTCTGTATATTTGGAAGATGATTGGGAATTATTTCTTACAAAGTATGAGGAATCTCTACCAAGAACTATATATTTGTATCTGGGTGTACCATCTGTTTTGGAAAACAACGATGTATAATGTTTTTAAATCGGGATTTTAACTGAGTATGGGGGATAGAAGTATACAGTGTTGAAAAATCATAAGTTTTAATGCTATTATTTTCAGATAATAGTCTTGAACTGATTGTCTCCAAAAGATCTTTCGAATTTTTCAGGATCCACATTGAATTGATACCACTACAGGAGTAACAAGTGTTGTGGTAGGACTGCAGACCCTCTTTGACAGTTGTGAGTATAGATGTTAAAAGTTTTGAAAGAGGTTTGGTGGTACATTTTGCAGATCCAGCTATGAAACGTTGTTTGTATGAATTCTTGTGGAGTTTAGGAATCCAGTACACAGACGGTAAATCACAGTCATCGTCCCTGGTAGACAGACCAAAAGAGGATAGCACAGATATACGGTTTTCCACAATCTCTTCTTTGGAGAGAGTGGTAGCAATATAGGTCTTATCACTGCTATTATTTTCTACGTCTACCTCTGATAATTAACATTGGACGTAAAACGTTTTGCAGAGAAAAACAATGTTGTTTTGGGCTTTGTCTGCTGGTACGACAACATATTTTTCCTGTATAGTAGACAATGTTTTTGCTACAACGGGGTCATGGAAAACTGATGTAGCTTTGGCACTTATTGACCTACTTAAAACTTTCATTTGTTTCAAAATTAAAGACCTCACAGCCTTTAACCACTCTGACAGAGAATCAAATATACATATTAGTTGACTAAACTTTATATATATATATATATATATATATATATATATAAAATTAGAGAAAAAAGACAAAATTCCACTCTAAAACATAATACATGTATTTCACTATATCCTACCAGGTTCTTAACTCTGTGATATTCATGAATGCATTAAAGAGAAGACAAGCAACGCGACTTACTAACAATGTGCATACACGGGAAGTACTCGTCACGTCAGGATTAGTTCAATGGAGATATTATCAACAAAAAGGTTCATATACACATGTTAAATATGAGAAAAAGTACAATTAATAAAATAACCCACTGTCAATGGTTCAGCCATTCAGGCGAGATTTAAATTTACTTAAAAATATTGTTTCGTTGTTCATCTAGTTCAGTAGTGCAGTCAGGAAATTTAGGAAATGGAAACAGTTTGAAGTTCGGTTGATTGTTTTAACACATGTATCTAAATGGGAACCAGGAAGAATTTTGATTTCGTAACAACAAGCCCAGCACACAAAAATATGCATTCTGATGGGACAGACATTCCTGGAATATTCAAACACTGATGACCTTTGTCGTCGTTGGTTAAAATAACATCTAAAGATCGCCGAACCTTCTGTTTAGCAAGATTTTCGAGTATTCCCTGAATTGAATTACTTTTAAATGAAGGTTTTAGTGATTTTTTTCAATTGCAACTTTCTTCTGTTCCATGGTAAAGAAGCTAATTGTTCTATATCTTGGATCTAGAAAGGAGACAATTGCTGGTTGTGGTGAAGCAGTATCAGTGCTGTGGGAATGAAAGCAAGAAATCAGCTCTTCCAAAATGATACTTTTAACTTTATCTCTAAAAAATATTTCAAACTATATGATCCTCATAATTTTTTCCATCAATTATTATAAAAAAATGTTTTCCATCTTCTCAAAAAAATCAATTGATTTACACGAATCAAGGAGGCATGTGAACCAAGAAAGTAAATTTTAAAGAAATAGTCTTACCTTTAATATTCTTTCCCATCCCATTTAGGAGCTAAATATTTTTTTTTTATTTCAGAATTTGCACAACTTATTATTTTGTTTATAGGATTTTCAATAAAATTTAATAAGTTTCCCAGTAAGGCACCCCTTTTATTTTGTATCTCCTACAGTCCTCGAGTCAAAATTAACAATTTCAATGTAATTTTTATATTGGCCATTGCCACCACGAATTTCCTAAATCATTTTTTTTAAATTATAAAAGAAAAAAATTAGGCACAGGTGAATGAATTTGAATCTAACATTTGCTAAATTTCAAGGATATTGAAAACAAGGAAAAAGAATCAGAAATGAACCTCCTCTCAAAAATAACACTTTCAGTCATATGTTTGGATGAGAAGGTCACTTTCAAACCTCTTTCTTGGCCACAGGGGTCTTTCATCAATTCTAAATTTAGGTCACAACTGACAAACGGATCATATAATGATGACAATGATGACTCAGCAAAAATTTATCAAACAATATTATGATCAAGCTACCATATAGCTGTAAATTTTTGCAGCAACATAATTTTTGCGAAATTTTAGTTACTAAGGGTACCACAAAAGTATAATATAATTTTAAAATCATGTTTACGAATTCCTCAGGAACAAGGTCAACTGGCATAGACTACATAAAATTAGAGTGAGTGAAAGAACTGACATTTTTGACACAATACCACAAAAATTACCAGTTATAACATATTTATTATTTTGCCTATTAATACGTGATTTTTGGAGACAGATAGAATCATACAGTTACAATAACACCATCATAAAACCTTATTACTCTAGCTACATGTATACTTACAGTCTAATCTTATCACTGCTGTATCTGTCTGTGGAGTGTAAGCGACACCATCATACCCCGCCTGGCATGTTACAGTAACACCATTATAGGATCTGTTGATTTTAGATATTTTGTTCTCTATTGTGTGTTTGTTAGTGACTGTATATGCATCATTGCCTATCGTCAATTTCATATTTGGTGCTGGGTCTCCACCATTTGCTGTACATTTGATGGTAAGAGCATGGTCTTCAGTTCCAGGAATAGTGTTGTCTTTTTTATTGGATATGTTGACACTTGTTGGGCCTTCTGAAATGAAATATTTCAGTAAAAGTAAACAAAAGGCTTTATTTACAATTATTTTTTGTAATAGCCCTCACCTTTTAATTAAATACATGTACATGTAATTTGCAATATTTCACAGGCAATTAATGGATATACCTTTATTTTTTTTTTATAAAACTTAAAGTCCAATAACTCTAAATCATAAATTCTGAAAGATTTTTGCAATAAAAATTTTTCATGTCAGAACATTATTTGAAATTATTATAACTCAGTATATAAACATCACTACAAAATTTTCTACAGTAAAATTGCTATTTTTTTTTCCTTTTTCAGTGTTTGACTATTAAGCAGTCCATTGTTTTCAGACTATTGATGTCAACCGCTTTCGCGGATTTTTAGTTCCATCACCAGATTGGACAAGAATTTTACATTTATTCGGAACGCTCATCCTCTCTTAATGAAAACCCCGAAATGATCACGTCTGCTCATTTTGTCTGCTGAATCAAAAATGGCGAGGTTTGCCTCCTGAACTGACCAGGATTTGGACACAATTATTGACCAAACGGACTCTAAATACACAAAATCTGTTATACGCGTGTTGAAAAGGATTTAAAGTGACTATCTAAACTGATTGAAAAGAAAACACGGGAGATGTCTAGTATTTTGAGTTCAACTGTATTTTCTGCAACTTCAGAAGCTATTGTTGATAAGCAACACACTACTGCCAGCAACAGTGTAAGCAATGTAGCACAGGTCCAGTCTCTAATATGTTACCTGATCTACATGTACCTGACCTTTTATCTGATGATTATGAGCTAGTAAACGCTTTGAATGATATAACTAATTTCGAGGCAAATAATAATCAGTTACCAATTCAAAATAACTTTCAAAATTTTACAAACACACTGACATGTAATTTTGGTGGATTTACATCTGGCATAACAATTAACAATTCGACAGTTAATTTTTATGTTCAAAAGTAACTGGTTATAACTTTAAAAACACATAATTGTTACATTTGATTGTTATTCAATAATATTGTTAACTCTTTATTGTTTTGTTTTACTCAATAGTGAATACTGGCGCCCTCTTCAACAGGTCTTGCACTTTAACATAGGTGAAATAAATGTTTTCGAGACAATATTCAAATGTGTGCACTGTTGCTGTTCTTTATCTTACAGACGCCATGTAATTGATGTTGAAGACTCCTTTTGCAAATTCAAACTCCTATGAATTCCTAGTGAAAAGGTCAAGGAGACAACATTCAGATTAAAATATTGCCAAAAGATGCATCGTTTTCTGGGTTCTGAACATTTTGAGGTGATGAGGGGAAAATATCAGTGGCATTCAAATTGAAAATATTGTAAAAAGCATTTTTCTGGGTTATCATTTTGTGATGATCATTCAACTATGAACAATGGATGGATATGGAGTAAATGTATTACAAGTCTAATGTTTTCGGTATAATAAAATACTTATAGACTAGGTATTCGGGAAATAGCAAGTTTATTGTTCCCCTTGACTGTGACTGTTGCCCGAGGTGTAGCCAAAGTTCCATAAAACAGAAAATTGATAAAATAGAGATACAAAAATTGTTACAATATGCTTAAGTGTCATGGTATGTTTCTCTCAAATAAATTCCTCATTTTGGTTATTACTAAGAAATATTCCATCAAAAAATCTATGGGAAGGTTGGAAGGCAGTTTTTTAGTGACCCATACATATTTTCATAAAGATACATCTCATGAATTCCCCTCAAACGGCACGAAATGTACAAAAAACACACACACCTTTTTTTTAGAAAAAAACTCAATTAAAAATTCAATAACTCAAACATAAGATAATGAATCATCATGAAAAACTGTACAGGTCTTCAGATTAATATAACTAACAATTATGTAAAGGTTTATGAAATAATCATAACTTTTTTTAGATACTACCCAACTTGTGAAAGAAACATCCCTATTTTAGTTACGAAGTGCCGTAACTAAAAAAAAAATCAATCAAATTTTCACCAAACAATATACAGACTGACTGACTTTAACCCAAGTCAGAATTCAGCTAAACCTAAAAGTTTAGGAGATATATGTGAAAAACTATATCTGACAAATATGTTCTATTTTTAGTAACGGCGGCCATGTATTTCGATGAATCAAAAATCCCCACATCCGTTCTATGCAAGATACCCTAAGGAACATTCATACCAAGTTTGGTTTCAATTGGTTAAGTAGTGTCAGAAGAGAAGATTTTTGAAAGAAATAACATTAAATATAGCAAAAATCATTGAAAAAGGGCAATATCTCCAACATGGCTAAACAGATTACAACCAAAATTTAACTAGACTCCTATGTTCTACTCTGATCAGCTGATTGATCACCAGTAAATACCTGAGGAATACCTGAAATTCTGGCAATACATGTCGTCTCATGAAAGAAAAGAAGAATTTGCCTGTAGAATGTACATTTAAACTTGTGGATGTCACATAGCATAACATGGACTTGATTACAAAACTATGAGACAGTGATTGTATTGGCAGTGTATAGTATTACGACTATGCAGTATATTGGAAGACTGAAGCAGGAAAGTGTATGAAAATTGACATTTTTATGACATTTAGAAAAAAGTAAGAGAGTTCAAAGGTTGGTTTTGTAAATATTAAAATGTCTTGTACTTAAATTTACCAAAATTCAATATCTCCTCAGTTTTGTCTTTAATTATCCTTTTTTGAGTTTCAAAATGTTGTTTAAATCAAAATGAAAGAAATGTCTTAAACTTTTGATCTTTTTATTTCTTACCAGTATAGCAACAAGTTTAATTATCCATATAAGTTTTTGATATAAGGGTTAATTGAGGGACACTGGTTGAAAATATTTTCAATGATAACTGATATTAAACATTTATCCTGCAATGAAATTATTTGTTAAACGAATAAAGGTATCCGGTTATTTTTTTTTTTATTTTATTTTTTTTTTTTTTTTGTTGATGTTCCGTATATTAGCAGGTTATCGACTTTCTGGTTCCTGCCACTCACGTGTTCGACGAAACTACTTTTTTCAGAAAAAAAACATGGCTGTATTTGATATGTCACATCTTAAGAATGTATGCGTGAGTGAAGCATGTCCGTTTTGTACCAATATGATACAATTTTGTACATTTGTTGACTTGCATTCTTTAATGTTGGTTGATGTCATAACATAATGAATCAAGATATACAAATATGTTCCATGAATGTAAGAAAATATTTGACGTCTTAATTGGGCTAAACCAATCAAGAGGCTCCCAGGAGCCTGAATCACTCACCTGGTTACATTCTGTCTTACAAGGGCAATAAATTGAGCAAGCAGTTGTCCGATAATTTTGACTCAGGAAGACTTTGGCAGGACTTATCATAAAGGTCATTTTAGCAATAAAAAGTTTCTTTCTATTTATAAGTTTTCAAGATATTGACTAAAAAAAAAAAACAAAATAAAACGTCCTTTTTCAGCTTTAAAGGGCAATGACTCTTAAAAAGAGTCACCTAACAACTTTGATTCCTGCAGACTGTTGAAGGCCTTATAATAAGGCTCATTTCAGCAATTGAAAGAGTTTTGCTAAACCTTTTGGTTTTGGAAATATGTGTGATAAAGTACTGTCTGACACCATCTTCATTTTTTAGTAAAGGCAGTCATGTTTTTCAACGGATCTGAAATATCCTCTTAAGTGGTATGCAGATTACACAGAGGAACATTCAAACCAAGTTTGGTTTTAATTGGTCAAGTTGTGTCAGAGGAGAATATTTTTTAAAGAAGTAACATTAAAAATAGCAAAAGAAAGTTGAAAAAGGGCAATAACTCCAACATGGCTCATCATCCTACACTTTTATTCTTGTCAGAAATAGGCTAAACCTAACAGTTTTGGAGATATATGCGATAAAGTACTGCCCGACTACTATGTTCTATTTTTAGTAACGGCGGCCATGTTTTTCGACGGATCAAAAATCCCAACATCGATTCTATGCAGGATACCCCAAGGAACATTCATACCATGTTTGGTTCAAATTGGTCAAGTAGTGACAGAGAGGAGAAGAGTCAGAAAAATTGTTACGACAATGACGATGGACGCCAAGTGTTGGCAATAGCTCAAATTATGATAGTGAAAAGGATGATTATGCATGTATTACTTATTTTGAATATGATGTCAAATTGAGTGAAGGACAAAAACTTTCAAGTCAAGGTAACCTTACCTATAAGGAATGTGCTGAAGTGTCAATTAAAGAATCTTAGTGAGTGTGCTCACATACTCCACGCGCCCCAATGTTGTATATACTCAAGTAAATTTGTTCGTAAGAGAAATATATGTAGAGGGACCCTGATAAAAAAAGAAATTAGAGTGTTTTTTTCAGGCTTTAGACCTTTATCTTCTAAAAAACTTTTGTTACTCAGAAACTCTAGACTGATTTTTTGAGTTTTAGCCTATCCAACGTAATTATCATCGCAGCGGAAGAAAACATACACTTGACCTGTAATTTGTCATGGTAAAATTGTCTACCAAAAATCATGTCATAATCTGCAAGCGTTTAGACAAAAAGTCTGAAAAACTGTTATTGCTGTCAATTTTACTAAGTTCAAGGCCCATAATTTTGGTAAAAATCATCAGAGCGGAATTAAAGTCAAACTTGACCTGTAACTTATCATGGTGAACTTATATACCAAAGAGTAATCAAGGGAATCAAGGTTATAGCGGTAACCAAAAGAATACAATCCAGGGACAAAGACCAGACATGGAAAACAGACATACACAAAAAAGAACATAAAGTAACTAAAATCAAACATACAAAGTAACAAAAGCAAATGAGCAACTCGGACTCCACTAAAAACTGGGAGCATGGACCAGGTGCACCGGTAGGGTAAGCGTCCTCTGCTTTTCTAGAAACACCCACTGAGTTGCTCATAAAAAGTCAAGTCTGGGATAGAAAAACGAGGAAAGCAAAACCATGACCTGTTGAACAAATCAGTTTTCATGGTGCAGATGGATACACCATAACGATCAACGAGTTCATGATGATGACCATAAAACTTCTGTAGTGATGACTTCAATCTTGTAGCAACATAACCCTGTTCCAGAAGCCTATTTGTTAGAGTTCAAGCTTGATACAAAAAGTCTGCATAGTTTCAGCAAGCTCTGGCATAACGTATGAGTTGTGACATGAACACTCCATACGCAGGAGGCGAAGGAATCTTGCCACAGATGAAAGGAAAGTTGACAATTTTGAATGAAAAGTCATCACGTTTGTCGTTAAGTTTGGTCAATAGTTTTCCAGAAATCATGTCAATATCTGCAAGCGTTTAAAAAAAAGTCCGGAAAACTGAAGATAGATTGATGGACAGGTCAAAAACATTATACCCTTCGCAACTTTTGTGTGGGGTATAATAAATATGGAAATGGGAAAAGTCCAGGGTCAGATGGCTTTACAGTGGATTTTCATAATTTTTTTCTGTAAAAATATTGGACCATTCTTATTTCGGTCCATATATTAAATATGGATATGAATAGGTCATTTTTCTGAATTGCAATGTCAGAGCATTATAACTTGTATCCCTAATTAGGGTAAAGATAGGAGATATATAAACAAGATGCTCCCGAGAGTAAGAATTGCTGACCTGGTTGAATTATACCTTTCAAAGGCAATAACATTAAGAAGTTGTCAAACAATTTTGACCCAGCAAACTTTTGTAGGACTTATCATAAGGATCATTTCAACAACTGTAAGTTTCTTTTAATAGATCATAGTTTTCAAAATATTGACTGAGAACTGCAAAAAAGACATCATGTTTCCCCCTCAAGGGCAATAACTCTTACAAGGAGCCGTCTGACAACTTTGATCCCTGAAGACTTTTGTAGTCCTAACAAGGATCATTTCAGCTATTGAAAGAATTTGGCTAAACTAGCAGTTTTGGAGATATATGCGTAAAACTACTGTCTGACCCCTATGTTCTATTTTTAGTAACAGCAGCCATGTTTTTTGACGGATCAGAAAACCCCAAATCAGTTCTATGAAGGATACATCAATAAACATCAATACCAAGTTTGTTTCCAACCAATCAAATAATGTCAGAGAAGAAGATTTTTGAAAGAAATAACATGAAAAATAGCACAAAACCGTAAAAAAAGGGGCCATAACTGCAACATGACCTAACGGATTAAAACGAATATTTGACCACAGATAGATCTCATCATGCTAAACACTTTTTCCCAGCTAGAATTTAGCTAAACCTATCCGTTTAGGAGATACATGCAAAAAAAACCTCTAACCCGTATGTTCTATTTTTAGTAACAGTGGCCATGTTTTTCAACGAATCAAAAATCACTACATCAGTTCTATGCAGAATACCCCAAAAACATTCATACCAAGTTTGGTTCTAATCGGTCCAGTAGTAGTACAGGAGGAGAAAAATTTTGTATAATTGTTAACGACGACGACAATGGACGACAACAGACGCCAAGTGAGGGCAATAGCTCACGTGGGCTTTGGCCAGATGGCTAAAAAACTGGATGCCTATTAGTTTACTAAATATTGATATTAAGATTAGATGAATACTTAAAAAACCAGAGTGCTGTGTGTTGGAAATAAGTAGTTTTCTGATCAGATTCTATGTTAATATACCCAATAATGCCCGCACAGTTAGTCAATATGCAGATGACACATTTCTAATGTTAGATGGTAAAGAATCTTCATTTAAAGAAGCTTTAAATGTTTTGATGAATTTCATAAGGTTGCAGGATTTTAGATGAATACTTCGAAAAGTTTTGAGGGGCTGGCAAGAAATAGTTAAGATTACTTTGAACAATTAGGTGGTTTTAGAGCATTCTTGCTATGTGAAGACGAAGTGTAAGGAATGGCTAAGAATGTTAAGAATCTGTTCTGGATAGATGTACTTTAATTATGCTCTTCGTGATTGTAGATCTGTCTTGAAAATTAATCTGAAAGGCTGTCTTTAGATATATTACATTTTGTACCATTAGAAGATTTTACTTACTTCAATAGTTGGGAAAATGCTGGTATTCAGTATCTTTATTGCATCTTTGATTTTGATAGAAAAACCTTGTTTACATTCGAACAAATCAGAGTAAGATCACAAAACTTAATGAGATACTTTTCTCTTATTGCAAATATTCCTGTAAATGTCAAGTTGTTTATTAAGGATAAATGTACTAATTTAATTGTGGAAAATGTTATTGCAGTAGATGATTGTTTGCAAAACTAGTCAAATTATTTTATTATGAACAAAAAATGTTGTGTTCACACTTACTTGTTTAATTTTCAATATCGCATTTTACATAGAGTTACTGTCACAGTACATTTTGTAAAACCGAGATTGCATCTGTTGGCCATTTATTTTTTGAATGTTCATTTACTAAACATTTATTTAAAACATTCTTTGATTGTCTAAAGAATGTTGATTTGCAAGAGTTTTTCCTTGGAGTTCAACAAAGAAGTAGTTTATTGAATTTACTTTTGGTAATTGCCAAAAAATTTATTTTTAAATGTGAATTGGAGGAAAAGTACCCACAAAACAGGATTAAAATTGAAGCTTTCAAATATTTATAGTTTACAGCTCTTTGTTGCGAAAAAGCACAATAGAGAAAATAATAAATTACAATTATGGGCCCCTATAAAAAATATTTTTTCCAAATTTATTGTATATGTTATCTTACATTCGCCTTCGTTAAGAAGGGTATACTATAACATATTAATTGAGCTGTGTCGCAAGACAAACCATATCAGTCTCGTTTAAACAGGTCAAATCATATACCATGACATTGACCTTAGGCCTGTATATAAGCCCTGTTCCACGTGTTATCTTCACTTTTTTTATTGAGACGCAAGTCAAGCTATTGTTGGTGAACGCCGTTCACATTTGATAATTGTTTTTTCTCTTTAAAATTTTACATTTACTGTATTGTGTATTGAAATTTAGCATGTTAACTTAACAATAATTCACGTTTTCTAGACGTAGTCTAGGACTTTTATATTATTTTATTATATTAATTTGAAGTCTAGAAGTTAAGAATTTTCTATAAATATAATTGTAGTTTTAATACATCCATCTATTGCTACACGTAGTGTAGCTTTTGCAATGACTTTGTTGTGAGGTCTATAAATAGAATACATAATTTGTTCTAGTTTTTGAACTGTTAAAGGCCGATAGAATAACCTTTTCAATCGTTCGTTAGGAATGATTCATAAGAAGCTGTTGGCATAAAACATGTATATATATATCTTACTTAATACAGTTGTTGAAAGTAAAAGAATCAAGAATTTGCAATTGCCATTTTGAATTCCTCGATTTTGAAATAATTATATGTTCGCAACCCAGTATATAGGACAGTTTTCCTTCTCTGCAATCTATTTCTCAATTTTTTGGTTTCTTGTCCCATTTTTTAACCCCCTGTACTAGTACCTTGTTATTGACCCATGGCCAGTAATGACACCATTTGGTTATGAATCCTTTAGAGTTAATTATTCAGTACCTTGACTGAGGTATTTTCACTTCTTAAGACCTTTTTTATAAGGTGTCATTTACAGTGACAACTGCAACTTTATTTTAATACTTTAATGGTTGAGTTCAGATCAATAATGATAATAATTATATGATAATAAAGATGTTTGGGTATACTCAAACTCGAATTTTTAACATGTGATATGTTAGTGAGTTATAGATTTTGCCAATTCTTTTTCAATTATGTTCTATACTGCTGGAACAATTAATATCTGATAGCTCTCTTGAACAGGATATTTTACAGATGTATATCCCATCATTTTACATTATTTCAGTCATGTTTTTTGTGACATTGTTCCATTAGATGAGTCCAAACATAATATGATAATTAACAAATTCACTTTCTGATGTTTTAGTGGCTGGAGGATATATTATTTATTTGATATTAGAATCCGACATTCTAATTTGAGAAACAAAGTATAAACCATAACTTCCATCAGTTTTTGCATTCACTAAATCAACTGGTACTGTTGGAGTGACGTTTCAACTATTTGATTTCTTATTTAATCCAGAAAGTTGAATCCAACAAGTTTGATGGATTCTATTTTAAATTTCCAACCATCAAGTACTTTATGATGAAATGAAATTACTGTTGAAATTTATTTCCTGCTCCATCAAGAGAGGTCTACAGTTAGATCTCTTGCAATCAGATCTAGATTATTTGTAATTATACTGATTTTCATTATCTTAACCTAGAATTTGGTCACTGAGTAGTTATTTGCATGAATTATACATATCTACATATGCAATTGTAGGATCAATACTGAAAAAATTGAAACTTCAATTTACTGTTAAATAGATTGTGCCTTTTTTGCAGTAATATTTTGTATTATACATATATCACTTAAGTAATGATTATTCTATGTATATTTCAGTTGTTCTGATTAAACTAGATATGGGTAGATATTAATACCATATAAATCTTTCAAAGAATTTTTATATCTCATTTTATAAATGCCAACATTTGAGTGTGTAAGGGATCGTTTCAGAGCACTTCGTATTTTGACATTACAAAAATCTTATTTTAGAATAAGTTGGAAGTGTTGATTTTAGTAGAAATATATCTATCTCATTTTAGCCTTTGTAGTGTGTTTATTTTAATATGCTATGTGTGTAGAAGAAGCTTCAATGAATATAAGTCTGTAAAGTATTTGTATAGAACAATCATATGAATGAAACTGCTGTAGGTGTTTAACTAAAGTCTCAAGTTTTGAAACTGTTCAATTTGAAGATTTCTTGTAGAAATTAGCCATCATTTCTATATTTACAAGCATCATTAAGGGGCCTTTTGGCACTAAATTTTGTTTGTGGATGTCCCTTGACCTAATTAACTGTGTAATGTGTAGTATGTGATAAGTTATGGTTTATCTCTTCAGGGTTAAAAATACATGTGCATTTCTTAAAACATCTTTTCATAGAGACGCTTTACTAAATTCCCAAATACAGAAAACCATATCCAATCAATCAATGAACTTTTACAAACCAATTTAAGGTTTATCTGTTGTACAATATATTTTGAAATATTGTTATCGGGTAAGTCAATGTTTTTTATATTATCAGTTTGAAACTGTTCCAGGCTATGTTATGTACCTGTAAACACTTGAATTTACCTCAGTGTGTGCTTAAAGCAAATAAACTTGTATGCTTGAGTTTAGTAAGATTGGTTCAGGCTAGTATATTTTAACTTATTTGGAAAAGAAAATTGTTGGAATTTATAATTCTGACTAGTACGAGCAATGGTTTTTATGGCTCAGACTTAAGCTTCTAGAAATATTCTAAGGACTTTGGTTTATCCTACAATGTTTATATTGTTTTCTTCATTCATTTAGATTTGATTTCTGCATTTGTACAATTCATGCTTATATTTTACAATATCCATAAATACACAGAATTCGTGCTGTCAACATGCAAATGAGAAACAATTCGCACATACTTATCCTTTAAGTTCTTCATTAGCATTTTTGTTAGTAAGTTTTGGATGATTCTGTATATTACCTTTTGATTAATATTTCACTTAAGTTCACTTATTTCTGTTTTTGAATAAGTTTAAAGATCTCGCTTGGATGAGTCTTTTGAAAATTCTGTTAATCTCCACTACAATAAGGAAAATTGCTTAAATAATTTGATATTTTACATATGGACATCTGGTTTAAAGTTAAATCCTCATTGAGGAAGATATCTGTCATCTGACGAGACTGTCTAAATGACATGTTTGTCAAAGAGTTATGTAAACTTTCTTCTTTCTTACTATGAAATGGATGGTTCATAGTTTTCTGGTCAGCTTGATAAGCAAGACTGGTCTTTACTACAATGATTTCTATTATTTTAGGTTTTGAATTGTGTTTTTAGACTTAATATCAGTCCTTACACAAGCAGGTCAGGTAGAAGAAATTGCTCCTACTTCTTTAAATTATTTTTTAGTGTACTGCTTATTAGTACATCTTTATATGTATTACAGTTGTTTACGGACCCTTATTTTGATTTTTGGTAGTATTGCCTCCTACACATTTGCAACAAGTCATACTTAAGATATTTTCTGGCATTTATTGGTACTTTTGATTTAGCATTTATAAGAATCTTACAACCAGAATACTGTTATAGGATCTTATGTCTCATATTTATGACATTGTGAGATGTTTACTATGCAGTATGTTCACTTCATTTTATTTGCTTGATGTCTGTGAATTTAAGGTCATTTTAGTGTCAATCTGCTGCACCTAACTCTTGCTGCTTTTTTGTGCAGCATTTTTTATGCTAGTTTCTATTTAGTAAATCGTTATCACTTCCTTATGATTATGATGTATAAATTAAACTAAGGTTTCTTTTCTAGCCTTCAATTATCAAAGTGGTATGCTAGTTTTCCCGTTTCTGCAAAGATGTTAACACATTTGATTGCAAGGTAAAATAAAACCAAGGCTTACCTATGACTGTATCCACATGAATATTTGCTTCTTGGTTTGATGCTTCAGTTACGTTTTGTTTTATAATATATGTATTTCATACTGTATGTATCATATACTTCTTTAACCCACTATGTAGTGGAGAATAAGGTTTGAAGACAGTTGAAATATTTTTGTCTTCAGAAGTCACCCTAATAAAATGATTGTGGATAGAAACTGTGATATAGTGATTTGAGGTATAGTTACATTTATAAAGTCTTTATGGTTTGATTGATTATTAATATGACCTGACATTTTGTATTTGATGGTATATGTTTATAAACATGTGTAATTGTTACTTAACACCATTAATGCTGATCATACTCTTTCATCAATTTCTATTTCCTTAGAACACAATTTTGTGAAATGTGTTTGGTTACTATCATATAAACTAAGTTATACAATCAAGTTTTTTATTTCCTAGTAATAAATGTTGAGACGGTGAACTAATTGCTTTAGGTCATGATATGAAGAATATTTTAGTTGATATTGGTGTAAAAACTGTAAACTGTGTTTGATTTTAAGTTTATTTAGACTTGTATTTTTCAGACATAAGTTTAGACTTGTAATTTTCATCTTCGGCTCTATTATGGTGCTTCTTTAAGTCTGTTGAGTATACCTGTGTCATATTGACAAACAAGTAATATAACAGGTTGATTAGTTAAAATATGTTATTGTTTGAGCTCAGCAACAATTTTCTGCTGGTTCACCTGTTTAAATTACCGAGAAAATAATTTAAGAATTATGATTTTATTATTATATTTTGATTTTGATTTTTTTTTTTTTTTTTTTTTGAACTTTTATTTGGTGTTATTTATATGATATTCTTGCTATGGTCTTTGCACTTTACTGGCGGCAAACTCATTTTATTTAATACTTAATTTTTCAACTCTTTGAACATGCTATATTATACCCTTCTTTAACGAAGGCGAATGTAAGGTAATGTTCCCTCATCGAAGCATATCGTAGAGGTGTGAAGGATGGGTGGCATTATCATAATGAGCCTGAGGCTCAAGAAGGGTATAATATACCCTCCTCGTGTGTTTGTCATATTTGTTGTGTTTGTCTGGTGTCTTGCAATGCGATTGCTACTAATATCAATACACTGTATATTTAAATATCTGTTAAGTTCTTTCGTCTTTTCACATTAATTCCCACCCTGTCTTTGCACTGTTGAAACAAACTCTCTTTAAAAGTGAAGATAACACGTGGAACAGGGCTTATATTGGCCAAAGGTCAATGTCATGGTATATGATTTTGACCTCCTAAAAACGAGACTGATATGGTTTGTCTTGCGACACAGCTCAATTAATATGCTATATTATACCATTCTTGAGCCTTAGGCTTATTATGATAATACCTCTCATCCTTCACATCTCTACGATATGCTTGGATGAGGAAACATTATCATACAGGTAGTAAGTCAACATGCATTAGACTATTTTGTATCTTTGTATTTTTGTATAATAAAACAATTTACTGAGTTAATTTTTAATTAGTGAGAAAGTACTGAATGTTGCAGGGTGGCAGTAGGTTGAGTGAGGGTGAAAGGAGAGAGAAAAAAATAATTATTCAAAAATTTGAAATGAATTACAAAATCTTGTCATATGAGGTAAAAATCTTTAGATTATAATATATTTTTGAATACTTTTTCCAATAGTATACATTGAGTTTTTATACCAGCAATTAAAGACTTGGCCCTTGTATAATCAAATATATCATACCTATCACAATAAGCTGATGTGTTTTTTCTTTATCAGAGTGTTCATACACTTCACATTTATACTGTCCTTCATCAGTCTTCTTTACATCAGATATCATCAAGTTGTGTTCCCCATTTGAATGGTCTCCAGTTATATTCAGTCTCTGTCTCAGTTCTGTTGGTACAGTGTTATATATCTTAGTATTCTCTGATAAAGGCAATATAGGACTTGGGGTTAAACTACTCCAGATTATTATTCCATTACTTTGTACTCTGTAAGTACAGTATAGCTGTACTTGAGAACTGGTCACTGTTGTTATGGACTGTGCAGCATTAAAAATGAAGTAGTCTGAAATAAAACATTGCAAGATTCTATATGCAACAACTGAATGAAACAATTGATTGGTCTAATTTTGATTAGATTGGTATGGACAAAGTATTAGTTCTGGACTGTGTAGCAGTAAACAAATAGGCAATCTGAAACAACGAATTGTGTTTTAGACAGAACAGTTCAACGAAGTATAATACTAACTTTCATATACAAAAACTGCTTACAACCATATTTCTTCAAGAACTCGTTGGATAAAGGCAAGACATAGTATATTTGTTAAAAAATGTTTGTTTGTTCGAAATAAGGTTTGCTATTGCCCAGTGCAACTGTATAGTAATACTTAAAAACTTGTAGTATTAATTGGCAAAACAAGACGACTTCGAAATTAATGCAAATATAATGCAACATAACTTACGCTGGTGTTAGAGAGATTGACGTTCATAAAACCGACAATTTTTTAAAGCGCATTGAGTTTTATCAATGATTATTATTGAGGACAGACATTTTAATACTTGCATGCCTAGCTAGGCCAAATGAAATTTTAGTTTGTGCCGATGAAGATTACGTGTCACTTTACATCGTTTGGTGGTACACTCAGTGTCAGTGAGGGGCTTGCCTATTGAGCACATAAAACCACAATGTTGTGAAAAACAATGTCGATTAAGCCATTTTATTGTTTCAAGGGGCAGAAATAGGAAAAATCTGAGTTATATTAGTGAATGATATTTTAATTCTTTCACGTCTTCATATAATGACCTTTTATATCCTCTAATAATCAAAGGATTACGTGGCGGTGTTGTACAAACTACTAACTCTGAAGGTAGATGTATGATTTCATGTGATCTGTTTATGATAAATTCTGCAGTTTATTGTATAACGACTTTTCGTTACTGGAGAAATGAAAAACACAGATCTAGACTTAAATTACAAGTATCTATAAATTGAAAAATAAATTTGAATTGTAAATTTAGTTAAATCAATTAATTATCATTTTGTACGAAGAAAGTGTAGTTAAAAAAATCTATTTCAGACAATACAAAGGTAAATCATCTGCGGACGTATAACGAATGAGAAAAAGAGCAATGAAAAGACTCCGAACAAAGATTCTGGCGGAAATCCAAAGAATGCAATCCGAGGTTGAAAACTAAGTATTGAAAACGTCTGTGATGCGAACGTACGTTTTTTTTCGGATAAAAAGGTTACATTCGTAAAACCCCGGTTTTTAACCTTAACCATGCGGGAACCGTATAAATACGGTCTTTGCCTGTTTTTCGATTTTTAGGTTCTGGCAATGTTATTTTTACCTTTGGAAACAACAATTTGATTTCATATCCAAGCATATTGAATGTGCATTAAAATGAGGGTATCGTATACAGAGTTATCAAAAATAGGGACTTGGCACCTGAATAAGAGATCACTAGTCAAGAAGCCTACAAAACGTTGTGATTTTTTAGCGATTGGGCTCACTTTTCGGCCTCTAACAACAGCAGAATTGATCCACAGTGATTCACTTTACCTCATTCCTATAGAATAATTATGTCTCTCACCACAGCCACGATTTCAACCCCATATACCAACTACTTCCGGTTTTAGGCAAATCTGAAGCCAAACATTGCAAAAAATCTTCATTTTTTCTCATGAGTAACAGCTTTGGGGACCCAGGCTGACCTTCCATTTATGTTATGATCAAGTTTTTCCTTAAACGACCATCAGAGGGAACAAGCTTTTGAAAAATTGCACTTTTGACACTGTATTAATGTAAGCACCACATCCGGTGAAAAATGACAAAAAAACGCCAAAAATTACCATTTAAGGCAACGGACCCATTTTCCCGCGCATTCCCACCTACCTTCTTACCACCTCCCCACCTAATCCCGTGATCACCTAGATCACCTATCTTTGATTTATATAAAGCAATCAGCATCAGCACCATAATTTACTTAATTTGCATATAATTTGCATCAGTTTGCAGAACATCGAAATCTAAACATTTTTTTTCCAAACAATCAGCATGGTAAGATAAACCTATAGAGTGTACAAAATATTCACATTCATATATAACCGCCAGTAATGTTTTATCAATAATCAATATAACGGACAAAATTCTTACCCGTCACTACATTTTCTTTGTGGACACAAGTGAAAATTTCCTGGGCTGAACGGCTATGCATGCAGTGACGTATTATGTATATGAGACTACTTTACATGTTGTCAGGAGCATATTTCAATTTTGCATGTACTGTTTAAATATTGGCAAAAATACCGAGGCGTCAATGGTAGAACAATTGAAAGTTTGCAGCCTATAGGTGAAAAAAAGAAATTAAGACGATTAGTACGTGGGCTGAGATAACCCCCCGTGCACCCCTTCCCCACTCATCAACCAAAATATGATTTTCAGGTACCCTTATACCTCCGATTTCAGAATATTTTTGCCGCCAAAAAAATCACTGAAGCATTTTTGTATTTTTCGGCTACTTTTCATACCTCGTTGAGGCAAAAAAATATGTGAGTATTTTGGTTCTATAAACTTCTTCTTCAAAACTTACATATGTATGTATCACAATGTAACCCAATGTCTCAGCTTCACAATGGTACCCATATCGTTGCAGTAACATTTAGAGTTTTGGGCTAAAATGAATAAAATATACCCCAAACCCGCCAAAAAATTGCTTAAATTGAAATATTTTTCAATGTCAAAACCCCTAGAGTATTCATACACAGTAAAAAAACTTATTTGTTTATTTGGTATTTTCTGTTTAATATTTTCACAATTTATACTTTTGGTGTTCTTTTGATAAATTTTGCCGATTTTCGTAGTCAGAATGTATCCAAAAATGCAAAAGTGGGATTTTCGAATTTTCCGTAAAAGTCAGATAAATTCTACTCTAATAGTTATTGCTCGACTGAAACGTCTCAAATGTGGTATCATTCGATAGATAATTTTATTGTCTACATGAATTTACCACGAAAAAAAACTAATTTTCAGGAAAGATTTATTAATATTATGTCTAAATATCATAATGAAATTCCGAAAATTCCCCATTTTATGAAGAACTCATTATTCAAACTGAAAAATACTCGCCTGAAATGAGAACATATGTTAAATACATCGATATATAAAATATAAGTACTCAACATGTCTTTTGTGCATCGATTATATGCTGAAAATTAACATTTTGGTTCATGTTGATGTATTCTTCTCCCGGGTAGGTTTTGGGATTAGTCATGAAATGGTACAAGCCCTCTCCCTTTTCCATGCGTATGAAAGAAACATATCTCGGATTTTATCACACACAATTGACCGACAAACGTTCTCGACCAATCAAAAACGGCTACAAGCATGAAAAATCTCATGATTAGAATTATACATGCATGAACAGTCAATATCAACTATGGGTCAAAATTTGATTCATAACACAATCTGTGTCATTGTACTTTTAAGTGTCGTGCATTCACTAGTGATGTATTGTTTTTTATTGTATTGTACATGTACATGTATTGTATGTTGATATTTAATCGAAATAAATCTATCTATCTATCTATCTATCTATAACCCTTGAAAAAACCTTGTTGTAATTGTCCTTCTTTCTTGTATTTCCTTACTAATAATATTGCTGTTGAATTGTTTACATCTCGTATTTTTCAATACCAACTATCCCTTCGTCCATGCAGCCTTCACTTTTTGTACTTACTACTGGCAGTTCTTTTCCTGATAACTTGTCCCCAGACAAAATTAATATGGAATATAATTAAATTTTACTGTGTTCCTAATACGGGAATGAATTTGACAACCATACCAGTATTTTTGAAGTTTTGAAGCTAGCATGAAACTAGCAACGATTTTGTATTATCATAGTTTGCATGAGTTCTTTGCATTGGTTTAATTGGTAAGTAGAACTCATTACAGTCCCATATGTACCAAGTTGATTTAATGGCAGTGAATTTCGAAAAAAAACGTATTCTTACCTGTTTCTGTTTAGAAATTTATTTAACATTATACTAGTATTTATTACTTTTTATGTGTGTAATATAAAGAGATTAGGCGTCAAAATGCAATAAGTACTTATTATTTTCAAATTGTACTGACACTTACGAACACAGTTGACTCCCCTGTCAAAATCGAAATTTTAAAAAAGCTGACAGAATTGCATTTAACACCACTTCGCAAGTCATAATATTCACTATAGCTCAGAAATATATCGGTCCTTCATTGTATGAAATATCTAAGTCTTTTAAAATCTAGAAATAGAGATATCCTCCATAATAACATCTATATGAGCTGTCCAGTACCACCACACATTGTGTTCTAAGTTTGGACCATAGATTAATCCTACGAAGAGGAAAGACCCGGCAAGCGACATATGTAATAAGAATAGAAATAGAATATCTGTCGGTTTAGGGCGCTTGACCTAGTGCAGACGATTTTGCCATAGATGTCAAAGATGTACGACTTCGCATCCTGCTTTTCAAATTAGCACAAGGAGGATTATTGATCCTACTGGATTAAAGTTTGAAAATATCAAAGATAAAGAAAAAATTGAAAATAACAAAGTTATTATATATGCTTAAGACAATTTCCTTGTAAATTCAAATATTTTTTTTTCCATTACTTTCTTTTCGTTTTCATGATTTTGTAAGATAAGCCGTAAAATAAAAGATTTTTGTGCATTTCATTATCTAAAGGTTTTAAACGAATTATATCTTATGGTACGTGACTGTGACAGGTGTAAATGGATGAATTTTTGGTTTAATTCTTTGGGCATAGATCAAAAGTATTGCTCACATATTCATCTTCAATCACAACCGAAATATGAATTGACATGAATGAACTCAAAATTGTGTTCTACGAAAAATTATTTGATTATGAATGTCACCTACCACAGAAATAAATGTATGACAGAAGAAACTTTGTTCTTTCTGAAACAAAGTACAAAGTGTTTGGAGACAGAAAGGGGAAATGAAATAGCTGAAGGAGCAACATTTAAAAACTGCAGCTGGTGTAGCAGAAAAGCTGCTAATGATTTTTACACAGTGTTGACCTTACAGCATGTCAGCATGGTCCGTAACCCAAGACTGCCAGGCTGTGTAACGGAAATTTCTAACCTTAAAAAGACCATGCCAAAAGTCCAAAGACACTTGCTCGACTTGACGACTCTATTCGCTACACTGCTGCATCGGATCAAATAGATACAGGTAAGATAACGTAAGCGTATAGAAGTTTCTGAAAAAATTCCCAACGATGTTAGAACTGTCAAATTTGCGAAGCAAATTTTTGGTCGTTCCCTCCGCGGGACTCGAACTCGTACCACTGTGACATCTATGGCAACACCGCCTGCACAAAGTCCAGCGCCCTAAACCACTCGGTGAGCTAGGCTATCTAAAAAATATAGCTTTCGCTGGCCGGGTCATTCCACCTTGTAGGATTAATCTAGGGCTGTGACTTAGTACACATTCAGACCTTATATAACTTCTAAGATTTGTTTTCCTTTTGAAAATGCTCCATTATCATTAACCTTATGAATAGGTTTTGATGTTAACAAAGTTTTGATAGAATATTAGTTCAAAGGAAACATCATTGTCCAGGACGGGGACGGATCAAGAATACGGTTGCGTATCCTGAGGGGGTGCAGGGGGTTTGCACCAGTCTTCAAGGGAATCGTTATTGTGTAGTGTGTACTGATTACATGTATCTCACAAAATTCACTGAAGCTATTGCTAGGAAGAATACTGATCTCATTTCAGCTGCTGAATGATTTGAGGACGATGTAATATGTCTTAATTCTGCGACTTAAGTGTTAATATCTGATATATAAAAACAATCAGGTCAAACCTTCTAAGGAAGATTGATTAGCCGGAACATGTATATTCCTTTTAAGTTTTAAGTACCCAGGAGATACCATTTGTTTTTATTTTTATCAAGTATTTACATTATGTTAGACTTCAAATCGATGTTGCATTATCTGAATCAGCAATTATTTTTTTTAAACTTTTGATAATTTTAAAATTGAAGAACAAAAATACTTCAGGAAATTTTTCTTTCCTTTTATATCAAGAATGATATTTGTCCTTAAAATATACTTTATATGACAAAGCTGTTCTAAAAACCTTACAGTTACAGCTTTCACTTGTAAGGTACCCTTGAATGTTAGTACCTGTAAATACAGGGTATACTTCAGGTAAAATAATTTTTTTTTATTTTTACAACACAAAAGTACATTTAAACGAAAACAGGGACGGAATTCACTACTTCCCCGTAATAGTTCTGCAGCAAGCCTTTTTTTCAGTAAATGGAACTTGAACAGACACTTTCACAACAAAAAAAGAACACTCCAAGTGTGGTTTCATTAGAGAATGTCAAAGGCTCAGGGAATCAGCATAAATTGACATGCAAAGAACCAGGGCATGATATTACTGTAAAAAAACAAATAAAAAGTGTACCTGTTTCTGCTCATTTGTTCATGAATTTAGGTCTTAAAGTTTTGTGCAAAATTTTGCATTTTTGACAGCCACTTGGTGCAGGGAAGAGAACCCAATTCGGTGAGAACCTGAATCTTTCTGGATAGCTTAAATCATACATTCACAAGTATTGTATCTATTTATGTACGAATGCTGTACAACCCATAATCAATATTTCCACCAAGTGTCATCTTTTATTTTTAAATTTTACAAAATTAGACGGGTCAGTTTTGTGTACGAATCAGTGCACCTCAATCCCATTTGTATAGTGCAACCTTAAATGTTTTTATTCTTTTTGATTTTCTCACTCAGGGATACGTTCTTTTAAAGCGTAAATATAATGCTAAAATTGTTCCTTTACCAGGAAAAGACGTTGACGTTTTCCCGTTTTTATGTGCTTTATTGTAACGTCAAATATTCCAGGGCGTCATCTTGTATGGGAGTTTTCAGTATGGAAGCCATGAATTTTGTTTATTGACGATTGGAGAGACCAAAGTTGATTAGAACTCTGTTATTGTTTACTCTGAGATTAAATACAAGATTTTAATGTATACTAAACGCCACAAAACATTTATTTAGTTCTAAATGTTTGTATATTTATTCATATTGCCATTTGTTGAAGAATTATGATAGTTTGAAGCCCCTGTAATGTGTGAAAGTTATTTATTTTCGATTTACTTATTAATTCATTTGCCGACATTATATAATATGGTCACTAATTTGTATTTTACATATAATTGCTATTGATAATATGAAGAACAACATATGGGGAGTTTTTTTTTCTATTGTGGACATTTCATTTGAGTGTTGAAAAACGCTTAACTCCGTTTCCATAGATCAATATCATATCTATTTGGATAATAATCTGCAAATACCAGTTCGTCAGTGTCCCTCCTTGTTATTTAAAAAAATATACTCGTTTAACGCCTTTCTTTTACAATTGTATAAGATTGTGAGGCATTTTGGGTGATATTTAAACTCATTTGCAACGACATCACCAGAACTCGATTTTGGCAAGAACTTTGGATATTCCAAGGCGACAGCAGCACAACGATAAAGTCTGTAATTTAGTTGCATCATCATTGCCTTTCTTAGTTCTGTTATGTCGGATTCCTTTTCACACAAAAAGCATTCTGCTACATCCACTTTCTCGACTAAGCTCCTTTTTCTGATGAATTAAAATGTGTCACCTACAGTTTCAGTTCTGACAGAAATTCGCTTCGTGGCCCTTTCTTATCTTGTGTCATTGAGCAATATCCTTCAAAAGTGATTTTACATTGCAGAGTTGTTTACTAAAATTGTTTTGACACCCTGGACAACTTCTATTTGCCTTATATCTAAGGGTACTCGGGAATATTTTAGCCAGGAAAGTATATCCTGATTTGATTTTATCTGATGGCAGCAAGCCTCATCTTTGTCTGCCTGCCATTTGAAACATTTGGTTCAATCAGTCTCCCTTTTCTCCTTAAAATATTGACAATCGCATCCTTTTTGTAATAAATAAACTTAAATCTTAAAACATGAACAAGCTGGAATGAAATATAAATGTATATTACTGTTTGAAACCACCTTTCTTAAACTTTTCAAATCATATTAAACGTAATGAATAGTAGCAACAATCTGTGACTTTGAAAAAGTCGAGGGATTCGACCTTTAATTCGTGGGTACTCTTCATTGTATTTATAAGATTCGACTAAGTACGACTATGTTGTTCCTACACCTAGCACAATCGTTAATTGATCATTGCTTAGCCCCCACCGGTCCACCTGCACACCATCCGAAGGACATACTCCCCGTCGTTCTTGGATATAATCTGCGTTTGCACAGTCCGTTAATTCAGACACGACACCTTAATCTGAATTTTGGTGCATCAAGGTGTATTTTGGAGACTTTTTTCAAAGCTTGTCTTAATCCCCATACCGAGTATGACGGCTACATCAATGTGTTCGAGTAGTGTATGCAACTCACCCATAAATGAAATAATAATAAAAACAAACATGAAAAGAATGTACGTTTAATACACATAAGACAACTAAAAATGATAGAACAAAGTGAAGTCAGGTTCAGAAAAAAAAACAGGCTAAAACCGTCATTTTTATAAACGCCTACCAACAAACATCCATTGGTGTAAAGAGAAGAGGTTAAAACGTTACCCAGTAACGTGTAATATTTGTTCTAAAATGATTTTAAGATATAAATTGAAGTTACATTAAAAAGAAATATAGGGGAAATTTTGAAAACCTGAAAATTTTCGTCTTACATATATACAAAATATGTTAAGGGTTTAAAACAAATGTGAACTCAAGTGTGCAAAGTATGGCAAGTAGATACAACTTTTTATTGAGCCATCTTTAAACCAAATTCTGACCTTTTTCGGCGAAATTGGTGCTGGCGCAAACAAAAAAACAACGTCAAGCGGTTATATTTAATTATTGTTATTACATCTGCACGGTTACAATACCGGAAATCATTTAAATAATGACATAATCCAACTTTTACTTGACTTAAAAACTATTCTAGTGGCAATAACAGATGTAGGCGGCCATCTTTAAAAATGCAAAATCGAGGTGGATCACGGTTTCATTTCAACAAGCATTTAATAAGGTATAACTGTGCACAATATGGTGCTTGTATCATAATGTGAAATAATTTGGGAAACTCGGAGGCTATCCGCTCTACTAAAATAGTAGATTAACCGATTTATAATATGATTACATACATGTTAACTTTAAATACATCATTTGGTCTATCGTCTAAAAAAATATATCCCTGCCTGAAAGTTTACAAATGCTCGACCACTATGGTAGCTGAACAAAAGCTGAAAGTGGTCATAGAATAATTGCGTTGTCTACAAATACTGAAATATTTAGCAATTCATTTGATTTTCATTAGCTAGGAAGATTATAATTAACAATCCTATAAGGGAAATATGGAGGGGACACAGGGGCCAATCAATAGACCTGCCTGCATCCAGTAGATAAAGCAAATAATAAACAAGGGAGTGTTTTGATCAAAATAGGTATTGAAAGAAGGGGTATCAGACTATGATTTGATCATTTATGTCCAAATTTTACACAAACTTAACATCATATTCGAACAAAAACGGTGGGTTTGGGTTTCAATACCTATTACCCCTGTATACATGTATCGTTTCGAGTGTTGCAAGGCGACAGGGGTCGTAAAATGAAATATCGTTATCCAGAAGATGAATTATATGTTTGACTTCCTAATAGTCCAATGAGAATAAAGGGGCTACAGAAAATTTTCACTAACTCCTTAAAAGATGGACTATAACAGAAATACACGGAGCATCATACTTAAACATACTACATATCCTTGAAAAAGATTTGTCTTTAAAATTTATATTTCTAATAATGTTTCTCACTGTTATATCCCGCCGCTCGTAGAGGCGAGGATTATTTGATACACTCCATCAAATTTCGTACCCATCCGCCTATCCGTTCCCTGACGGTTTCAGGATGATAAATTGAAAGCTCATCAAAGAAAGTTTTTAAAATATTGCTCAGTTGTTAAAGGCTATCAAATACTGATTAAATTCAATTTCTAGTATTTTCTTCGCACAATTTGATATTTCAGGTGCACGATTTGATACATATCTAAGTGTTTACAATTAAAAAAACTGGTAGGAGAAGACAGGAGAACAAACATACATATGTAGTTTGTCACCAGTACTATCCAAATCACTTCTAACAACTCTCTTAATTTGTTTGAAGTACATTTTAGACTTTTGGCAAACTATGTGAGGCAGGATGCTTTCTAAACAACACTAGAAATAACTTTACATTACATAATCCAAATGACTAGCAACAGCAGAACGGTTTCTTCTTACAAAAATTTCTATTAATAGAACAAGTTCATTCAGATATCAAATGTCAATATCTAACATACGCCAAAATTTAAGCTATTAATGTTGATGATTCAGGAGCTGAAATCTACGACTCACGAAAATGGTAAGGTTTGCGTGTACCTTAGTGTTTGGTGTAATTAAGTAGCATGGTGCATAGTGTATGAATTATCGAGTATAATTCAAAACTTTTGCAATATATTTTGCTGTTAATGTTGGAATTGTTTCTTATAAAAATTAATTTCATATATATTTTCACATGCAGAATTTGAAAAGAATTCATTTAAAAAAATAAAAAATATCGTTTGATGTTCGATATTTAAAGTTTTAACATATTTTTATAGTCAACAAAAAATATATTGCCGATATAATTTTTTTTTGAAAAGTAAAAAAAAATGTTGATGAAAAAAACGACTAAGTTTCACCAAGATCAAGTGCGTTTGATATTCGATACTCTAAGTATTTAATCTCTATTCTGAACACTACTTGACAAAATATGTATCACATGCTACATCAACCTGAGATTCCTACATCACCCATATGCAAACGGCCCGCAGAGTTATATGGGTCGACGTTTGATACCATGCGTGAAACAGATTTTGGCATGTCATGTTTATTATGATTCAACTATATTTTAAATGTGTTTCGAGTAGGTGTGCGATATAGGTATACGATATTGATTTAGTGGTGTGATACAGGTCTAAACAATCATTTATCATGCATATACAAAAAAAACTTAAATTCTAATTTAAATAACTGATATCACTGAATATCAAACAGTAAAATTTTACCATTTGATATTGATTTCTGATTATCTAAAGGATGCAAATTCCTAAGGTATATCAAATGAATATTAAACTTTTTTCTTTGCTGTTCGATATTCCTTTGACATTCGTTTCTCGGGTTTTATAATGAATATAGAACAAATTTGAATATTAAATTGAATATCAAACTTTATTAAATATAGAAGGGATTTAACTTTCAAATTAAATATAAAAAATGATTTGGATGGGGTAGATTTTTACTTATTTTAGCATGGGTACTGCATTTATATTCGATTATTTAACACCGAGCGACAGCGAGGTATTAAATGAGAATATAAATGCCAAAAACATGTTACAGTGAGTATAAATCTACCCTTGAAAGAAATTACTTCTTTTCTAAAATACAAATACAGTAATTTTTGTGACAAAATTTCCCTAGGCGTACCCAAAATAATTCCGTTTAACCTCCCCCGTATAGAAGTTAAATTTGTATGTTTATGTCATCGTATGTGTTAAATGTGTACATTTATATAATTGATTTCAATTAGATAACCTCTCAGCGTAAACGTTTATAAATGGGTGTATTGTCTCGAAGCGACAGTGAAAGAAAAGCGACAGTGCGCAAGTGCTAAATGTGGGGTTGTACCGACATATACCGTTTAACGATATGAAGACATCATATCAGAGAGAACGGAATATCATATCAAATTCGATATAAAACTGGATTTTATTCTGTTTGATATTCATTTGACATTTTTTCGGGGTTATATATTGAATATAGAATGGATTTGAATATCAATAAGGAATTTGTTTGTGTTTGATAGACGTTTGCCATTCGTTTCCAGGTTATATATTAAGTATAAAACCTATTTAAATATTAGATTGATTATAAAACTGGAAAATTGTTCAATTCGATATTCGTTTCACATTCGATTCTGGGTTGCATATTTAATTTTGACAGGATTTGAATATCAAACTGGACTTTTCTGTCTATTCGACATTCTTTTCACGGTTGTTTAATGACTATAGAATGCATATTATGTGCATTATAAGTGATTCTTAAGACCTGTATCACACCAATAAGCTGTATAACACTATTACACTATTCCTTTAAGAATGGATGTTTCACTGCTTACCAGGGCCAGTACTGATCTAATGTACGAAGAAAATATACTTATTTTTGATAGTGTCTTCATATTTATTAAAAGGTCAAACAGATTTCTGACCTAATATTATGGAAGTAAAATCAGTGTAGGACAAGAAAAGCACATCCATCCGTCCACTTTATGTTTCTCTTCAGTTTTGTTCATATATTTCTGAAACTTAATATTCATAATGATTTAATGCATGCCCGCAATGTTCTTATTTATGTATTGTATATTATTGTTGGGAGAAGACTTCATAAGTTGGTACAACTTGTGTCCTATCCCTTTTGGAAAGTTAACAAATAAAATTGTTGTAAACGAATAGAATGCATTTGAATATCAAACTTAATATACAACTAGTATTTAATTGTTTTATGTTTGTCGCCGGAATATATATTATCAAGGGAACAAAGATTGTAGCGGAAAACAAATGCAATCCAGAGATATGGAAAAAAGACAAACACAACAAGAAACACAAAATAACCAAAATAATAAATACAAAGTAACAAAAGTAAATGAGCAACTCGGACTCCGCTAAAACTGGGAGCATGGACCAGGAGTACCGGTGAGTAAGCGTCCTCTGCCTTTCTAGAAATACCCGGTGAATTGCTCATAAAAAGTCAAGTCCGTGGTAGACGAAAGAGGAAAGGAAAACTATGACATGTTGAACAAATAAGTGTTCATGGTGCAGATGGATACACCATAACGATCAAAAGAGGAATTTATTATGTTCGATATTCGTTCCCGAGTACTTTACTGAACTTATTGAATATCAAACAGGCTTTTTTATTTGGGTGTTGGGGAGGGGTTATATTCGTTTTAAATTTGTTTTCGGCTTATATATTTTATATAGAACGGATTTGATTATCAAATTGAATATCAAACTGGTATTTGATAAGTTAAGTATCTTTGTCATTTGTATCCGGAATATATATAAAATATGGAACGAATTTTTATATCAAACTAGATGTTTTTCATTCGATATTCGTTTGGCATTACTTTTTCGGGTAATACATTGAATATATAACGGATCTGAGTATGAAACTAAAAGTTTAAACTGGTATTTTTTCTGTTCGATATTCTGTTTAATTTCATTTCAGGTTAGTATATTTTATATGGGACGGATTTGATTATAAAATTGAATATCAAATTAGTATTTTTGTAAGTTCGATATTCGCTTGGCATTATATTGAATATAGAATGGATTTAAATATCAAACTGTATGTCAAACAAATTTCGTATATTATAAGATGTTATTCGAAATTTGTTTGACATTTGTTTTCGGGATATACATTAGATATGGACAACATACACTCAATCAACAAATGCAGATATTGATATACAACAATGTAAAAAAAAAACAATATTTTGGATAGTTTTTGTAAAGTATTAAAATAAATGTCTACTCCTTTTCTTAGATTTGCAGATAAATAGATATATATATATATATATATTTTGTTTTAACTTAACAACGGTAGTCATAATATTAGTACAAATTTTATAACAAATAAGTATAACATTATATCTGCTTTCCCTTTATATAATGTTTATATTTCCGAGGACAAATATTGCAAATTATGATTTTCATAAAATCGGTGACATTTTCTGTGTTGTTTTGACTGCAGAGAGCTGGACTATTTTGTCAAATTGGCACGAACATTCGCAATCGCAGGGAGAAAAGCTCAAATTTGACATTTTTTTTCCTCTCGATCTGACCGTTTAAATGAAGATGTCGAGAGCTTCTAATGACGGATTTACGGAGCTGCAATGTACACTTTTTGTGTAGTAAGTATAGATTACAGTGGCGGATCCAGGGGAGGGTGCATAGGGTTGACATCCCTCCTTTTTATTGGAAAATTGCACGTGTGATTAATTTGATCCCTGGAATTTAACTTCCGTACATAAAATGCAACCACTGTGTAAATACATGTTAATTACAACATGTAGGTGTACATGAATAAAAAAAATGGTAAACATACAGGTACATACATGTAGCACACAATGAAGTATTTATAACAGAAATAAACGGAATTGTTAAATTATAATCATTTCAAAACAGAGATATAAACAATGTCTCTGTTTCAACGGTAAGGAGGAAAGGAGGTAATGTGGCATATTCATCACATTCAGTAGGTAATCTTGAACTATCAAAAAGAAGGGGTATCCAGTGAAATAAAGTAATGTCCTTAGGACGCGAGTGGATACATGAGTTATGACATTACACATACACTTGTACATGTTCCTAAAATACAAACTTCCACACCGACCATAGACTTTTATCCCATACCCTTTATCATGCCCACAGACCTATATCGCATACCCTATATCACACCCCTAGACCTGTATCACATACTGTATATGACACCCATAGACACACATGTATCTCATACTGTATATGACACCCATAGACATACATGTATCTCATACTGTATATCACACCCCTAGACTTATATCGCACACCCTAAACCTACCAGTATATTGCATAACGTATATCACACCCCTAAACACATTTCAAGTACCCTATATATCACACCCACAGACATATATTGCATGCCTTATATCACACGTCTAGAACTATATCACATACTGTATATCACACCCATAGACCTATATGGCATACCCTATATCACACCCATAGACATATATTGCATATCATATATCACACCTTGCAAAAACACAATTGAAGTACATTTTGTATAGATAAAATATAAGAAAAATGGACATGACATGAAAATCTGTTTGCAGTATCAACTCTCGACGTATATCACCCCGCGGGCCAGTGGCCCTTGAGTTGATATAGGAGTCTCCTGTTGATACTGCATGTGATACAGATTTTGGCATGTACTATTCAGCATGGAATTTAAAGAAATAGTAACACAATGTACATGTGTATTAAATCCATATAAGTCACAACTGATTATCAATATGGTTCTTTTTCAATACATTGTCAAGATATACCGGATATATTTATTTAGAATGCAGATCATCAAGTAAGAAACAGGATTTTCATGACACAAGAAAGACACAGTTATGCTATAAATTCTGTGTCCATTAAAGTGCATTGAAAATTTGTTGGAATTATCTAGACTACCAAAAGTAGACCTTTTCGAAGAGCTGATTTTTCTGGACATTCTTACATGTACAATGTACTAGGTAAGTGTTAAAGGCATCCATTATTTATTCATATACTTTGCATATACACAGTTATTTAAAATTTTCAAAACTTGTGATAGGAATACTGTTTTTATTTTGCTAGTGTTGAACAGTGTAGTCATATTTCCTAGATAAAATTTGCATTTTACATTTGTATGTCTGTGAACAAGAAATTTACACTGAACACTACAAAAACACATGTGCATATTCTCTAACTATGGTTACTGGCATATGCAGTACAGTATCAATTAAAGATTTCGTACATGAAATTATGATATTTGTAATATAGTAATAAATGTATCTAATTTGTTTTCTACTCTACAATGTGACATTAATTGCTCATAGATAAATCAACATTCAGTGATTTTGAAATGGGGGTCCGAACATCATTATAAATCAGCAGGTAGCTAAAATCATACATTGAGGAAGTCCTAAAGCAATATCCTTATCAATTTTTTCCATTTTCTTTATTTAAAAAGTTTTTGTCTGGTAAATAAAATGACTTAAATTTATTGTTTTCAACTCATCATCACTCAACATCATTACATGTTTGTTACTTGTAATAAATAGTTAGTGAAACAAAGATGTGCTCATGAAATACATGTATATTTTTTGTAAAGTTTGTTATGTTATTTCAGATAAATTTGAAATATTTGAGAGAAAGAAATGCTTTTTTTAATTAATACAGTTGATAGAGGTATTAAAAGAAAAAAATCTAAGAATACTGGAAATATAGTAGATATATACTAAATAAACGTTTATAAATGTATGACAAAAACTATGAATAATAACAGGAATATTGTTTGCAAATTTTCAGTCGACCAGTATTGATCACTGGGGGAATATTGAACAGGTGTTTTAAAACCCAGTAGGAATCTGGGACTGTTATAACCATCCAACCTTTATTTTTGCCTGATTTGCACGAAATTATATGTACATATAACAATAATTCCCAACAAGTGGAGGTTTCTCCGTATCATAGAGTTAAAATATATGTATATTTTAATGAATTAACATTGTAACATTTTGCATATATTAGACACTGTTCTCAAGTGCTGGTACATGTATGTCAACATCTCTTAATAAAAAAAACTATAAAAACATGAAGCCTTATTTCTTAGCACTTATATATTTGCGGAACATAACAGTTACTTGTATTATAATCTTATAAATATTTGTAAAACAATCATGCAGAAAAAAGCAATGCACATACATCATTGAAGGCTGAGAGGTATAAAACACTCAGCAATAGTGATTCATAATAGAAAAAGGTTTAATAGTAACTTTTTTGTTTGTTTTGGAGAGAGATAAGATGGATTTATACTCAAAATGCATCATATTCCCTGCATTCACCAGGTCTCTGGTATGTTGGCACTACATGTTTTCAACATTTTGAACGAACATCATTAGAAGAAATTCTTTTTATATAATAAAAGTCTCTAATACAGAATTTCTTTCTCCTCGGTAGATATTGAAAACCAGCTCTGATACGTAACAGCATATCTCTTAAAATAATACTGGTTCAATACTTCTTGCGTACAGATTACAAATAATAGGTACCGCCTGACAGAAGGGAATGAGTTAGCATTAGTGAAGCAGATAGAAGCAAATAGTTTCTCGTTCCAAACAGGATTTTTTTATGTCTGTAAACGAGACTCTTACAATGTTATGTAGAGCAGATCGTACAAGTGATGGAATTGCGATTATTGGACAATAGGGAATCGATGAAAGTGAACAATATCATATAATCAGAGGACAAAGAAAATGGACTATTCTGCTTGCTAAGAATATAAAATCATGCAGTACGAAAAATTTATGAATCCAGAACTAAGATTTATTCGATCCATTCAATGGAAAAAAATAAAAATGAAAATATCGGGAAAATATCTTGTCCAAACTATATGTTCCTGATAACATTAATTACGGATATTAGAATGAAACAGAATTAATTAGTAATAGAAAATGACTAGTCTAGACAAGAAGCTTTCGTAACTAAACGAAAGTCAAAGTCTCCACCTTGCAGTTTTCAAAGTAAAACTAACAACACTGTGATGCATGTATATCAAATTATATTGATAAGAAAAGACATCGTTTCTAATTTTTTTGGCATTTTATATGCATTAACTTTGATTACTGAAACTGAGTTAATTTTGAAAGGCTTTACTAAGCATTTAAAACATTTTCCATCTATTATATTCTTAACTTTAAATAATAAAGAAACCACCAAAGTGTACGCATCATTGACTTTAATTAACGATCAATGGGCATCAAAGAGCCATGGTCACGGTCGGTCACTCATATGATTGCCGGCACGTGCCGGAGAAATTGCACAAAAGAATAAACAGTGAATGATTCACTGACTATTGTTATATTGAATTCAGTACAATAGATGAATTTTTAAATAAATTTTCCAATGGTAGTACTTTTACTTCGGAAAGATGTCATTTAATTGGCCTTAGTGCTACTTTGGGGTGTTTAGACGTACCCGGAAATATCACAATATACCATAAAGTCTTAAAATATACATGTATATCAGGGACAGATACAGAATATCAAGTTGGGGGGGGGTCCCTAAATAGAATTAAAGAAAATTCAGTGGGTAACGTTTGTGAAAAATCAAGTTTTATACAAATAAAAATATTTTTTATTAGGGGAGAGGACGCACGCCCGACTTTGGATCCGCGCCTGTATATTTTTGTCTATATACAGATATATATATATATATATACAAATATTTTTTGTCTATAAAAAATGAAATATGAAATAATGTCCATGAGCAATAGACGATTATCTTGGGATATTAAACAGTGCAATACACACAAAAATGGTTTAATCATTTTTGCATAGCTAATTGCGTTGGGTTAAAATTATTACTATCATGCATTCTAATTAAAGTAGGTCTATCTAGAGCTACATTTGTAAATATTTGAACAAAATTGAATAATCACAATTAGTATTCTAAATATACACTTTATAGAACCAGTTCTGAACACTTAAACCAAAATATACTTATTTGATAAATATAAAGGGCGGCAGAGTTCCTCGGAGAACCCCAAACAGAAACTCAAATTAAAAAAAAAGTCATTAAAAAATCATTTTAAATTAAAGTTGGCTCAACACAGGATTATAACTTATTAATCTTAATTATATTGTAACCTTTGTATTGCAGATCTGGTGATATTATTAAAAGGACCTGTAATGCTTTATTATTGGTAGAGTGGCCGGCTTCTTTTATCTTTGCACGGTTCGGCAGTCACATGTTAAAATCAAAATCGACGTGACCCCATAAATTCAGAACGCAAAATAAAATGACATTATAAAATTGAATTCGGACATTTCGGAAACAATACATGTACATCTACAGTTACTATTTAATACGTCTATTTAACGTTTGAAATAAATCGAAACCATGATCTTGTATTTAATATAAATCACTTATATCTTAAATGACTGTTTGCGGAATACTTTAAAGATTATTTAGCATTACAATTAAATTATATATAAACAAAAACAAAAATAGACAGAATTAAAAATTCATAAATAAAATAAAATAAAATAAAATGAAATAAAGTAAAATAAAAACAAAAACATACAAGCACAAGCACGTACCTGGCATATGTAACTTTGCATGCATGTACATTATGTACTATTTAATTGGAGGTCAAAGGGAGATAACAAAGCTATTATTATCTTATACTGAATCACACTGAACAGGCTCTTATTTCGTACTGAACTCAATCACTCAACATTACTGAACAGCTACTGAACATACTGAATTTACTTTGAAGCGGACTACTGAACACACTGAACGGTATACTTAATACAGTGAACACAGCCCGGGCAAAACGCACTGAATTTGCACTGAATTATGATATTTTATGTTCAGTAAATTCAGTGTATGTTCAGTGCATTTTGGCCGTATCAGGAATGTATCTCCTACTAGTAATCTCTATACCATTCACTTTTCAACTTAATTGCTCAAATCTATGAGCTACAAAGTTGTTTTTAATTTAATGATCTTTAAACTGCATAGTAGGCTTTACAAGAGTTTTTATCCTTGTTTGAACTGAAAAATTCCTAGAGAAAGGTAATCATTTATTGTAAATACGTGCACAATTTTGACGAGTTAAACCCAAAGCCTAATTTTGACAACAATGATAAGGACAAATTTTAGTTTAAATTTATTACAAAAAAATCTACATCAAAGTGAGCACAAACAAGGAAAAGTTTTTTGCTCATTTCTCCCTTCAGATTAGGCCTTTGTTCAACTTCCTCCAGTCTGTAGGATTCATTTCTACTACATGCATCTCCAAACCGAAATTTCAGGGTGCGGATCCATTTTTACTTTGAAAATTCATCGAATATTGATGGTCAGTAATTCTCAGTGGAATTCATATTTTGTAAAAAATGGTGATTCAAGTGTAAGGAAATTTGAGGACATCAACGTACGTGTACAGTCAGGAATACCAAAAGCAATAATACAAAAGATCATAAGAAGATCCAAAAATATATACTGATAAACGGACTGTATAAATATCCACTGCGTTAAAACAAATGGATATTCTTTAAAAGGACTAAGTTTTGATCGGTTTATTTAGCTTACAATTTGGTTACAAATTTTGATTACTTTAAGGTCTTTCTTGACGCGGTGCATCAGCACTTTGATTTAAGTAATTATTCATTTGAAAGAGTAATCAAATTTGCAAGGAAACCATGCAAGATTCGTGTGGAAAACAAAACAATACATTCCAAAGATAAAAACTAATCTGAAAATTATATTGGAGATGATATGTGGGGATGCATTTCAGCCAATGTACAAGCTTTATCCTAATTTTAACCCTGATTCTTCCATTTAAATATGACTTATAGACCACAATTAAATGCGTAGTCCTTTCAATTTTCTTCCTGCATATTGTATTATGGATAAGGGTAACTAAATATCAACTTCCTTTTTAAGTCAAGCCAGGCTAAATCAATAGTTGTAAAAAACAATTCCACATCAAACTTTGATCAAACATGCAATTGTCACACCATACAGAGGGTGCATCATTTGATATGATTTACTTAAATATTATTATTGTCATGCCAATAAAACAGTAGTTGCATTAAATTGATAACATGTCTGATGTTAACAAAGAAAAAAGTACTATATATATTACTTACAGAGTTGTGATATAACAAATAATTCCTGATGTAATAGAGTTGCCATTCTTTAAGTAAAGAAAACGTAGATACACTTCCTGATTTAAAACGTTCTAAATTTAGTAACTTAATGTTCACTGGAAAGCAAACGTTTTTAAGATCTTAATCGTTACGATTTTATCTTTGATCAAAGATTTTTATCATTTTTTACCATTTTATCTCAAATTAATTTATATATGTATATCTGTTAGTCTATAGCGTCAAATACTGCATGGTACCTTGAAAAACGGGGAAAACACAAACAGTTGGACTTGCAAAGAGTTTACAACAATCAATTGGGAAAATGAAGTTCATTTAGGCCAAGGCTCGTATATTCATATATATATATACATGTACATTGTTCATTGAATTTATGTAACTTCTTGCCTAGACCTAAAGGGTATATAAGCATTTAAGATTATGTTTTACCTTGAAGTGTTTTAATTTTTACGATAACTAGCACATGTAACATTTGAAGATTTGTTGACGTAAGTAAATAAACAAATATATATTTGATTGATAAACTGGTTAGTGAACTTCCAAAACTTTCCTTCATGGGCGTATAGTACTTTGGGCCGATGATCGGCCTATGGCACAGAATTTGTTAAAGTAAGTATCATTTCAAAGTGACAACTAAAATGTTGTAAGCAAACGCTTCAAACGGCTCCAATTAAGCAAGCGCATGCAAGTTTCGTATTTTTATTTTCGTTATATCATTAAAGTTTTAATGGAGCTTATTTGAGATCAGCACTTTGATGATTTATATTACTAAAAGGGTAACATGCATTGGAAAGGCAAGAGCATATTAGACGTCTTAACAAGGCTTAATCATTGGCCCTAAGCAGTAGTCCTTACAGTGCCAGAGGTCCCCATCAAAAACTATTTGCTTCCTTGGCGTCACAGTAGCAAGGCCTTTGTGACGACGAAACGTGACATTAGAGAGCCAGTGGAGGGTCCATATAGGAAAGTTTTGGTAGTTTACCAATCAATTATATCTTTTTTTTTAATATATTTGGCTGGATGTACTACAACATCGTTCAGAAAGGAAAATCAAGATAATCAGGGTTCAAAAAGAAATCCACGGATAACGGTAAGACACGGAAAAAAAGACACATTCAACTACTAAAATGAGTGGCAGACCGAGCCATGCCAGGGACAAGATCTGGAAATATCCCTAAGCTGTGCTGAGCTACCTTTGCAGAATCTACCCAATTCTTTATTCTGATATTAATACGTGTACTTTTTTTCAGAAATAGATTACGGAAACCCTTTTATCATTGTTTTACCACAGATTGGCCATTTATGTCGCATTGTTTTACACTGAGCAACAGCGAGGTGTTTAATGACGACATCAATTTGATTCTAATAGGACTAGTTTCTTCATATTTTTGAAACGATACAGTCTATAACGTTGCTCATGTGTTTATCACTTTGTCACTTATTTGCCACGGTTGTGGTAAAAGAGCTTTGTAGCATGTCATATTAGAATTGTCAATGTGAAGTACACAATTCCTACTACTTCTGTTTCTGATTAATTGTCCATGGCACCAGCAGCACTTTTAGTAATTATCTCCTTTACCTGGTATTGACTTTTTTATAACAGAATTATCAGGAGAACCAAGATTTTAGAGGAAATCAAAGAATGTATTCCCAGGACAAAAACCAGATATGGAAAACAAAGAACATAAAGTAACTAAAATAATACATACAAAGTAACGAAAATAAATTAGCAATTCGGACTCCACTTAAAACTGGGAACATAAACCACGTACACCGGTAGGGTAAGGTCCTCTAATTTTCTATAACAAACCGAAAAGTCAAGACCGGGAAGGGTGAAAGAGGAAAGGAAAACTAAGATATGTTGAACAATCAGTTTTCAACGATTAGTATTTTTCAGTTGGTGCAAGGTGGTGCACCCCAATGGGCATGCGCATGACGTCACATCCGGTGGTCAAGGACCGGAAGTGACCATTGGGTTTGACCCGAAGTGACCAGTAGGATGGGGACCGGAAGTGGACCTTGAGTATGATCGGATGTGCACTTTGGGTGACCGGAAGTGGACTTAGATGGGGGACCAATAAAGGGAACTTGGGAACATTTTGATCTAGAGGGGGTCTTATAGGTTGTGAGGGGGGAACCACCTCAATAGGTATCCTCATTAAGTGTCTTAATTAGTGTCATTATATTGTATACTATAAACAGGTAAGTATAAAAAAAGGGTGCATTATGACAAGAGTTATCTTTCTTTGTGTATATTGCTTTTTTTTTACATTTTCATTATCGTTCATTGTTTTTTTTAATTATTTTTGTAAATTAATTGTAATTTAATTATTTTTGTGTAATAATTGCATGGGCACTTTGAAGAGATGTTAGATTTTGATTTGATTTTCTCTGTGTTCAATGGATTGTGTAATTTGAATAGATGTCTCACGGATTAGACAGATGTTTTAAAATTTCCACTTTACTTGTGATTTCAGTAGCCTATGTACTGATTTTCAACCGTTTTTATTCTGCTTTATGAATACATTACAGGTGTAAGGACGTGTGGTGCAATGTGTACCACTAAGAAATAAATTTTTATCGTTGTTTTTTGTTTAATTATGTTTGATATTTTTGTATTCAGTTTGAAATTTTGATTAACCACTAATGATTATCCCGACAATTGTGAGATTTACATTTTGAACGTTAATAGCTTTTGAATGGTGTATTGCCCTTCATTTCAGATTTTGATAGTCGACCATTTTATCACCTATTAAAGACCCACTCAAGCTTTTCATCGATTTTGTCCATGTTATGGGACTATGTCAAGTAAACCGATTTCTTTTTCATGCTTTCAATGTTTACATGTCGTGTGTACTTGATTTGACACGTTATGGGGTTGTTTTGGGTAAACCATTGATTGTTTTTTTTTCCTCTCCATATTTTCATCCGTACTTTGTTTCTTACGCCCTTTTGTTTAAATTTGAGACTTGTGTGCTCGTTTAATGTTTGTCTTTTGTTATTATAAGGATATCGAACTTTTTACTGCTATAATATTTCCGATATTCGCACGTCGCTTACACCTAATCTTGTTTTGAACGTGTTATGAGGCTCTATCGGGTACACTGGTTTCTTTTTCATACTTCCAATGTTTACATATCGCATGTACTAGATTTATAGGGGTAACCCATTCAACTACGGAATTTTATTTTTCTCTCAATATTTTCATTCGTAGGTTGTTTCCTTCGCCCTTTTTTTAAGTATTGTATGATGGGGTTTTTTTTTATAAGGAACTTTTAAATGCTATAGTATGTTTTCAAGTTATCATTGGCGTCAAGGCCGTCTTGTTTTTTCGCTCTACTTAATTTTCACTTCCTTTTGTGTACATTACTTCTGGTCTTTGAACTAGGTTTTCATTGTACATCCATTATAGCTCCTCCTTTTTTATGAACTATTCTCTCACTATATAAGGTTCTGGCACCCTAGATCAATATGATTCATCTTGTTAAACTTTTGTAACTTTCGTGATTTCTTAAGGTCGTTGTTTCTTATGCAAAGATGCGCGATATTCTGCTCTGGTTTCCACTAGTAATTGATGTTCTGATGTTGTACGTTTTACGTTCTTAATACAGCTATACGATTTTTGTTCCGCACTCCTCTCTATACAGTTCCATCTATGGGCGTCACATCTGTTTTCTAGGTCTACCACGTGGTCTTTTTGGTACTTCCCTTTCTTTTGTCAGTTCATTCTTTGGTTTGCATTGTGCACGTTCTGTCGTCCATTGCATGAGTATGGCATCACGTCTGGTGACCTCTTCTAAATGAATCCCTCGTCAGGGAACTATCTTGTAAATCTTTATTGCTCCGGATGCGTCACTCTCTTTTTCGGGTCATTTACGAAGTGACCACACATCCTTTTTCATCTCTATTTATACATTTGTTTTTGATCCAAGAACACATTCCGAATATCCCATGGGAAAATGTTGCTATTCAATCTCAAGTTGTCAGGAGTGCCCTGTTTCATGTCGATCAATAAATATCCATGGGGTTTGGCAGTGGCATATTCGTACGATTTCATAAAGTAGTTTGTCATTTTGGGAAACATTTTTTGGGCCATGGTCATGGCCTGTGATACGTCTCTAGGATTTTTAAAAAAGTACAAGGTAATGGGCATTCAGACTGATGGTCCTGTGATAGTTGTTTTTGTTGAACAGATTTTTAATCAGCAACATGACACTTATATTTTTATGGTGACAATATTTCGTGAAGAGATGCGAGATAGATTCGTTGACCGAATTCATCATATGGTCTAGAATAAAAAACGTGTTTCTTTCTGGGATCCAAGGTGTCAAGATCGGGGAGTCCTTGTACAAAGTCGACATTCTCCATGGTTACATAAATGGTCTGGTACACATCATAGCACCCCTTTATTCGATTGGATCTAGGTATCATCACGTGTTTCACGTTTTGTATGAATCGACGTACAAACATCGTTTTTCCATTTCCGGTGGGTCCTGCTATGACACTGGTAAAGGGATTGGCCCACGGCATAAAATGGTCGTTCAAGTATCCTTCGGGTACGTCGAAAGCAAGGTGGTCTCTGTCGGATGTATGAAAAAGTTTTCGTCAGTTGGGTGCTTTGGCAAGTTTTCATGAGTTTCATCCTGGATCGATTGGCGCATAGCCCTTTCATCGAAGTATATTGGTTTTCTTTCCTCAAAGAATACTGGTGAAGTCCGGTCATCAAAGTATCATTGTCCAATACGTCGGTTTGACTGGGCCTTAGCAGTGGGTAGGGTCTGTATCTTGTCGTATTTGATTTTTTACGGTGAACTGATCTCATATGTCTGTTTAAACTATCCATTCTACTCAAAGACTTTGAGTCAGATAGGGGAACATGTTTACTCTACGACAACCCATGTACAACTGTCACTTTTTCCCGGGTTAAACTCATTTTTATATGGTTTCAAGAACATTGTTTCTGTGTGTGTGTGTGTGTGTGTGTGTGTGTGTGTGTGTGTGTGTGTGTGTGTGTGTGTGTGTGTGTGTGTGTGTGTGTGTGTGTGTGTGTGTGTGTGTGTGTGTGTGTGTGTTTGTGTTTGTACGTGTGTGTGTTTGTACGTGTATGTATGTACGTGTGTATGTGTACGTGACTCTTCTCCGAACCTTAATCCTTTTTCTGTATGTTATTCTGTTGTTTTAACATTAACTCTATCCTTAGCCATTTCCTTTCCACTAACTCTATTCGACCTAAAAGTGCATCTCCTTCTAGAACTGTAACCTATTGGATGAACGATTTCTCACATTTATTGGCCATAGCCCTAACTCTAACCCTAGGCAAATACCATGGCTTGACCCCAACCATTAGCATAAACCAAAGCCTTACCCTTTGCTTAACTATACCCCTAACCTCAACCCGAACGTAGATCTAACGTCAAACTCTAACATTCTTTACACTGGGCCTCATCTGAAATTCTAACCCTAACCCTTGTTTTTTTTTACCCGTACGCCAACTTTCTAATTGTTTTCCTAACACTGATCCAGGTCATAACCCCGAACCTAAATAAGTAACGAGGCCTGATCCTAACCCCCATAAGAAACTTTAGTCTGACTTTCAAAAAGTCTAAGACCTAACATAGACCTAACTCTAGACTTAACCATAACCCTAGACAAACAGCAACATCTGACCCCAACCTTAAACATAACCCAATACATAATTATACACATAACCATAAACTTAACCCTTACCATACACCTGACCGTAAATCTAACGGTTGAGTCTAACAACTTTCTTGATACTAGACCTTACTTGAAATTCAGACCCTATGCCTAACTCTAACTTCATCATGACAGTATCTTTCACTTTAATACAAACTTTTTAATTCTATTCCAAACACTAACCCTAATTATAACCCAGAACCGAAACAAGCACATGAATTTTACCCTTACCCCATATGTAACTCTAGATATAACTTTAATCAAAGGCATCAAGCTAGACCATCAAGACCAGCACCATACACAAGACCTAAGTCCAGATCTAGACCGAAACCTAACCTAGACCTATTTCTAGACCTAATTCTAATTCTAACCCTAACTTAACCATGATCACGGACAAACATCAACATTTGATCCCAACCTTAATCATAACCCTAAGCCTAACCAAACACTTTAACATAAACTTAACCCTTGCCAAAGACCTTAGTCTAGATCTAACGGTTAACTCTAACAGTTTTCTTGACACTAGACCTTATCTGAAACTCTAACCTTAACCTGACCTTAACACTATACATACTACTATGTGTAACCTTATACTTAATCAAACACTTTACTATACACTTAATCCTAACCCTTACCCTAACCTAAACCTTGCCCTTACCCTAATCTAATCCTAACCCTAGACATAACTTTATCCCTAGACAAATGCTAAGACCTGGACCCAACCGTACACTTAATCATAAGCGTAGACAACACCCTATTCCGAACTATAGCTTTAAATGTAACAAGTGAAGACCTAACTTAACCCTAGGTCTACCCGTATCCAAGACGTAGAACTTACCCGAGATCTAACACTAATTATTACCCTAACCCGTGACTTATAACCCTCACTATAACATTTATCTTAGCTTTTACCCTAACTCTCTTTAGCCCGGTCTTTTTTTTATGTTTACTCAACATTAATTTTACCATAACCCTATCCTAACACATTATCTAGCTTAAAACTGTGACTATTTGTAGTTTGTTTTTTAGGTCTAGTCTTCATTTTGTTTTGACAATTTTTCTATTGCAAACCCTAATCTTCATCTGTCATGTCTGTTCTATGTAAACCCTCCTCAACCCTAACCCTAGGTCATGAGTTTATGTATAATGTGTTCATTAGGTCTATTCCGTATCATTGTGCTGACCTTCTCTTGTGTAAATAACTCTTACCCCAAGGCTTACTCTAATCCTACCCCCGACTCCTACTCTAACCCTAATCCTTTTTCTGTGTGTTTCTCTATTGTTCAAGCACTTATCCTTACCCTGACCATACCCCTTGACCATAACTCTAACCCTAATCTTTGCTGTGGTTGTTTTTCTATTATCTAATCACTATCTCTAATCCCAAGTCACTGGTGTTTTGTTTTTGTATTGTTCAGATTTATTTTCTATTATTCTCACCCTAACCCTAACCCTAACCCTGACTCTAACCCTTACCCTAACACTCTGTTCTGGTAGTTTTTTTATTCTGTTAACAATAACCCTAATCCCAAGTCTCTAGTGTTCAGTAAGATAATAGAAAAACAACAACATGAAAGATTGGGGTTAGAGTTAGGGTCAATGGTTAGGATAAGTGTTTGAACAAAACAAACAACAAACAATGGTAAAAGTTAGGATAAGAGTCAGGGTTAGAGGTAGTGTTAAAACAATAGAAAAACAACCACAGCAAAGATTAGGGTTAGAGTTATGGTCAAGGATTAAGGTCAGGGTTAGGATAAGAGCTTGAACAATAGAGAAACAAACAGAAAAAGAATTAAGGTTCGAGTAGGAGTCTGGGATAAGATTAGGGTAAGCCTTGGGATAACAGTTAGTTACACAAGAGAAAACAGTCAGCACAATTATACGGAATAGACCTAAAGAACACATTATATATAGTCACATGCCTTAGGGTTAGGGTTGAGGAGGGTTTACATAGAACAGACATGACTGATGAAGATTAGGGTTTGCAATAGAAAAATTGTCAAAACAAAAGTGAAGACTAGACCTAAAAATAACAAACTACAAATAGTCACAGTTTTAAGCTAGATAATGTTTAAGGATAGGGTTATGGTAAAGTTAGTGAGTAAACATAAAAAAAAGACCGGGCTAAAGGGTAAAAGCTAGTATAAGTGTTATAGTAAGGTTTATAAGTCACGGGTTAGGGTAATAATTAGTGTTAGATCTCGGGTAAGTTCTACGTCTTGGATACGGGTAGACCTAGGGTTAAGTTAGGTCTTCACTTGGTTACATTTAAAGCTATAGTTCGGAATAGGGTGTTGTATGTTGTAGTAAACATAAAAAAGACCGGGCTAAAGAGAGTTAGGGTAAAAGCTAGTATAAGTGTTATAGTAAGGTTTATAAGTCACGGGTTAGGGTAATAATTAGTGTTAGATCTCGGGTAAGTTCTACGTCTTGGATACGGTTAGATCTTGGGTCAGGTCTTCATTAAGTTACATTTAAATCGGTAATTCGGTATAGGGTTATGTATACGCTTATGGTTAAGTGTTGGGTGGGGCCAGGTCTTAGTATTTGTCTAGGGATAAGGTTATGTCTAGGGTTAGGATTGGGTCTAGGTTAGGTTTCGGTTAAAGTTAAATCTAGACTTAGGTCTATGGCAAGGGTTTAGTTTAGGGTAAAGTGTTGGGTTAGGCTAAGGATTATATTTAAGGTTGGGTTAAGATGTTGATGTTTGTCCAGGGTTATGATTAAGTTCGGGTTAGGGTAAGAGGTTAGGGTTAATGTTAATAGTAAGGGTTAGGGTTAGGTTAGGGTAAGGGTAAGGGTTAGGATTAAGTGTATGGTAAAGTGTTTGATAAAGTATAGGGTTACACATGGTGTTATATATAGTGTTAAGGTCAGGTTAAGGTTAGAGTTTCAGATAAGGTCTAGAGTCAAGAAAACTGTTAGAGTCAGTTAGTTACAGGCTAAGGTCTATGGCAAGGGTTAAGTTTATGGTTAAGTGTTGGGTTAGGCTTAAGGTTATGTTAAAGGTCAGGTAAGATGTTGATATTTGTCTATGGTTATGGTTAAGTTAGGGTAAGGTCTATGTTAGGTCTTAGACTTTATGAAAGTCAGACCTAGAGTTTCTTATGGGGGTTAGGGTCAGGCCTAATTATTTAGGTTCCGGGTTATGACTTGGATCAGTGTTAGGAAAAAAATTAGAAAGTTAGCGTACGGGTCAAAAAACAAGCGTTAGGGTTAGAGTTTCAGATAAGGGCCAATGTCAAGCCGTGGTATTTGCTGAAGGTTAGAATAACGAATATGGCCAATAAATGTGACAATTTTTTATCGAATAGGTTACAGTTCTAGAAGGAGACGCACTTTGAGGTCGAATAGAGTTAGTTAAAATGAAATGGCTAAGGATAGAGTTAGTGTTAAAACAACAGAATAACATACAGAACAAAGATTAAGGTTGGGATAAGAGTCATAGATAGGGTTAGGGTTAGGTTGTATCTGACCTCAATCACACGTAAAAACACACATACGGACACGCACACGTACATACAAACACACACGTATATACAAACACACACACAAACACGTACAAACAAATACACGTAAAAATACATACATACACAAACGTACATACAAACACGTACATACATACACGTACAAACACACACATACATACAAACACACACATACAAACACACACGGACATACAAACACACGTACAAACACACGTGTACATACAAACACACACACACATACATTCAAACACACACACACAAAGAAAAAATGTTCTTGAAACCATATAAATAATGAGTTTAACCCGGAAAAAAGTGACAATTGTACATGTTCCCCTGTTCAAAGTCTTTGAGTAGAATGGATAGTTTAAACAGACATATGAGATTAGTTCACCGTAAAAATTCAAATACGACAAGGTACAGACCCTACCCACTGATAAGACCCAGTCAAACCGACGTATCGGACGATGATACTTTGATGACCGGACTTCACCAGTATTCTTTGAGAAAGGAATACCAATATATTTGATGAATGGACTACGCCAATACCCTTATACTTCGATGAAAGGGCTATGCGCCAATCAATCCAGGATGAAACTCATAAAAGCTTGCCAAAGGACACAACTGACGAAAACTTTTTCATACATCCGACATTGAACGACCATTTTATGCCGTGGGCCCATTCCTTTACCAGTGTCATAGGAGACCCACCGGAAATGGAAAAACGATGTTTGTACGTCGATTCGTACATAACGTGAAACACATGATGATGCCTAGACCCGATCGGATAACATGTGTACTAGACTATTTAGCATGGAGGATGTCGACTTTGTACAAGGACTCCCGACCTTGACACCTTGGATCCCAGAAAGAAATACTTGCTTATTCTAGACGATATGATGAATTCGGTCAACGAATCTATCTCGCATCTCTTCACGAAATATTCTCACCATAAAAATATAAGTGTCATGTTGCTAGTTAAACATCTGTTCAACAAAAACAACTATCACAGTACCATCAGTCTGAATGCCCATTACCTGGTTCTTTTTAAAAATCCCAGAGACGTATCACAGGCCATGACCATGGCCCAACAACTGTTTCCCAAAATGACAAACTACTTTATGAAATCGTACGAATATGCCACTGCCAAACCCCATGGATATTGATTGATCAACATGAAACAGGACACTTCCGACAATTTGAGATTGAAAAGCAACATTTTCCCATGGGGAATTCAGGATGTGTTCTTGGATGAAAAAATGTATAAAAAGGATGTTTGGTCACTTCGCGAATGACCAGCAAAAGAGATGGATGCACCGGAGCGATAAAGATTTACAAGATAGTTCCTTGTCGAGGGATCATTTAGAAGAGATCACCAAATGTGATGCCATACACGTGCAATGGACGACAGAACGTGCACAATGCAAACCAAAGAATTAACTGACAAAAGAAAGTGAGGTCCCAAAAAAGACCTCGTGGTAGACCTGCTGGAGGAAAGAAAAAAGCCAACTAGAAAACAGATGTCACGCCTGTAAATGGAACTCTATAGAGAGGAGTGCGGAACAAAGATCGTGTAGCTGTATTAAAAACGCCAAAGTACAACATCAGAACATCAAAAACTAGTGGAAACCAGAGTAGAATATCGTGCATCATTGCATAAGAAACAACGACCTTAAGAAATCAAGAAAGTTACAAAAGTTCAACAAGATGAATCATATTGATCTACGGTGCCAGAACCTTAAATAGTGAGAGGATAGTTTATCAAAAAGGAGGAGCTATATGAGATGTACAATTAAAACTGAGTTCAAAGACCAGAATTAATGTAAACAAAAGGAAGTAAAAATTAAGTAGAGTGGAAAAAACGACCTTGCCGCCAATGATACTCGGACGGCAAGAAAACTCACAGTAAAGCAGAAACATAAGAAGATCGGATCGTGAAATTACTTAATGGAAAAGAAAACAAAATTGTTTATGGAACAGACCATTGAGCAGGACCCGGTTTTGAAAAACAGACGACACCCGACGAATATATGAATATTAATTGTAAAAAAAAATTTTTTTGTCTTTTTTGTCTGCAATGTTATAAGTCATTTTTTTTTATTTTTTATTAAATCATTTGCACAATTTGGCGTTTCTTTCTCAAGGTATTTTTCAGCTATCATCTAATCTTTTCGCCTTGATATATTTTTGTTTAAATTCCTATTTTCAATTTTCACTGTATCATTGCTTCTTCTTCCGTTAAAACCCATATATCAGAACCTCATATTATTTACATAATAATAATAACAAGAAATAGTAAAGTGCAATACCACAGAGCCGATGGCCGGTTTAATTATCATTTAATAATATATTACATATACAGAATCCAAAACGACTTTATAATGTCCTCATATAAATATGTAAATATTTCCATGAACACAAACATTTATGAAAAGCGAACAAATCTCTTAATGCATGATACAAAATCTCAAATAACAAGTATATAAAAAAATTTAATGTGACCGATCAAGTAGACCCTGTCATGCCGAATGATTTAACCGCCAAATCATATAAAACACATAACCTAGAAACGCCACCTATGGGCAGACAATAGACAAATGTTTTGTCATTAAATATACTGTATTGCCTATATCGGGGGACGTAGATACAATCTGTCCTACCAAGGAAGCTACCTTCCTTGCAAATACTTTACCATTTTTGATTAAACACAAATCAATGTCTGAAATGGTACTCATAATCTTATCAATACGATTGTCAGGAATAGAAAACACTGAGATACTACTTTAACTGTATCAATGTTAGTACCTAAAAAAAGTAAGATTTTTAGTAGGTGTCCACATAGACTTTATCAGCCTTATGGTACAAAACCGCTATTTATTGTGTCTTTTTTAACCTGTATAGCCATTTGAGGACACAATTCCTCATCATCATATATGCAACAAGCAGTACTGAAACCAAACGGTAATACTGGAAATTTAAAATAATTTTAACACCGTTTAACTCCCATGCAAAACTTAGATATTTAGTGTGAGCTGGGAAAATATTGACATGGTTTGTACGCAGGTTGTACGTCATACTTAAACATATATAAATTGGTATTGATCTTACAAAATCTGCATTATTCAATTCTGATAAATTCTTACACAAAGATATCGATATCTCTAGTAGTATCTATAATAAATTTAGGCGCACCAATATGTATCCAAAATTGAATGTTTGTTCTAAGTTTACCCTTAACAATAATATCAGATTGACCTATTTCATATTCAAAATAATTATTGGTCACATTGCAATCAATATGGTTATCTACTAAAATGTATTTAATGAAAATACTCATCTTTCCAAAATTCACTGCGGCCTGGTTTGTATGGCTGGTTTACTACTGTTGACATACGGACAGCTGGACCTGTAATGTGTATAGGACCCACAAGAGTAGCATCAGTAGTTTGCTGAGGTCCACGAAAGGGCTGTGGAACTTGTCCTAATAGAGACTGGTTGTTATCCTTAGTTTTGGAACCATTTCCTCTAACCTGCTTAGCCGTCCTTTCTTCTTGGGTTTAGCTTTATTGTCAGCTCGATAATTTTTGCTTCATCCTCAGAATAACTTGCAATAAGATTAGCGTCGTATTGCCTAATGCGGTATCCAAACTTCCTCAGAAGCGTCAGCTATATTGATGAGTTTTTTACGATGCTGAATTTTATCTACGGTAGATGTTAACAAATCTCGTGCGTAATCTACCTTCCCATTGTCTGTAGCCCACAAAGTCTGAACAAGATCCTCGAGATTTTCAGTATTAAAGTCAAATTGGATTTAATGACCTTCTATTTCCATTTATAGGAAGCGTCTGTTTTAAGTTTCTTAACCTCGGATTTCATTAACTGGTTGGCACCCTACAACTCTTCTCTTAATCCACCAATTTTCTCCGTCACTTTAGCATCAATAATTGCCTCGATATCTTCACTCCGTTGATTTACAGCAGTTAAAACAGTTCTCAGCAAGATATCTGGTTCACCTTCATTATCTATGACTTAATTCGAATGCACTTAAATCGATAGACACAACTAGAAAAATTAACGTAACCGATCGAGTAGACCCTGTCGTGCCGATGATTTAACCGCCAAATCACATAAAAAACATAGCCTAAAAACGCCACACATGGGCAGTCAATTCAGAAGAAAATAGTTTCATTGTAATTCTTAAAATCAACCGATTTAAATTATATTTATATTTAATAATGATATAGATATGAATTCAAATATTTATTTAACAGCCGTCCGTTCGAGACTCGAGAGGGAAATCAAGGACGTTAAAAATCCAAATTCATTCACTGCATGAAACATTCAGTTAAATTCATTAATTAAGTAGGTTCTATTTAATAAATCCACGCTATTTACCTATAAAGAATAAAGCCTGGGCGATCCTATCTAATATAGGCGGTACGGCCAATTAATACGCTCCTGAAGGGAGCGTATATGGTTGTATTATCAAATTGGTTCAGTATATACTTATGGCCAAAACCACCATCAATATCCCGTTTGTGTATGTAAAACCAGGAGCTTCATATAATTGGTAATTCGTATAATTGGTAAATGCAATTGAGAACCACATCAGTGCAGGGAACATTAGCTAGATCCGATGATTAAATACAAATCGAATTTTAGCTTTTTCCAAGATAAGGATGGCACCCGAATGTTTACGAAAATGATGTAATCAGCTTATCAATACCGGACAGTTCGATCCAAAGGCAGTTCGAACCATGACAATCCACAGTTCTTTAACCCAGCTAAACATTTCGTCCCATACATATTTCAGACACGCTCAATAAGGAGAATGAAGTAAGGAAAATAAAAACCGCGTATCATAACCAATTCAAGAACAGGGCTGACAAAAATAATAAAGGACTTAGATGGTCTATGTTTTTTAGTTGTTGTTGTACGTGGTTTCAATATCTATACATTTGAATTTGCCAATAAAATTAGGATTAGGATTAATACAATTAATGAACATTGACTTAAATGTAGCACTAAAATGCCGTAAACAAAACGTCAGATATATTTTCTTTTTGACATGATTTGGTTATGAATGCCTGCTTATTAGTAATCTTTAGGGCTTAATTAAAAAGAAACAAAGTTTCTTATTTTTATTATTTATTTTCATGTTTAATATTCCTGATTGACTTTTTAATATCATTTATTTATGAAGGGAGCTTGACGCGTTTAAAAACGCATCGTATTAAAAGTTTCGACCAAATTTATTCGTATTATAAATTGTATTTTGATAATTAAACTCCGCTGTATGAAGACTTTCTCAACTTACAAGCTAAATAGTTAAATGTAGTTTTAGTGGTGATTTAAACTATATCTTATCTAATGTTATTTCTTATTTTGTAGAAATCTTGTAACAGCAGTAGTTGTTATCATCAACCAGCTTGGTTTTATTCTTTTCTTGCACGTTTCGCCACCTTAGCTGACGCCTAGGGTAGTATATTATTATTTATCTTTTCTGTAAAATGTGAATTTGACGATAAAAAAAACAACTTGGGTATGTTCGAATATACTATTCAACAAGCTTGATAAGCTCTAAATTTAAATTGTACAAAAATTTGACCAGATTTGAAATGGCCCAACTTTCTTACTCTTTTCCTTCATAGTTCCTTTCATAAGCCACAAAATAAAAACCATACTTCCTGCGTCGGTATTGCACTTCGGGGACTTTTTTTTCTTTTTGTGTATGTATTTTTGTTTTTGTTTTTGTTTTTGTTTTTGTTTTTGTTTTGTTTTTGTTTTGTTTTGTTTTGTTTTGTTTTTTTTTTTTTTTTTGTACAGTGTATGAAAAAACTAATTGTCCAGAATCATAAAGACTCATAAGTCACTCATTCTTTTACAGTTGAATTTATATCCCCCAAAACAAACCAGGCGTTACTTATATCGAATTGCAGTTTGTAGTACAATAAAAAAAATCCATTCATTTGTACTAAAATGATGATCCAGAATGCAAGAAAATGATTTTCCCTTGTCCCACATTCTTAAACGGCTTCAGCTAACCACTCAAACTCAGCCTTAGCATTCCTTATTTGATATGGCATTTTGTAGTACAAACACATTCTTTAAATGTATTCACTGCCGCCAAAAGTTAAGTATGGGGATACAATAAAAGAAGTGTCAAGTTCAATCATATCTATAGATGGTCTTTACATTGAACTCATGAATATAATATGCCAATCTAATTACGAATGACATTCAAATTATTTTTTTTTTAAATCACACCAAAATCCACGTGGCATTTTAGTAGTGCGCCAGTTTTTGTGATATTTTTTTTCATTGATATACTAATGCTGATGATCTATAATTAATCCCATATATACCTATGTGTCCCGGTAAAAGCTCTTAATTAATATATATTCTACAACCATCTTAAAAAAATACAACACAGGACATAGTTAGAATCAAACCTCTTTTTTGGGCCACGTTTTTAAATATATATACAAAAACTGAATGTGGGAAAATGTCATTTACCAACTTGCAGAATAAAAAAATACGTGCATATGTTTTATAGTGTTTTGAGTTAATGTCTTCAAGGAATGCATATGTATTGTAAAATGCAATTAATAAAAGTCTAAAATGTAATTTTTGAGTTTTATAATTATAGGAATTTGGCAGAGTCGCTCACACTTTTTTGTTTTTTAAGTCCCTTATTGGCGGAAGTGAAAGATTTATAGGTTTGTACTGTATCTGTGTATCTAGCAGATTAGTTTTTAACACAAGTTCTATATGATGTTTGGTTGAACCACACATTTTTTTTCAAAACGGAATAATTAAGTGCAACCTTATCTATGACGACAAAAACTATCTGATATACTTCATGCCTGTGCGTGACCTTTTTTTTTAAATTTTGTAATTGGTTTGGAAAAAAAAAACAATGTTGAGTCATCCTAAGCAACGGAGAAAAAAGTTGTAATATCAGTATACTTTAAATGCTCTCTCTATATATACTTTTTTTCTAATATATACTCACAAGCCAATAAACACAAGGCGGTTGTGTACCCTTTGCTTTAAAACCTTCATTGAAGTTGAACTCAAAAGAATATTGTTGTTTCGAAACTGTCTAAGCACATTTTAAAAACTTATTTATATTGATTTATATGGCAAATTTATCGTTTTAAGTGTATTTATCTTATCATATTAAAACAAAATAAAGAGAATTGCGGAGCGCAGCATGTTGGACTCTGTTCACCTGAGTCAAATGTGCCAGTGAACAAAATATAAGTATTTGACACACTTAAGTACAGGAGTAGTCAATGACGTCACTGTAGAACACTTTAATGGCCTTTTTCTATTGTAAATGTGCACTCAAGCGGAAGATCTGTGAGGATCAATTTTCAACATAGTGAACACCTGGCTGTACAATGTGATGACTAATGGTCTAGTATCGATCGTCATACATGACCTAGTTTGACTTTTTGATGACAGCTTGTCTAAAACCACGTGACCGAGAAATGGTGGAGGACCAAATTTGACCGGGGATACAGGGGAACCTGAAGTGACCGGGGGGAGGGGGGCTGAAGTGCACCTTTAAGGAAACGGAAGTGGGTGAACCAATAAGGGGAACATGTGGTCCTTCACTAAGAAAGGAGACCCTTAAAGGTTGGGAGGAAAACGACTTCCATTGGTATCCTCATTAAGTGTCCTAATTGGTGTCATTATATAGTATGGTGTTAACTGGTAAGTATTAAAAGAGGGAGGATATTATGACTCGTCTTTATTTGTATATTTGGTTTTTTTATTGATATACTTTTATTAACGTTAATCATAGTTAAATAATTTTGTAAATTATTTGTAATTTCATTGTCAATGTGTAATAATGTCAAATGGATTGGACACCTTGAATAGATTTTAAATTTGATTTGATTTTCTTTGTGTTCAATGGATTGTGTAATTTGAATAGATATTTCACTGATTAGACAGATGTTTAAATCTTTCCATTTTACAGGCGATTTCAGTAGCCCGTGTATTGATTTTCAACCACTTTTTACGCGCTTAATGAATACATTACAGTATTAAGGACGTGTTGTGCAATGTTGACCACTAGGAAATAAATTATTTTCATTGTTTCAATTGTTTTTGTTTTTGTTTATCTATGTTTAATATGTCCAGTATTCAGTTTGAAATAATGACTAACCACTGACTCTCCTTTAAACTTCCATTGCATTTCCACTATTTCATCAGTCACAAAGTTGATCCCAGTTACGCCGATCTGATTGCTGGTTAACATGTCGAAGTACGCATCCGATTCTCTTACGTATTTTATTTGACACATGTTCGATCGCTGTCCGAATTTTCCCCAGAAGCTGTTCAATATGAGTTTTGCCAAGTTTCTCATTTTTTTCTTTATATTCTTGTACTCGAGCCAAATTCCCTCTTTTTCGTGGTAATCCTTGACGTATCTTTCTTTGTCTTACATACTTATAGCCCTTCTCTTCTATGAAAAGCTGTTTCTCAATTGAACGTTGATGTAAGTCATTCATTGTCATATCGTTGACGGGATTCAATATGTTTGTAGCGTAACATCCATGCCAGAAGCATCCATGAAATTCGTAAGCCGTTCCATCTGCATATCCATCCACTTTATATGGCCCAACATCTTGTTGTCCTCCATTCTGTGCACGTTGAATATGTATGCCTTTTGATTCAGCCACGTATTTGAGCCACTGCAAGGCTTTAATCGAATGTTTATACTCGGTGCGATATTCGTGGGCTGGTATGAGTCCAATGGTCTCTAGTTTCAGAAATTTAGATCTGAATACTAGGTTGCAGGCCGAAGCAATAGTGATACATTCTTTGAACAAATCTATAGGTGTGCCGCCAATGGCTTCAGTGGTGTCCATGAATAGCTGACGGAATTTCAAACAGGCCTTTCGCAAGATATCTACATCTGTTTTACAGTACTTCAAAAAAGCTCGTCTTGAATGTCGAAGGCATCCTCTCTGTGTTGGTCGTACCAAGTCTTAAAGGTTTCTCTTTCGGCTGGTTTCATGGCATCTGGATTGTAATATCGTATGTCTGGTAAGTGTTGTAGCTTGATATCTTTATGTTCCTTCCTATTGTACAGGTGAAGAAAGTATCCCTTATGAAGTTCTGTGAATCCAAACATATTAGGAAACTTAGACAGAGCAGTTGGTAGAAAGTTCAGTGAATCGATCATTCTTATCTTCCATCTAGGCATTTTATTGACACGTTCTTTCCGCCATTTGGAATAATCGTCGGTTTGTCTCCATTTTTGTACAAGCATTGTAGTATTGGGACGTACTCATAGCCTTTAAAGATATGAAACAACACGGTAGCTCCTTCGTTGAAACCGGAAAATAACCATGAACAAAATGCTTCTGTTGTATCTTCTTACTTAAATACGAGTTCGTTCGCTCCCCAGTTGTCACATGAATTCCCTTGATTGAGGTCTTTCTCTAAACAACTAAAACAAACTTTATGAACGACACCAAGATTTGGTCGATGTTCATAAGCTCCACAGGTCGTTTTCTTGCAATGTATACACTTACCATTTGGTCCAGGTCAGAATCCGTCTCTGGACTGCACCTGATAATCTTGTGTACACTCAAGTCGACAAAATGTAGGACTGTAACTTGCTAGGTCCAGCGTTATCCACGGGTACCATATACCATTGGTGGCTATCCTCCACATAGTTTTTACAGGTTACAGGTTTTACAATGCTTTTCTCCACATTGATGGTCATTTTTTGTGCAACAGGGTGTTGATGGTTTGACTACAGGTTTTACATGTGTAATACCTATTACAAGTAGAATATCCTCTTGCCGTCTGTTTCATGTGAAGATCGTAGCATTCCTTTCCTTTGAAATACCGGTAGTATTCAGTACAGTTGACCCATTTCTCTTTTTTGTCGAGTTGGTGCATCTTCTTACAGCAATGACATGCATTATTTCAAGCGTGTGTCTCGAGGTGATCGTATCCTTTGTGACAAACAGTACAATAGTAACATTTCGTTAAGAGTCCTGTCATGGTTGTGATGACGTCATAGTGTTCGTCATGATGCTGAGAAAGGTACAACTTCTTTTCCGCTTCCAGTCTGGCATAAACGAAAGTGTTGTTTCGAAAATACGCTGATCTGGTACTCATTTAAGTATTTCTGGAATTGTTTGAGTTCTTCGATTCCACACTTCTGTAGAGGAACCATAGCACGGGCATGTAGTTCCAAGGCCAGCTCTTTCTGTATCCGTCTTCCTTGTCGAATTGAATTCCACTGGGGATGATTGTCTAGTTAGGCTTGGGTGGTCACGATTGCTCGAGCGCAACAAAGATCGTCTTTGTTTCGAATCTATACAATGGACTGCTTATCTTTCAAAACTTTCTCGGTGTCGATGAAATCAACCCTTTTTCTTCCTTTTCCGGTTGGCAAAGCCACGTGTATTATCTCAAGCGTCAATGTCTCATCCAGTATAAATTCTTCATAGGATTGAAGGACACGTTCAATCTCGCGCAGCAGACGTTCTCCGGTAAGTTGGTCTACTTGAACAAACGGTAGAGTTATTGAAAAATCCAATAATGGATTTTTCATAGTCACCTGGATCAGGTCTGTATGGTTGACAAAACATGTAATGGTTTGTAAAATCGAGTCGAACAGCTTTCCTACAAGTTCAAGTATTGATTCTATATTCCCTTCTACTTCTTTAATTTGCACTTTGTTATCCGTAGCCTTTCGTGTTGAATTTGGCAATGCGTCTCAGTCCTTTTACGTTGATATCATGCATGTCCTCGATTTTGTCTGGTCGTTTTGACTTCAGTACTTCCTAATTCACCAATATGATGATGATTATACTCATGACGTCTTAGGTTATCTATCCTATTGAAGACCATACGACAAACAGTACAATGAAATTCAGCTTCAGTTTCTTCAAATTCAGAATAGGACAAATGTGGTCACTGCCGCATATACCACAGCTCAGGCTCGACTGAAACTGTACAGCTTCTTGGAACAGCTTGGACCCCGTGCTTTGTACTGTGATACCGACTCCATAATATTCAAAAGTAAAGAAGGAGATGGAAACCGAGACTAGGACATTATTTAGGAGACTTAAGATCAAAGAATTTGTGACGGGCGGCACTATAAACTATGCCTTCAAATTAACCAAACCACTAGATGGCGGAATGACGACCTGCAGTAAAGTGTGAGGAATTACGTTAAATTATTAAAAACGCACTTCAAATCAACTATGAGCTATTAAAAGAAATGGTAGTGAATGGATCTAAAGGCACCACGGTAGAAGATTACAGAATGATGAGAAGGAAGAAACAATTGTTGACAGTACGACAGCGGAAAAATTACCGTATCATCTTCGATAAACGCTGTATAACGAAATAATCGTACTAAAGCTATACGTATGGATATTGAATTGTACAGACATTGTGGGATCTCCGACCCATAATGTTCTCAAATACAATAATATAAAAATTTAAAAAAAAAAACGTTGTTATTGAAAAGGAGGAAACTGGACTTCGAAAATTCCGGGTGAATGACAGCAAACGAAAACAAACTAAACCTTTCAAATACATCTAACCACACGACAGTGAAAATCAATAAGACATAGAAGTACACAAGCAAACGACACCTGTCCCCTTACAAAGTCGTTCATCAAGTCAACTAAATAATTATTTTAACTATGAATATATTACATGACATAACATCAGTCGATCGAGTATACATTGACACATATCAGCTATACCATTCAAAAAGACCATTACTATTATAGATTCGAAAAGCTCAATCAAATAATTTTAGACAGATGATTATCCCTTTATAGACCCACACCACTATGAAACAGTCCATCTAACAATACCATTCAAAAGCTCTTAACGTTCCGATTGTAAACATCATTTGTAAACCTTTCAATTGTCAGGATAATCATCAGTGGTTAGTCATAATTTCAAACTGAATACTGGACATATTAAACATAATTAAAGAAAAAAAAATTATTGAAACAATGAAAATAATTTATTTCTTATTAGTCAACATTGCACAACACGTCCTTAATACAGTAATGTATTCATAAAGCACCATAAAAAGAGGTTGAAAATCAGTACACGGGCTACTGAAATCACCTGCAAAATGGGAAGTTTTAAACATCTGTCTAATCCGTGAGACATCTATTCAAATTACACAACCCATTGAACACAATGAAAATCAAATCAAATTTAAAATCTATTTAAAGAGTAATCAAGGGAACCAAGGTTATAGCGGTAATCAAAAGAATGTAATCGAGGGACAAAGACCAGACATGGAAAACAGACATTCACAACAAAGAACATAAAGTAACTAAAATCATACATACAAAGTAACAAAAGTAAATGAGCAACTCGGACTCCACTAATACTGGGAGCATGGACCATGTGCACCGGTAGGGTAAGTGTGCAATCCATTTGACATTATTACACAATGCCCCCAATGAAATTATAAATAATTTACAAAAAAAAATTAAAAAAAAACTATTAACGTTAATAAAAGTGTATCAATAAAACAAACCAAATATACCAAGAATCACAAGTCATAATATCCCTCCCTCTTTTTATACTTACCAGTTTACACCATACATATAATGACACTAATTAGGACATTTATAATGAGGGTACCAATGGAAGTCGTTTTTCTCACAACCTTTAAGGGTCCCCTTTCTAGGTCAAAGGCTACATGTTCCCTTTATTGGTCCTCCATCCACTTCCGGTTCCTCCAAGGTCCACTTCAGCAACCTCCCCCCGGTCACTTCAGGTTCCCCTCTATTCCGCGGTCAATTTTGGTTCCCTACCATCTCCCGGTCAAGTATTCTTAGACAAGCTGTCATCAAAATGTCAAAGTATGACAATGTCATGTATGACGACCGATACTAGACCATTAGTCATTACATTGCCCAACCAGGTATCCACTATGTTGAAAACTGATCCTCACAGATCTTCCGCCCGAATGCACATTTACAATAGAAAAAGGTCATTAAAGTGGTCAAGAGTGACGTCATTGACTACTCATAGGAACTTGCAGTTCATTATGCACACAACTTTTTCTGGACGCAATAAAGCACAAAATTTGAACACTTAAAACAAGAGGTTCCGAGGGGCCTGAATCGCTCACCTGGTTAAAGTTTGTCTTTCAAGAGCAATAAATTTAACAAGGAGTAATCCAACAATTTTGACTCAACAAGACTTTATTTGGACTTTCTCAAGGATCATTTCATCGATTGAAGTTGTTTTCTATTTATTATAATTTTAAAGATATTTGAAGAAAACTGTGAAAACGTCATTTTTCATGGGCAATAACTCTTACAAGGAGTCGCCTGACAACCTTGATCCCGGAAGACTTTGGAAAGCCTTGTAATAAGGGTCATTTAAGCAATTGAAATAGTTATGCTAAACCTAACGGTTTTGGAGATATTTTCACCTATGTCATATTTTTAGTAATGATGGCCATGTTCTTCAACGGATCAAAAATCCTCACGTCAGTTCTGTGTAGGAAACCCCAACGAACATTCATACTAAGTTTGATTCCAATGGGTCAAGTTGTGTCAGAGAAGATTTTTGAAAAAAATATATTTAAAATAGCAAAAACATTGAAAATGAGCATTAACTCCAACATGGCATGACAGATTAAAATGAAAATTTAACCACATATAGATCTCATTGAGCTGAAAACGTTTACCCCATTTCAGAATTTGGCTAAAGCTATCGGTTTTGGAGATTGGTTTTTGGCCCCTTATTCCTAATTGGTTCTAGTCGAAACCTCCAAACTCAATCCCAACCTTCATTTTGACGACGACGACGACGACGACACGGACGACGACAGCACCATAGCATTATACAACCGCATTTTTTTGTGGTTGTATAAACAGCATCAGATATATCAATCTGATAGTAAAACGTGGGTACGGAATTCAGTAAGAAATCAAATTAAAAAATCAGATCAGTCAAGGATAAAAAAGTAATATTTTTATAACTCGATTTGTATATCTGAAATCCGATTGTAAATACTGGAATGAATTTTCATAGGAATCTTATTATCAAAATTAAAATTGGACCATTTTATTTTTTATGTTTTTTAGCGGGGCCTAACTTTATTCCACTTTAACTAAAATAAAAAAAACGGTTAATGATAGGTCTACCCTGTAAAAACATTTAAACTTAATTTCAAAAGGAACATATTATCACTCGAATAATAAAATTCAGTTACACATGAACCTTTTTATCTATAAATTCTGATAACAGATATTTTCCCTTTTCAACCCCTACCTTAAGTGTTGGGCAAAGACCTCCAAAAACTACAGGGCCCTCTGCTTTGTGCCTAATATGCCTAGGAACAAATTGTTAATATTTCAAAAACATAAAATAAGTGTTATCGTAAAAAATCAAAAACGACAACAACAATGTAATACCATTATACGAGGAAAAAAACCAGGCGCATAAAAAATGCATATATGTGAAACTTGTGTGCGTACGAATCATGATAACTATCAATAGATTTATTTGCTACTTCATGAAAAACTTACAGCACCAACAGTAGACAAATAAAAGAAAAATAAATGCCTTCGCATTGCATTGATCGTATTAATATATATGCAACATTAATAGTTAAATTTGAAGGATTTCATTTTTTCTCAGTATCAAAAGTCCTATAACTCTTAAACAAAAATACCACAAAACTAGACAAATAAATAAAATATTTGGACCTATGTTACTGTAATATATTTGTGAATATATACATGCATTGCTGAAAAGTTAAACAAGTAAAAGTTCATGTCAAATATGAATATATTTTTTTGCACATCTTCGATATGTTGAGTTATTGTACAACTTAAGTATCAAACAACAAACGTTGACCAGTATTTTATTTTATGTCAGTCAAAAGAAAGGCATACAAAATATATTTTAAGACTAATTATACAATTTATTTATGACAAAAAGTAAAAGCATATAAAAAGCAGATATTAAGTTAAACAAAACAATTAATTGTACAATGAATTTATTACAACGAAAGTATTATATAATAGATTTGAACGAAAACATGTTTCTTTAGTTTTCTATAATTATGGGAAGTCCCATGGACAAATTTTAAAAAAACATTCTGTATAAAAAAAGAAAATAAAACAATTGAAAAGGGAGAAAAATCAAAAGTAATAACTTATTTTCAAAAACGTTTAATAAAAAATGATGCAGTCATTGCAAAACATATTTTACATTCAAATTTCACAACAGGTAGATCTTTTTATGCTGAACACTCTAGCCAATGCCCAAGTTTGGCTATACCTGACAGTTTTGAAGTACATGCGAAAAACTTGTCTGACCCCTATGTTCTACACTTAATTACCGATGCTATGTTTTCTAACAGTTAAAAAATCATCACACCAGTCTTATACAAAACACCATATGAAAGCTACATACCAAGTATGGTTCTTATTTGTCTGGCAGTGTCAGAGGAAGGATTTTTGAAAGAAATAACATTTAAAACAGCGAGAGAAAAAAAAACATTGGAAAAGGGCAATAACTCCAACATGACTTAACAGATTTACACGAAAAGATGGCCACCAATAGATCTCATCATGCTGAATATTTTAACCTACATCAAAATTTGGTTATACGTATCAATTTTGAAGATACTAGTGAAACTTCTTTCTGACCTATGCTCTATTTTAGTATCGGCTTCCATGTAATTCAACAGCGTGTAAGAGGACGAAGAGTTATGAAAAATTATTAACGGCGACAGACAATGACTGAAGCCAAGTGATGACAATAGCTCACAATTTCCTGACCTATAGTTATAACTTTATTTTTAGAATGAATATTCACAGGATCGATCTATTTATTAGTCATTCTCAAGTCTGAATCACACCTGCGCTTGTTCAGATGCATTATATGACATACTACAAAATTTTATTGATATAGCGCTGAAATGGTAAAGATCAAATTTCGTTGATAAGTTTAACCCGAATGATTCAGTCGTTATATTCCACTCACTATCAATCGCTACATTAACCTCGTGAGTCGGAGAGAATCGATGACGGTGAGGGCTTGAATAATTCGAGTTAGATAAACTTTCGAGGAAAAACTCGTTGCTCAGTTACAATTTTACGGTTAAAAAAACGCAGAAACGGAAAGCTGATGACAAGGCATCAGACCGGGAGACGGAATCAATTGACACTGTGTCTTCTTCCCTGTAAACATAGAAATATACATAAGAATATCAGATAACGAAATTGAATATATATATTAACAGTAAATAGATACAAAATTAAAACAAAAAGAAATAAGACAATATATAATCATCTGTCAATGACACATATGTACTTTATGGTACATGTAAACATATGTTGTAGTAAAAAATATTTGGTTTATACATTAAATACCATACTTCTTACTAAAATTATTTGAATGCTATTTAATCCTGAGATGCATTAAATAGAGATGTAGTTATACTTTTCTTACTTAAAAAAAAACGTTTTCAAACCATCAAGCTAAATTTTACCATATAGATTGACGAAATGAAAACAAGTATGATAATCTATAAACATATAATTTTAGGCAAAAAAAGGAGAAATACTTAAATAAATGCTAACTGTTGTATATTTCTCTCCCTACTCAAATTTACCGCACCTAAATATATACAATCTTTCAAATTCAAACTGAAAAATTCACATATAAAGAAACACTTTTCATGTAATACAAGTATTCGTGAATTGTTTACAATAAAGGACAAGTAAAAATAAATCAAGTGTAATAGAGGTTGGCAGCTAACAGGATTTTGATAGCAACATTGTGTATGTACATTTGTGGGAGAGAGCTTCTGACAATTGCTTGAGTCGAACATGATTTAGAAAATAACTACAGGTATGAGTATAGTAACTAGTTCATTCATATGTTACCATTGGATACGGTTGATATTTTTTAAACAGTTTCTTCAATAAAGCAGATAATTAGTTAATTAGATAATTATTAGATAATAATTAATTAATAACCAAGAAATGATATTAATTGTTCTTTACTTGTCCGATTTCTTGAACAAAAAATTATATGGAAAATTTGTTTGATGGAATTGAAAGTTGTATTGTTTCATTCATTTATTTATAGTATCGAATGAAGTATACATGAAGTAATAGGATTAAGGCTAAAAGCAGTTACAGAAAAATATTGAGCATGTAACTTATTTAAAATAATCCATAGTGCGTGGCTAATATAATCTGCAATTTGAAAAAAAAACAAAATAACTTGCAATTTGTTTCATTACATTCAATGTTATCTTGTTAAGTAATTTATCACTTCATCATCACTTTTTCCCTTGACTGATCACAGTGAGTTCATATGCTCCTTCTTGAGGTGGAAGGGGTGCTTTCTTTGTATGGTCCACATCACAGTAGATAGTACGGTCATCTAGACCATGGATGGCAGATTTCCCAGTTTTGGTCTTGGGTAGGTTGCTAAATGTTAGGTCAGCGTACTGTAATCCATCAGCATTTTTCTAAAATAGACACATTTCATTTAGCACATGTAATACACACTGGTAGAAAATAACAACAATTTACTGATCAACTTAAATATAACAAGTTAGAATCCCTCAACACTAATTACATATGTCGAAGAAGGTGTTCAGTTTTACCACGGTATTTGTTACTCCTATAGTGGTATTAATTAAACATAGATACTTGAAATATTAAAAAGATATCCTGGGAACCCTCAATATTAGACTATTATCCGAATAAAAAAATCATCAAAGCCTATTATATTTATACAACTATTCCCCATATTCAGTTAAAATTCCGACTCAAAAGAAGAAAATATCATTGTTAATCTAAACAAAAATTAAACACCTAGTACAAAAACGCAGTACTTAGTAGAGTTTCTTCATACTTTTCAGAGGAATCGAGGGAACCAAGGTTATAGCGGTAATCAAAATAATGTAATCTAGGGACGAAGACCAGTTATGGAAAACAGACATACACAACAAAGAACATAAAGTAATTAAAATCATACATACAAAGTAACAATAGCAAATGAACAACTCAGACTCCACTAAAAAGTAGGAGCATGGACCAGGCGCACAGTACGGTAAGCGTCCTCTGCTTTTCTAAAAATACCCGGACCAGACGAAAGAGGAAAGGAAAACTATGACACTATGATACTATTACTCTACTAGTATAGAGTGATGGAAAAGGAAAACGCATGACCTACTTCTAACTATACGACAGTCGCCACATGACAATTCATTTCATGTTAACTTTCCCTTCATCAGTGGAAATATTCCTTCAGCATCTGCGGATATATTTTTTATTTTCAAAAATCATAAATCATACCTCCATATACCTAAACTATGCAGACTTTTTATAACATGCTAGACTTCTTACAACTGGGCTTCTAGAACATGTTATATTGCAACAAGATCAAAGTCATCACTACAAAAGTTCTACTGTCGATATTATCAAATCAAAGGCCGTTAAGAGGTATTCATCTGCACCAGAGAACCCCTCTATTCAATTTGTCATAGTTTTTTTTCTTTCCTCTTAAATGGACGTGACATTTAATGAAAAACTCAGTGGATGTTTCTAGAAGAGGACCTTAACATACCGGTACATCTGTTCAATGCTTCCAGTTTCCAAAAAATGTCATCTTCATTTTCCTCTACCCTGTATATGTTAACATATACCTCTATACCTATAAAACGACAATGCGGTCATGTTTTCAAGGAACAAAAAAATCCAAACGAAATTTTTTAAGGAACATTCACGCAAACTTCCATAAAAATCTATCACAATGTTCTAGAGATGCTAGAAAAAAAGTTTTTGACATTGACGGTCGCCAAATGACGGCAAAAGCCCAATTGGCATTTTTAGCCAGATGAGCTATAAACCGTAAGAGATATCCAATATCTTAAATCGAAAAATGCAGATAGGGATTTTCATGGGGCTTTTAATTTAAAAACAAACTTCAAAATCAAACCAAAATTTTAAGTGTTGATTGGGTATGGCCCCCTTTGGTACCCCTGTAAGATTCACATAAGAAACCCAACAAAACGAATTTCAAAATCTAAGAAAACCTTTACTGAATGAAGAGATGTTAATCAGTTAAATAATTACGACCAAGGCAGTCAAACCCTAGACAGTTTGAAAAAGAAAGGACATACGTATGGACAAGTACAACATTTATACAGCCTTGAAATTTGATTGCAATTATACAATTTGACCAGAGCACAACTTCTGAAATCAATCCCAACCTTCCTTTTTAAGAATGATATTTTGTGGTACAATTTCAATGAAATCTATTCATTGTTCATCAAATTATCATAAGAGATCGGTAAAAAACCCCTTCATGGTCCCTTATAATTAATCAGCTCAAATCGCAACCAAAAAGTCAAGCTAGTCTACCTTTTTGAGGTATAACACCACATATTAAAATCTTAAACAGATATAATAACAAACAGTCAAGTTATTGTCCAAACATAATAAAAACTCTTGTTTCTGGTTCCATTTTAGAACATCATTCCTCAACGGTTCAAACATTACATGTAACTATAAATAATATCTCCGCACGGCTAAAGTGGTATTGAATATGATAGAACAATATTGTGGACATCTATATGCTATTACTGGAGGTAATTGGCTAAATTCTTGAACAAACCCCAAAATCAATAACAATCTTCTATTTATTGTTTGGAACCTCGTAATAAAGTTTTATCAAGATCAACTGACTAATATACAATAAATCACACACAAACCAAGACAATGACGATGACACATACACCAACAGCACCCCATCATAATATGCATTTGGTCGAATAAAATATTACATTTTCTCTACGTGGCCCCCTTTGACCCCTTATAAGTAGAAATCAAAGAGAAACTAGGAATACTGTGGGCAAGCTCACAAAGGAAATACCCTTGCTTTAAATGGACTAAAATAAAAATAAAAACCCTTGTTGGATATTCTCCAATAGTAAATACATTCCTTCATGCATATTTTCATATGATACCCAACTTTTCAATAAAATTCAATCAGGGGATTAAGGTAGTAGACCTGAGGTAAGGGAGGTAATCCAAATTGAAAGGATTTTAGTAACTAGAGCGTTTAAATAACTCCTAATATGCAAGCTTCTAGAACAAAAATGCCAGCCCCAGTAACTCTGCCTTTTTGAAGTATTGATTAAATATTTCAAATGGATACATTGAGGAATATATTTTATAAGATGGGAAAACATTTGAAATGATACCTTTAACGACAAACCAAGATTCCTTTAGATATAATATTAAAATTGAAATATAAAGTGATCTCTGTCATGAGACAGTACTGCTAACCAATAACATTGCCAGTTTTATAACTCCTTAGCCTTTTAGAGTTTAAAAAATATACATTTTGTTTAATTCTTTATAAGACTTTAAGCTTTCTGTTTTCATTTGTTGCTTTGTTCAGCATATGACTCTATCCAGCATTGAACTACGTTTAGCATATAAGTTTATCCCTTCGTGCAGAATTATAAATATTTGTGTGACATTAATTTGCAACTGTAGTTGACTCAAGCTGTGCCTGGCAATGCCTTTTCATCAATAATTTCATTATCATAATTTGATACTTGGTAACCTTATTGAATATTAACATGATTTTTGCCATTATGATTAATTATCAAAATAAAAAAATTATAGTTAAATGCCTTATCCTACTATCATTAAAACATTAGAAAAAACTACACGGTGAACTTTTATCAAAATTTGTTTATTGATTCGGATAAGAATAGTCCATATAATATCAGTTTTGTACGAAAATTTTTAATGTATTACAAAATAGAGGTTGTTGTATAGTCAATACCTGAAAATGACCCCCCTTTTTTGTTATTTTGTTAAATTAGAAACCTAGTATATCTTGTACAAAATGGAAAGAATAAAATTTGATATTAAATCTGGTATTAATCCTTTTAAAGTGAATTTGACTTAATATTCAGTTATTTATTTAAATATATTATCAAATGATCCTAAAAAACCAGATATGGTTCAGTTTGGCCAATGATTCAGATTTAAAAAAATACCAATATTTTAGTCTTTATTGTTCAAATTCTGCATGGTAAATTTTCTTATAAAATGACAAATAATGCGGCATAATCAGTGTATTATCATGTACAAATTTGAAGGAAATTGAATGGGAAATGTTTGGGGGTACCCCAGGTCTACTACCTTAAGATAGCTGCCGTAGTGGTAGTGAGCTAAGATAGCTCTTCAGTTTTTTGGCATTTGATGATTTTTCTGATGGATTATTTTGTTAAAAGTTATATGTGGATGATGTTTTTTTCTGATGTACTTTCTGAATTTGTGTTTGTTGTAAGGATTTTTATAGATTTTGAAAGATACTGTACATTAACTAATAATTTTGTGCAGATTTTGGACATATTAGTATTCAGCCGCCTGTAGTCATATAAGCGATAAAAACATGCCTGGAGACAATAGAAATAGAGACAAGGATAGTAATAAGACTGCTCAAACAATGTTAGTTCCTAAGAAACCAAATCAAGGAAATCCTCAAGGAAATCCACCAGCCAAGTGTGACAAACGAACACATTCAGATATAGCAGAGGACAGCATTGAAAATGTTGACATGATGAGTATTCACTCAGATTTAAAGGACATAAAAAGATCCCTCCAAGCAGGACACAGTTACACCTGGATCAATTGGTAAATCAAAGGTATCTAAAAGACCTGGTCACAAACATTGTTGGAAATTTATTAAATATCCTCAAGCAATCAATGACAGAAGAATTTAATGTTAAATTGAGTGAAAGAACAGAAAGACTTCAAGATAAAGTCATTTCTTTAAATTTATAAAATGATTCACAGATGGAAAGAGAGAAAAAGACAAACAAATAGATGAGCTGAAAGATATAGTAAAGAACTGTAACAACAGATCCATAGATGCATTAAGGCTAGGGAATTAAAATGAACAATATTCTAGAAAGCACAATAGTAGGAAGGTTAATTACCTTGAAAAAAGATATGAAAATCTTCGTGAAGAGTTTGTTGAAACTGTGAAAGAAGATCTAAAGGTGAATATAGAACCATCTGATGTGATTGCCATTCATCGTATTCCCGGAAAAGAGGGTGAGATAAGACCAGTAATTGTAAAAGTCAGAAATACAGAAGTGAAAATTGACATAATGAGAAATAAGAAAGGGCTTAGGAACAACATAAAATTCATGATGACATCACACAAAGAAATATTGGGCTGCTTACAAGATTAGGACAAAAAGAAGCTTTAGAAAATGCATGGTTTTATAACTGTAATGTTTATGAAAAATTGAAGGACAGTAAACAGAGGATAAAATTTGATCGATTTGATAATATAGATAAGAATTATTTTTTTTTAAAATTGTCAAAATCATATTTTTGTTTCACTGTAACTATGAGCATTATTTAGAAGTAAAGGAACTTATGATCCATGTTTTATTCAAAGACTTGTTTTGACTAATTCAAAGTTAAAAGGGGAATATTTTTTTTTTAAGTTTTATTCTTGGTCAATTATATTAACATTAAAATTTACTGAGTAATTATTTATTATTTTTTATTTATCTATTTATTTTATTTTTTTTTTATTTTGATTAAAATGTTTATTAACCATTTATTTATTGTTATTTGTTATATTGTTTATGTTTTTTTTTTCTTTTTGTTTGTTTGTTTTTTTTTATCCCTTCAGTTTCCGATTTATATTACATTATGTGATTAAAAACCATACCTGATCATCTCTTATATAATTTATGTATGTTTTTTTCATACTAGATTGCTGCTAGGATTGGGGTGCCAGTGCATGTCCGAGACCTTCGTTGCTGTGGCATCTCTTTCCTATCAGTTCAGTGTGAAATGGAGATATCAGTTCATATATATAAACGTTAATTTTGGTGTGGTGAATGAAAAGAAAGTAGGAGGGTCTCTTTTTCTTCCTTTATACACTACAGTAATGTTGCTTGTATCAAGGAAGGATCTTTAATTCATTACAGTGTTTTCCCCGAACTCTGCGCATCCGGTATGTCTGCGCTGACGTCATATCCGTAAATAGAAAATTGATAATCATCTGTTTTCATCCGTAAAACAAAATATCTATCAAGAATACAATACATATTTGGTAAGTTTCGTTCTTTCAATACCACTTGTAAGTAAAATTATTAAAAAAATCTCTAAAATTATGTAGAAGTCGATAAATTGACTGGATTAGAGGGGATTCCCTGATGTGTAATGACCCATGAAATGATGACCTAGTAAACAATGCACTACATGTGATTTAGAATCGCTTACCTGTTATACATTTTCATATATTAGCTCAAAACCCTGTTCCTTTCTTAATAATCTCCGAAAGATATGATTTGCCGTAAGCAAATTTAAACATATATAAGATAAACGAAAGTTTTATCTGCCATCATCACACAAGAGCGTCTGCTTTACTTTGACATTGACCTTAGATAGTGCTATATTCTGATTGGTTAGAACATCATTCTAAAGTAGTAAATAAAGAAAAAATTTCAATGTGTTAGTAATACTGATGTTGATGAAAAAAAAGACTTCTAGAAAAAAAATATTTCCTTTAATATCTTTTAATTTTAGACAATGCAAAAGAAAAAAAGAGCAAATTATAATTTAGAAATGTTAAAAGAGGCTTTTGATGATGTCAGAATTAGGGGAGAAAGTATAAGAGGTGCAGCTAGAAGACATGGTGTCCCAGAGAGCACACTCAGATTACGATTAAACAATATTACAGGGGTTGATAACTTAAGAATGGGTAGTCCGACCATTTTTACAACTGCAGAGGAGATTAAGATAGCAAGGCATTGTGTGTCAATGGCAGAAAAAGGTTACGGGTATGCACGATGGAAAATAATGGAAATGACAGCTAATATGTGCACTTTAAAAGGAAGAAACAAAGCTCCGACTAAACACTGGTTTTATGGTTTTTTGTCCCGAAATTCTAATGTCAAAATGGTCCAGCCTAAAAAAAAAGAGAAAAGGTCAGAAATGATGTCAAGGCTGAGTATATTACAAAGTATTTTGAGGAGTTGAAATGTATTCTCGATGAATACAGTCTTACAAACCAACCCTCACAAATCTGAAATGTTGATGAGACTGGAATCTTTCTTGACCATTCCCCGCCCAAAGTACTTTCTCGTCGTGGCCGTGATGCATTTTCTGTTACTTCAGGAAGGTCATCAACAACAACATTAGTGGCTGCAGTAAGCGCACTTGGTGAGACCATACCTCCTTACATTATACATAAAGGTCAGCGTCTGACACATGAGTTGGTAAGCAAAGGAATGGCTGGTACCAAATACAATACATATCCTAATGGATGGGTTAACACTGAGATTTTCTTGGATTTTTCAATAACCATTTTCTTGTCCATGTCACTCAACGGCCTTTAATTCTATTGTATGATGGGCACTCTACCCACATCACCATTGATATAATTGAATCTGCCAGGAAATCAAATGTTCATCTATTTGTTCTCCCTCCACATAGTTCTCACAGGTTGCAACCCCTGGACGTGTCTGTCTTTAGTCCATTCAAAAAAAGTTTGAATACTGAATTACACAAACGTATGCATGAGAAACCTAATTCAGTAATTACACGTGATCAGCTACCTTCATTCATTAACACTGCATACAACAGTTCTATGACCGTTACAAACATCATGTCAGGTTTCCGTAAGACAGGGATTTTCCCACTGAACCCAGAGGCTGTTCAGCCAAAAAGGTAAGTGCCACAAATTAATCCAGTGTCATCAACAAACAAGCCTAGCAGGAAAGAACGTACAGATATGAGGTCCATCAAAGTACTGTTTGCACAGAAAGTAGAAACATTTGAAAAGTCAAATCTGAGAAACCCAAGAAGAAAAGAACAACTTTTGTACCTCCCTATGGCGCAGCAATTACTGAAAAAACATTCAGAGACTTACTGATCCAGAAGGAGACAGAAAAGGAAAAAACTAAATCAAATAAAACACAGAAGAGGGAAAAGAAAACTGATGAGTTGAGTCAAACTGAGATAAAAGAACCAGCTCAAAAGAAAAGAAAACCATTTGAAACACCATATGCTAGCATTGAGAAAGAAATTCCATCAACATCAAATGCAGTGTCAAAAGCAAACAAATCAGTTCAAAATAAAACAAATGGAAAATTTAGGAAGGGGTCTTCAAAAGAAAACAAATCTAAAGGAAAAGGGCTTGCAAAGTCAACAAAAACAAAAATTTCTGAAAAGAACTCAAATGTTTTAGAGGATGGTGATGAACTTGAAGTTGAGGATACAGAAACTTGCATTGTGTGTGGAAAATGTCAGCCAGATGAACTGAGACTGGATATAAGCCTTAAAATTGTTAACTGGGCACAGTGTGATTGCTGTCTCAAGTGGGTCCATTTGAAGTATTGTACCGAGGAGGAACACATATCTAAAACTGATAACTTCTACTGTCCCTGGTGTTAACTCACAGAGCATCTTAAAAATATCTTGATTTTGTGACTGTACCATAGACATTTACAATAGATATATATTAATTGGTTATTAAAACTTATAACTGCCTAATCAGTTCATTTAATAAAAGAAACTTGTAGATTTAGCTCCACTTAAAAATCACATTATCACTAACGTATCACAACAACTACAATTCGAACCCATTGTTTTGCAACGTTTATTGGTTAAAATCAACTAAAACAGTTTGCTTTGTTCAATGAATGTTCTGAACAATTTGTAAAACTTAATTTGAAATTTCATAATCATTCCTTTATCCATACCCAGGTGTTTATTCTATGCATGCGCAGAATGACCGGACTTTCATTGTTTACAAGAAAGCAGCATGTTTGTCATATAGAAAACAAATAAATCAAATTTGCTAATGCCACTGGTAATAAAGAATGATTTCCTGAAAAAAACACTGTATGTAGATTTAGTATTCGAAATTTTAAAGGACAGTTAACCATGAGCTTATGTTTATAAAAGACTTAGGTGCGCAGACATACCGGACTGCTCCGTACTACTTTGTTTTTCCTTGCTGAAAATATAAAGCGGGAGTAAGTAGCATTGACTTTATTCTTTTATCATTTCTCAGAACATTGAAGTATTTTTGAGAATTTCGTGAATTTATTGCCAATTAAACTGTGACATAAATCTGATGCGTATTATGCATTGTATCAAGCATCATCTTTGTATATGTGATATGTATGTCTAGATCTGCGTGTGTGTTAGGCCTTATACTGTGTTAAATTATTTTTGTTTGACTAGTGTACTTTTTTATTCATTAGAAGATGTTATTACATAATGAGTATTGAAAATAATTTAACAGTTCTGTCTATGAATGTTCGTGTTCTTTCTAGAAATAGGAAAAAGAGATTAGATGTTTTAATTGGGTTAAAGAAAATGGAGCATCTATAGTCTGTTTTCAAGAAACACACAGTAGTGAAGATGTTTAAAAAAAATTGGGAAGATGAGTGGGGTAGCAAATGCCTTTTTAGTCACTGTAATAGTAGATGTCGCTGGAGTTCGTGTTATGTTCAAACAAGGTTTCGATTTTAATATTAATGATTCAAAAACTAACCCTAATTGGCGGTACATAGTACTGGATTTATCTTTATGTGAGCAAAGGTTAACTTTTGTTTTTGTATATGGATATAATACAGATGAATCATGGTTGTTTGATGATTTATTACAAAAAATTCTAGTTTTACTAATACCAGTATTTTATTATGTAGTGACTGGAACGTAGTTGAAGATTTTCACATATAATACTTTGAATAAAAAGATTGAAGAAGTTGTTGAAACATTTGAACTCCTTGATCCATGGCAAACTTGTCAACCTAACGATAAAAAGTTTACTTGGCGTCAATATACTCCTATCAAACAGAGTAGACTTGACTATTTTTTAGTAAGTGAAGACTTATTTTCACTGATGAAAAACGCAAAAATACTACCTCGCTTCATTACTGATCATTCAGTGATTATTTTCACATCTGCAGCTAGTCTTGGAAAGAGGGGAAGGATAATTCCAAGCTGTTGAGAGATGTTGAATATACACAAAAAGTGAAGACCTGTATTAAAGACACTATATCTGAATTTATCTTTCATGTGATATAGAAAACCTTTTTCATGTAAAATTTACTTGTGACGATCAAATTTTTCTTGAACTACTGAAGATGAAAATCAGATCAATGTCAATTACACATTGTATAGCAAAATCTAGAGAAGAAAAGGCAATTGTTTCTGACCTTGAGACTGATATACAAAATTTAGAAAATATTATAAATACTTCTCCTAATGAGGTAGTACAAACATCCTTGAACTGGAAAAAAAACAGAATTAGAATCTAAGAAGGAACAGAAGGTTGAAGGTTTACTTCTTAGATCCCATGTAAACCGGCATGAAAATGGGGAAAAGTGTACCCAATATCTTTGTAAGCTAGAAAAAAGAAATTTTGTAAAGAAGACAATGGGTGTAGTGATCAGTGACCGAGGTATGCATATATCTGATCCATCTGAAATATTATAGGAAGAACATAATTTTTATAATTTTTTTTTAACCTCTATTCATGTAGGGAAGTAGATAATTCAGATAAATCATTTTTATACAAAAAAACTCACACAGGAACAACAGGACCTGTCGGAAGTTAATCTGAATATGAGGAATTTTATATGTCACTGAAAGGTATGGAAAATGGTAAGAGTCCTGAATCAGATAGATTTACTGTTCTCAAATTTTCAGTATCAAAGTGTCATTACAAGTATACCAAAAGAGGGTAAAGATAGAAGGTATATTGGTAATTTGAGACCAAGTAGCCTATTAAATACTGATATTGAAATAGCATCAGCTGCTATTGCAAATAGACTGAAAACTGTGTTGCAGCTAATAATCAGTGACACAAAAAAGGTTTATGAAGGGTCGATTTATAGGAGAGAATACTAGGATGTTATATGACTTGATGCACTTCCTTGAAAATATTGATAAGTCAGGATTGCTTCTTATAGTAGATATAGCAAAAGCTTTTGATTCCATGAACTGGAACTTTTTAAAGAAATCTCTTAAAATTTTAATTTTGGGTCTTCGATCTGTAGATAGTTCGAGACTCGAGGCTAAGAGCGGTGTTATCAACAATGGACACTTATCCAATTTCTTCAATTTTGAAAGGGGTTGTAGACAATGAGACCCACTGTCTCCTTACCTATTTACAATAGGTGTTGAATTTTTATCATTAAAACTAAAATCTAATTACATTATCCATGGAATCTCTATAGATAATAAAGAAATGCTTTTAAGTCAGTATGCTGATGATATTTTTTTACATCGGATGGTAGTGAACAATCTTTAGATGAAACTTTCAAATGTTTTAACAGGTTTTCATCTATATCTTGTTTAAGGATGAAATCTTCTTAGACTAGAGCAGTAAGGATTGGTCTGAAAAAATATTCTGATAAAGTGATTTGTCAAACTTTTAAACTTCTATGGTCACATGCGAATTTCAAACTTCTTGGGATAGATTTCTCCCTTGACATGAGTAGCATAGTTTAAATTAATTTTGCTAAAAAGATTAAAGAAGTCTCGGCAATACTTAAAAGCTGGCAACACAGAAAGTAAACGTTACTTGGCAAGATTACTGTTATAAATGCTCTTGCACTACCAAAACTAATTCATCTGTTAACTGCACTACTAAACTTAGCTCTATCGCAGTTAAATTAACTAAATGTCTTGTTCCATAATTTTATATGGAATGGGAAGACAGACAGAATAAAAAAGAACACCCTTCTTGGAGATATCTCACAGGGAGGGCTAAACATGATTCATTTACCTTCTTATAATTATTATCTTATGTTATCTTGAGTTAAGCGTCATTTGTCAAATCCTGAAGGAAATTGGCAATCTTTATTACTATTAGAGCTGAAAAAATTTGGTAGTGACAGAGTCTTTAATTTCCAGAAAGATAATCTGATTGAAGTGTTAAATCGTGTTAAAAATCCTTTTTGGAAAAACATATCGTACAGTTTGTCTTTGGCACAGCCTATAGTTAAATCTTCTATAAAAGAAATTATGTCATTAGACATCTTAAACTTTGTACCAGTGAATGACTTTTTAAATTACGTTAATTGGAAAAACAGTTTTTGGAAGATATTGTAGACTGTAATAGTAAGACATTTCTCACATTTCACATTTCAATTAAACAGAAGACAATTACAAATAACTTTCTATTGTGCTATAACCGTTTATCAGATATTCCTTAATTTATCAAGGACTATGTTAAGGAACATTGTCAAGAGATAAATTTAAATGTTTTTGTACCATTTGATCCACTCATTGAAAAGATGTCAGTAAATGTAAAGCTGAAATTTATATAAAAGGATCTTGTGAATCATGTATTTGTCAAACCTCTAGAGAAATTGTTGAAAAGGGAAAATATTTTTAAAACTGAACTCAATGATTTGTCAATATATTTTGTAATTATGAAAAAAATGTTGTAAAGATACTTATCTAAAAAAAAAACTTTCAGTATAAGTTATTTCTTCGGATATTGCTAACAAATTCTTTTCGATACAAGATCAAACTTAAAGCCACACATTTATGTTCTTTCTGTGGCATGGAATAAAAAACTAGAGAACATCTTTTTTTATGATTGCCACATCACATATAACATTTGGCTGTTTTTCAATAAAAAAAAATAAGAAATTATTATGCTGATTTTACCTTCAGCAAAAAACAGATTCTATTAGGATTTACTGAGAAAAATATGTTTATTAATCTCATTTTTATAATAGCCAAAATTTGTTTACATCAATGAAAATTAAAAGGCACTTTTCCAACATTGATCAGATTGAAATAAAGGATTAAACAGTACCGATCATATGAACTATTCATTGAAAGTAAACAGAATACTACCAGAACTTATGATAAGTTTTGGGCCCTGAATTTGGGTTCTGAATTATGTTGTATTCTTTTTGTTTTCATTTCTATTTATTCATAAATTCAATAAATATTTGTCAAGTACATTTTTTGGAAGTACATGCATCAAAAGGGCATGAAAGTGTGTGTGCGGGCGTGTGTGTGTGCGTCTTATTTTCTTCTCGATCATTAGTATTATTATTTTATTATTATTTGCATTATATCATTAATTTAACTCTAATACATAATGTATTGAGTAGTCTTAGATTATAAGTGTATGTGATATGTCACCTCTCAAAACCCGTCAGGTGGTGGTAGGAGGATTATATGCAAAAATCTATTTTTAGTAACGACGGAGATTCAAATTTACCCCTCAAACTTTGTTTGCTTAATCTATTCACATAATTAGACCTCAAAAAATTGATATACATGTATATAGATATTTATTTTGGGGGGGGGATTTGGATATATGTTGTTACAATTTTACTAAAACTAAAACGAATTAAGATAGGTAAATCCTTAAAATAACACAATTTTAAAAGCAATATACTGTCATAAAAAACCATAAAAATCAGACTGACGAATTACCATATCCATTCTATTTCCCCCTTTTGACACTTTATTTTCAAAGGAGGCAAACCTCCAAATATTAACAGCCTTTCCCAATTTCACCAGGAATAATTTGTTAAAATTTCAAAAATCATCAGATAATTTTTATTCAAGCTATCGTAAATGAACGGAACAGAAGACAATTACAGATATCATTATATATTTTGGTGGTCGTATAAAAAGTTTGTCTGATGATCACATACATCATCTAATTTGTTTTAGGCTTCAGAGGTCCCACTCATTGCCTTTTTTAAATAAAAAGTTGTGCTCCTCTCATCGCTCATTTGTTCCTCTACTGTTACGAATCACAGTTCATTACTAAGCTCTTAAAAGATCCTTCAAAACAGGATATGTTGCGTGAATTAAATAATGCTTTTAGATATCTTGATGATATTTTTGGACTTAAATAATCCTTAATTCGACACTTTTGTTTAAGATATCTACCCAAAAAGAACTTAAGGAAACCAAGTCTAGTATAAACAGTACTCGTACACCTTTTCTTGATTTAGAACACAAGAAAATGGCAGCCTTCTTACAAAAATTTCTGACAAAAGAGACGATACTGATTTTCCTTTTGTTAATTTTCTATTCCTAGATGGTGATACTTCCGAAGCACCCTCTTCCTACGGTAATTACATTTCACAACTGGCCCGATTTGCTCGTGTTTGTAATAAAGTGTTTTTAATGAATTTCAATTTAAAAAATTTAAAATTTAGATTTTAATGAAGGCAATACATCCTAACCGGAAAAACTTTTGCATCAGGGGGATCAATTTCACAAACTTCTATTCTTTTTCACCGTTCAAAGTTTGATACAACAATATAATAGCATTCACAAGTTCTCAATTAAAAATGGTGATGTTCATCCAATTTGTATGGAAATATAGTCTATAAAGAACATTCTTTTAAACAAAATCCTATGGATTTATCAACTGCCCGTAATAGATTTATTCATAAAGGACACGATTTCAAAAGCAATATTCCTTTTTTAATCTCGTTTTGAGAAATACATATATTCAGCATGGAAAGAGGTGGTCATCCTATAGCGATCACTCTGTCTGTTCGTCTGTTACAAACTTGTCTCCGTGTGGTAACTTTTTTGTCTTTTGATATTTTACATTTAGGTAAAATCAAACTAAAGATGATTTATCTGTATACTCAAGGTCAAATTCCAGGTTTTTCTTGTGGTCAAAAACTCGTGTTCGGGCTGTATCTTTTTTCATATATATATATATATGGGTTTACTGCCATGGCAGGGTCAAAAGAAATGATTTCTAGTTACTTTTGTTGTCGGGGCCTTCAAGAGCTTACTTAAAGGTGTGTTTACACTTATTAAAGATTTTTTGGTGATCTCTGTATTTTCTATTTTCATAAATGTTATATGATGGGTGTATTTGTGGCTTTTCAACCCATCTGTTCCCTTTTCTATTATCATAGTGATTATTTCATCAATTGATAGTTTTTTTTTTCCTATAATACATGTAGTTAACAAGATATTGGCTGAACATAACAAAAAACTTAATATTTCACCTTTCAAGGAAAGTTGCCCAACATCAAATGATTTTTTCCTTATCTAAAGGAGTTTTAATGATATTGGCTTAAAACAGCAAAAACGACAATTTTCGCCTTTCAAGGGCAATTACTTTAAGAAGTCCTCGCTTTAAAACATCGACCCAATAGATATTTATGAAGAGCTCTAAAAGCTTAAGAAGGAAAGTGACATTTATTTTCCAACATCTCTCATAGTATTGAGATATATGTAGAAATTGGTCCCATAAGAAATACCCTAAGGATGCTAGTGACCTAGTGTTATAATTTTAAGGTTTCAGAAATTTTTTACAAGAAAGTTAACTAACGAAGGCAGACGACAACGGACGGCATGTGATGGCAATTTTTCACATGGCCTTACGCCAGGTGAGCTAACATAGTCGTAAAACGAATGTATTGTTTCTATACAAACAAATTAGAACGTCTGAAATATTCATTACTTTATAAGAAAAATACTGTATTATATAAATGTGAATATCATCCCTTGTAGGGTATAGTGTTGCACTTGCAAGCTTGGGCAATATAATATCTGCATGGAACAATATTCAGCAATGTAAATATTTACCGATGAGATAAAAATAGGCCTGGTGGGGGTGTTTTTCTCTATATAAAGGAAAAGTGGACTGTGTCAAATGTAACATAACACAATAATTTGGAGGTATAATCGCTTGATATCAAACAACTTAATTCACCAACTATTCCGCTTGTAGTTGTCTACAGACCACCTGACTCAACTATTCGATGGTATGATAAATTTGAAAGTGTTGCCGAAGAACTAGCAGCCAAAATAGAAAAATACTACCATAATGGGGGACTTCAACAATCATCAACTGAAAGACAGTAAAATGAAAAGCATAATGAACCCATATAACTACAAGCAACAAAAGAACAACGTTCCAATGTATCCTGCGAAAACTTAAATTTCACTGAAATTTTCTAAGTCCAAAGCCATAACCTCCAAAAAAAAATCCATCAACCGTAAAGTCGAACTTAACCTGCAACTTCTCGTAGTAAAACTACATACAAAAGATAAAGTCAATCGGTAAAAGCATTACAAAAAAAAATGCGGAAAACTGTAAATTCAATTAAATTTTCTAAGTCCAAGGGCCGTAACCTTCCGTAAAAATCATTCAACCGGGACAAAATTTAAGCTTAATCTGTAACTTTTCATAGTAAGACCGCTTTTTGTAATGCTTTTACCAATTGATTTTATATTTTGTATGTAGTCTAACTTTGAGAGGTTACAGATTAAGTTAGACTTTGATTACGTTTGAGAACTGAGTAAATGATGACATCCTATCAGCTATGCATCAACGGGACTTCTTACATGCTAAAGAATTAAAATTGTACTCAGATATTGATTAGGCATTGTATAAGAGAGCATGTAACATTATTGTATCCAAAGTGAGGGAAACAAAAAGGACATTTGTGGAAGTGAATGGTTAAATAATTTCACAAAGTGATGAAATTGCAAATGTTTTTAATGAGTTCTTTTGTATCATTGGTCATAATCTTAGGAAAAACTTTGATAATTCCCCGCCTGATGTAAAGCAACTTATGGACCCAAACTCATTTGTTATTCGAAATATGAGCAATGTGTTGGGTGAAGGGTATTTCATCAGAGCCAAGAAGTATTACTTTAGGTGTTCCTCAAGAATCTATCCTTTGTTTCTTGTTTTTTTTATAATATTTGTCAATGACTACGCATGACTGTTTAGTTAATTCACATGCAACTATTTATGCTGATGATACATCACAAGATGTTGCTAGTGAATGTGCAAATGTAATTGAGAGAAAATAAAAAGAAAATATTGTAACTCTTTTCAATGGATAAAGTCTAACAAACTTAAAATGAACCTTAAGAAGACTCGGTGCATGCTTTTTGGCACAAAGCAGAAACTATCTAAATGTAGAAGGATACGTATTAACATAGATGATATTGTAATAGAAACTGTTGAAAATTCTGTTAATATTGATTGTAATTTATCTTGGTCTTACCATACTGATATTTTAACTGATACAATTTCAAAGAAAAAGTGTCTTTGAAGTTTTATGTCCACTGAAGCTATACTTAAGGTATACAACTCTATGATAGTCCCACATTTTAATTATTGTTGTACTGTATTGTCCAATTCAAAACGTGTAAGCAATGTAAATAAATTATTTGAATTACAAAAAGGGCCAAACATATCATTTTATATGTGCATAATGTTACGAAACCATCACATATATTATTTGACAAATTGAAATGAATACCAATGCCTGATTATTTTATACACAGAAAAGCAATACTAGTGTTTAAGTCTTTGAATCAATTAACACCTTAGTACTTATATGCTTTTAGATTGTTCATCAAATAAGATCTTGAAATACTACACAGGCAAATGTGCCACACATGAGAATCATAAGGTTTACATCATATGATTATCATATAAATCGAGCACCATATGATAATCATATGTTTCGGTTTACATATCATAATCGCATGATTATCATATGATAATCATATGTTTTTTACAAACATATGATTGTCATATGTTTTTAAGCCAAAATTACCATATGAGAATCACATTATAATCATATGACTATCATATGATAATCATATGACTATCATATGTTCAATATCATGATTGTCATATGATTACCATATGATTGTCATATGATTACCATATGATTATCATATGAATCGAGCACCATATGATTATCATATGAATCGAGCACCATATGATTATCATATGAATCGAGCACCATATGAATATCATATGTGGCACATTTGGCTGTGAAGAGAGAGTGAACTTGATATATTACTTGTGCCAAGAGCCCAAACAGAATATTTTAAACGATCATTCATTGTATCAAGTAGTTTATTATGGAACAATATGCAAACAAATATTAGAAATTCAAAAAGAGTTTCAAAAAAGAATATCTAGAAAATTATTCTTTAAATGTTACTGCAAATATGTAATACATTATTATGTGTAGTAATTGTTTTTTTATGTCATTTACTGTGTTACATTTAATTGTTTTTTGATTCTTTATGTTGTATACTATGTACATAGATGTATATACAGGACCATACTGTAACCTAGTCCAAGGACTAAAAAGCTATTTTGTTTAAATAAAGGAGATTATTATTATTTCATAATTATTACTATGTAAAAGCAATAACTCTATTATACCAAGGGAAGTTATAAGAGTAAGAAGTAAGAAGTATTATGATTTGAAGATTACATTGGTACAAAAATGGAGGGATTTACTTCGTATATTCTATATTAAAGGACCTGCCAGGTTTCTAAATAGGCAATCTATAAAGTTTTCATCTATATATTGTAGTCCAAAACAAAGTTATTCTTGACAAAGATTCAAATGATTTGTTAATACTTACATATCCACCAGGGGATTCAGTTTTTGCATATTCTGATTGATTGGCATACACATCTGCAGAGTTGTTGTTCACAGCTAAAACAAAACAAAACATGTATATATAAGTTGTAAGATATAGCCCAACAAGTAACGGAAACAGCAACCAATAAAGCGACATTCTACGTTTGAAATGAGTCAGTCCAAAGGCAGCTAACACTTTCTTGATGAATTTTCCTTTATCACTCTACAAAAGAAAATCAGTGGCCCATAAAACAGTAAGTTGATATCAGACAGCAACCATACAGCCTCCTCAAATTGTACGACATCCCGATGCAAATGGAACTACTAAGACCTGCTTTTCAATATATGGCATAGCAATATGTTTCATTTATGATATATACAGAATATTACATGTCAAAATCAGTATTACATGCGGTATCAACCCTAAGCCACAGGTGAAATATGTCTAGGATATGTCTAGGGGTATGATATAGGGTATGCAATGTAGGTCTAGAGGTGTGATCTAGGGTATGCAAAATAGGGTAAATGACATACGCTGAAACAAACCCTTATAATGCATATACAAAAAGGTATATTATCTAAATAATGGTCTGAAAAGCGATATACTTTAATAAAACTTGTAGTAAATAACCACAAAGATGCTGAGAAAAGTGCGTAGAAAATATCGTCATTGAACAGGTTGAAAATATCCATTATGCTGGTACAGATTTTGTCTTTCAAGGGCAATAAATTCAACAAGGAGTTATCCAACAAGTTTGACTCAAGAAAACTTTGGTAGGACTTATCATGAGGATCATTTCAGCAATTGAAAGTTTCTTTCTATCTATTATTGTTTCCAAAACATTCGCTGAAAACTGTAAAAAAAGCCATTTTTCATCTTTCAAGGGCATTACTCCTCCAAGGAGACGCCTAATAGCTTTGATCTCTGAAGACTTTTGAAGGTCTTATAATAAGGATCATTTCAGCAATTGAAAGACTTCGACTAAATATATCAGATTTGGAGATACATGCAAAGTAAAAACTAAAGTCTGACCCCGATGTGCTATTTTTGGTAACAGCGACCATGTTTTTCGACGGATCAAAAATCTCCACATCAGTCAGTTTGGTTCCAATTGGTCAAGTTGTGTCAGAGGGGAAGGTTTTGGAAAGAAATAACATTAAAATACCAAAAAACGTCAAAAAGGGTAATAACTCAAAACATGGCTTAACAGATTAAAATGAAAATTTGACAACAGGTAGATCTCATCATGTTGAACATGTTTACTATTATGTCAGAATTTGGCTAACCCAAACAGTTTTGGAGGTATATGTGAAAAATTACTGTCTGACCCATATGTTCTATTTTTAGTAAAAGTGGCCATGTTTTTGACGGATCAAAAATCTTCATATCAGTTCTATGTGGGATACCCCAAGAAACATTCATACCAAGTTTATTTTCAATTGGTCAAGTGATGTCAAGTGAGAAGAGTTTTGAAAAATTGTTGAAGACGACAGACGCCAAGTGATGGCAATAGCTCACAAAGCATTCGGCCAGGTGAGGTAAAAAGGCATTGGCATTTGGCAGTTTTGCTGTACTAAACAGTTTTGGATAATATGCAAAAAAGTCTTACCATTATGTCGGCTACGTTTTTTGACGGATAAAAAATCCCAGAATAATTTCTATACAGTATATGCAGGAACTTTCATTCCAAGTTTGGTTCTATTAGTGTCAGAGGAGAAAAGTTATTGCATTTCTAGAGAAAGAATGTATTAAAATTTCAAGCTGCTGTGATAATAAAAAACTGTTAGGGACACATTGAAAACGGATAACGTAGACTGAGATAAACCTGAGAATGCCAACTCATCAACAAAAATATGAATTTGAGGTACCCTCATGCCTCCCATTTAAAATTCTTCTTTGTCGTAAAGAACAATTAAGCATTTTTGTATCTAGTTATACCTCAGTGAGGCAGAATTCATTTTTTTTTTCATTTTTTTTATTCTTCAAACATACATTCTTGAAAACTCTATAATCAATAAAGGCATTAAAATGCAACCAAAAGTCCCAGTTGGACTTCGTGCAGGCCGTTTTGCCAGTTACTCTGTTGTTTTTATTCCAAAACCTTATTCTTCGTTGTTTAAATTGTTTTGTTTTGTTTTATTTTGTTTTTTTCTGTTTGTTTAATTTGGTCAATTCAGAAATAATTTAATAAGCACTTAATCGGGTGAAAAAGATTTGAAATTGGTCTCACGTCTTTCTGTTATGAAAGGAACATTTGCACATTTGCCTATTTCCTCAGCAGCCTTTATAGGCAACAACACTATATGATACATACACAAATTTATCTGTGTCACCATTGTTAAATATATTATTGAAAGCATATTTACAGTTTCTACGAAAGTTGAAACAAATTCCTCACTGTTTTTTACCTCTGCTTTTTTGAGATACCGGTGCATACTGAACTATTGTACAGCATGTCAGTCCTGTTCAATGTACCTTTAAGAAACAGAGCCTATACTCATTTTGTTGGTAAGATTCATGATTCCCAAGCAACCCAGTTAACCAAGCACTGCCAACACCAGCGCCATTATGCGATTTTGAATGCTGCTTTAACGTTTCTTCTATAGTTGTACCCGCAGGACACCAACACTTACCAGAGATAAACGATCTTGCAACCACAATGCTAATTGCACCTTGAGTCAAAAGCTCAATTAAACCAGGATGTGATGTCTCACTATGGGTAAAAAAACGGAAAATTATGTAAGGTAACGAGCATAATTTCGACACCCCAAAACTGAAAAAAAACAAAGTCAGACATAAGGAAAAGGAATTGGCTTTTTACTGTCCTTGCCCTTTTTCTTCTTTCAAGAGCCTCTAATAAGGTTTAATGACAATGCATAGCTCTACTATAGTTACTTTTCTCTACAAATCACCCCATTTAAGGAACCAGATCCTATCATACCAGCTTCTATAAGAATTTCAGGAAGCCCCTTCTATCTTCTTTCAAATCATTTTCGAATAGGCACAAACAATATGAAATATTTCAATTATAATGATGTGGTTTCCGAAACTTTCGGTTCTAAATAGGAAAAACTTTAATGCAGACACGTTGTTACAACATTATTGTCCAACCATCTTTGCTACTTCCTCTGAAAATCTGAGACTCTCTTGTACTGCTTTATAATCGGTGACTAAGTTGTTAATTACAAGGTAATAATTAATAGTTGTCAATCTTTCTGGGACACCCCCGAGAGTAGTTTGAAAATTCATTAATCTGGGGACTTCCTGGGACACAAAGGAAAAAAATGTAAGTATCAATCATACCATGTCTTCTTTCATAGAAAATTCATATTGTAAATCAAAACCAGGAACTTCCCTATCAGAAACAGAGTATGGTGGACATTTTCAATCAGCAAGGGAATTTTGAATTTTAACAAGGACACTATTATGGGCAAAACCCATATCATTAAGCAAGTTGTAAAAGGCCATCAAAATATATGATGTGAAACTATTCATGAATGACGAAAATCGACTTAATCTATACAAAAAACGTAAAACAAATAACGATGAACATAAAAACAATGACATCTACAGAACTAAAGGTTCAATGTTTGGTACAGGCATATATAGCACGTGGCGGGATAAAACATGCAGTGAGCGCTCAACCTAACTTCTAACATGGGACAGTGGTGGGAAAATATAAAAATAGTACAACTACAAAAAAAAATTGTCGAATTCGGATTTTACTAATGAGATCAATACAGAATATAAACACCTTAAAAATCAGACAATGACAACCAGATGTAAATACCTCGACAGAGTACTCGATGTTCATGTAAGCTAGTTCTAAATCAAAAAACAACTGATAAGAACACCTAGTTAACTCAAACAAAAGTATCATTGAAAATAGGTCATAAAATATCTAAGAAAAAATAAGATATTCCTGAAAATTTGGTACCTCACTTCTCCAGTAGTGTCAATTGCAAGTTTTCAGCTCTTTAATTTTGGTTACTAAACTTCGTCTTGCTTAGCTCTGAAATATATGTATCATGAAGGTAGCCGAACTTTACGATTTCTTTCTTGAAGAAAATTTCATTTTCAATTATTTCCTCAAGATTAATAAAAGAAGTTTATTCAACGGCCCATAATTCAATTTGATGCTGTCGTCTTCTCTCCTCATATGGACTCCTCCATCGTTCAGGATTACTAATGTTTTTACTTTGAAATATATTATGGTACGGTGCTTCACAGTCAAACATGTCTAAGCCCGTTATTTGCGTCAACAAAGTTTCGTCCAACTACTGTTCAGCTGCCTTGAAAACATTAGTTTCACCAATAGAATCGAACCTGGATAGCCTATCCTTGAACTAAGAACCATTTCATCTGACAGACTTCTGCTTTTGTTTCACAGAAAATACACTCCGGGGAAAACGATACACAATCTTGCTCCTTGAAACGCTTCCTTCGCTTGTTCACGGAGCCACTCAAAGATGTTAAGGCGTCTGTTTTCTAAGCCCCCAGTCCATCAGTTTTTGTTACAAAATCAGTGGTTATCACAGTCACTAGAACATGATTCAGGAAAGCACTAGCAAGCAGCATAAAATCTATGGCCAGAGTCAGCTGGGTCGACAAGACGTTCATTCGCTCCATCATTTAATTTCATCAAAGCCCAATATGAACAAGAAACGATATAGAACTGAGAAAAATGAATAATACAAACAGGATTCCTTTCCATTTGTTCTTTATTTTGTTTTGAGTCATCAAGTTTTCTCCATCTTGGTCTATTAAACTTAATCACAAGAGCAAACTATAAACAAAAGGGAGTATTATTAAACAAATGACAACACGCAAAAATGATTTAAATTTAAATGAGAATATATATATATATATATATATATATATATATATATATATATATATATATATATATATATATCGCAAATTTGACAGTTCTAAGTAATCACAATATTTTAGTCACTAGTACCTTCATGCCTTGTAGCAATCTTCAAGTGAACAATATGACTACATTGTTAACGGTAACGTTTATGTGACGTTACAATAGTTATATAAAAGGGAATGAATTACTGTCCATTCAACGATGGTTTAAACTTTTCGATAAAACGTTTTTCTTTTAATTTTCGAAGACCCTCATCGGAGGATTTCATTTTATAAAAGGGAAATATTCAAAAAAAAAAAAAACGCCGCGCAAGTGTCTATGTGCGCACTAAGAGGTATATATTGGTAGGCGGGTTCTCTAATTTGTTGTCTATGCACACGCATCCTGTCAAATAGATGGTCACCTGTTTGGCCAATGTAAATTTTGCTGCAATTTCCACATTGTATGCAGTAGATCAGGTTTTCTGTTTCGCAAGTCATGTTAGCGTTGGTGAAAATTGACATGTCTTACAACGTTTATCATTACATTTTGACACTGCAAATTGTTCTTTGTCACCATCAGGATCGAATCTAGCTTTTGTTAATAGTCTTCTTAATTGTTTCGGCTGTCTTTTACATTGAATTAAAGAATTTTCATTGATATGTCTTTTCAATGAGGCACTTCTCGCTATTATCGGCAGATTCGATTTAGCTATATGGAAAATATTTGTATTGCGCGGGTTGTGATTTATGACCAATGGAATTTCTGATTTCTTAAAAATATTGTTAACTCTTCTAACCGCTGATCCGTGTTTCGGAATCTGTAACTCCTGCACAGATCTTGCGTGCTAAACAATACGGGATATTTCTTTTGGTATGTGTTGGATGACAGGATCTAAAATCAAGGTATTGGTGGGTGTCCGTACTTTTGCAGAAAATGTCAGTAGTAATTGTTCCATTATTGTTGATCACTAAAATATCCAAAAACGACAAATTTGTACGGCTGATTTCACGGGTAAATTTAATCGAGCTATGGAGGTGATATTAGAAAGCAATTCATTTTGAACAAATTCGTGGAACATTTCTATGTTTTTCAACCCAGTATTGGACGGTGCACCTGGTCCATGCTCTCAGTTTTTAGTGGAGTCTGAGCTGCTCATTTACTTTTGTTACCTTGTATGCATGATTTTAGTTACTTTATGTTCTTTGTTGTGTATGTCTGTTTTCCATGTCTGGTCTTTGTCCCTGAATTATATTCTTTTGATTACCGCTATAACCTTGGTTCTCTTGATTACTCTTTCAGAATATCCGTGAATTTATTCAACATGTCTTCTGAATAGTTCCAAATAATAAAACAATCATCAAGAAAGCGTTTCCATGAATTTTCAATATAATTTGCGAACCTTTGACTGAATTCGTCTTCAACTTTCTGGTATAGTTTTTGCTCAAGGTATCCCATCACAAGTGTTGCATACGTGGGTGCAAACTTGGTTCCCATAGCAGTTCCACGAATTTGTATATAATTTTTTCCATCAAAGAAAAATGAATAGTTTTCTAATATTAATTTTCCTGCATCCAATATAAAATCAACAGAAAAACGATCTGGGATAACATTTCTATGTTTTTCAACCCAGTATTGGACGGCTGTAATTCTGAGATCGTGTGGAATGTTTGTGTATAAGCTGGTCACATCAAAACTAACAAGTATTGACTTTGGATCAATATTACTTGGTAGATGATTTAGAAAATCGATATCGTCTCGGATATAGCTAGGAACAAAATGACAAAGTTGTTTAAGGATTATATCGATAATTTTACTGAGACGATGCGTAGGACACATGGGTTCAGCTATTATCGGTCGTAGATTTAAGTCGGACGGCGATCTTACCTGGACTTATTGATTATTCTGTTCCTTAACGGCCTTTCGATTTATGCACTTTCGGTAAACCATAGAAATTACTTGTGCTGTACTCGAAGTTTGTTAGGCAGTCTATTTCCTTGTTAGTTAGGCATTCGTTATGGGTACCCACTAAGTTGTTAATATGACCCATTATTCGTTTATCTATATTCCTAGGAATTTCCGAGTAGAAGGACATGTCATTTAAAAGTTTATATGCAAGATTTCTGTAATATTCAATATCTATGATTATTATTGCACCCCCTTTATCGGCTTCTTTAATACTTATAGATTCATCTGCTTGTAGTCGCTTCAAAGCAGCTAATTCTAATCGAGATAAATTTTGTTTTATACCTTCATTGTCTTGCAACGGGAATCGAGATAATGTATTAATATATTGCTCCAAGTGAGTGTTGCGGTTTTTCTTTGGAGTAAAATTCGACTTGTTTCGAATCAGCGAATCGTCATCTTCTGTATCTCTATCCGCAAAGTATTCAGTTAATCTCAATTTTCGACAAAATTTACAAATATAGTTTTGCAATTCCTCGGTATTTGTCGACAGGGTGGGTGTAAATTTTAGACCTCTAAAAAGTAACTTAATTTCATCATTGTCGAGGTGCCTTTTTGACAAATTAATAGTTTTAGGGTCTATTCGGGAATCTCTTTCGGTATTGTTTCTTGCGTGTATTTCTCCCTGTCGGCTGTTTGTTGGCCCGACACTAAAAAATGAATTCTTCCCTGGTTTCTTGGTGTAGAGTTTTGGTATTGAGATCGAGTTTGTTGTGTTTTGTTATTTCTAAGGTTCTTATTCTGGTTAAATCTGGGACTTACTTCTTTTGTTTGCTTACCGCTTCTTAAAATTTCGGAATACAGTGGTTTGTCCTTCTGACGATTTTGAGATCTAGAACGAGAACCTTGTCTATAGTTAGTATTTACTCGTCGTCTTCCTTGTGGAGTTGATCGTGATGATCTCAATGTTTGTTGTTCATTTCTCTGATTATAGTTTGGGAATCGTCCTGCGCGGCGACCGTTTCCGTTTCCTCTATTATTTTGTCTAGAGGTGTTCCTGGATCCTCGGTTTTGCCTATTAGTATTGGTACCTTTTTTTTTTACCTTTCGTTTCATTTTTTGTTTGTCATTCGGAGATTCTTGACCATATGATTTCACATAGTTTTCAAGAAATAAGGCTTTATCTTTCCATAATTTCTCGGACTTTTCCTCTTCTCTAGAAATATCCTTTGTTCATATTTCTTTCATTTTATCGGCAATAGCGCCAGTAGAAACTTTAGATATTTCATTCATCATTTCACAATCGGTTTCCTCGTATTTTGTTTTATAGCGAGTATGTTTATTTTGGATGATTGAGATATCGGTTCGGAATTTTGTCAAAGCAAGATTCCATCGGAGTTTAGTTTCTTCTAATGGTTCGCCTTTAATTTCTTTAATCAAATATTTTTGATCGGCGATTCTAAACCGATCCAATTATTATAAGTTTCAACATATCGTTGGCATTTCATGGCATTCCAGAAGTATTGCTTTCTTATGTTTAGCAATTTTCTCCAAGATTTCCATATTTGTTTGCGTTTTCTATTTGCCTCCTTTTCCACGTTGGCTTCATTAAGTTGTAACATCCAGTTCGGCTGGGCATATATATATAAAGGTCTGAAAATTTCCCAACAATGTTAGAACTGTCAAATTTGCGATGCAAATTTTTGGTCGTTCCCTCCGCGGGACTCGAACTCGTACCGCTGTGACATCTATGTTTATAAATAAAACATTTACCAAATGATACCAACTGAATAGGTATTTTTGGGTACTGAATATCCAGGAAGATATACGAAAAGTGGTTATTACTGAATTTAGTGTGAAATCTTGTAGGGTAGATTTACAATTTTAATTTGCTTACATTGTTATACACTTGAAATAATTTATTACAACTTGTCATAAAAATTATTTGATCAATTGAAAGTTTTTTTTATACATATATTATACTTTTAAAGATAATGGCCGAACACTGCAAAAATTGTTAGTTTTGCATTTCGAGGGAAATAACTCTTAACAAAGACGCGTCTGACAATTTTGACCCCTTTTAGACTTCTGTACGACTTATCATAAAGACTATTATTATAAGGTTTGTTTCTATTTATATATTTATTATAGTTTTCAAGATATTGGCTGTCATTTTTCGTCTTTCAAAGGCAATAACTCTTTAAAGAAGGAAGGTCGCATTCATTTTCAAATATTTCTTCTAGTTTTTTGAGATATACGTAAAAGTTGGTGACGACCATTGTGGTGTAAAAATAACAACGACAGCCATGTTTCAGGCTTGATCTACATAACTGAAACATTTTGAAAGTATATACCTTAAGAAATTTGATGACCAAGTGTGGTAATATTAATCCACTAATCGGTTTCAGAGAAAAAGATTTCTGCAAAAATTGCTGCTGACCACTATGATCTATTTTTAGTAATGGTGGCTATGTTTTCGTCAGATCAAAAATCTCTACATCAGGTTTAGGCAAAATACCCTAAGGAACATTCATACCAAGTTAAGTTCTAATTGGTTCAATAGTGTCAGAGAAGAAGAGTTTTGAAAAATTGTTAACAACGACTATGGACAACAAAGCCAATGCCTAAATCACTTATTCACAGATCACAGCTTGTTCCACTATGAATAAAATTCTCAGAATGGTCCTGGAAAAGTCACTTTCCATAATATGATACGGATCCATTATGGACGCACAACAGTTTATCAACGGGTTTTCATGTAAACTCTTTGAGATGTTTAGGTTTCCTGCATGCACGATACCCAAACGCACACTAAACGCTGACAAAACGAACGATAAATGAACGCTCCTATCGTTTAAATGCACGACAAACGAACGCTCCCAGCATGCGTTTAAACGTACGATAAACGAACGCTCGTATCGTGCGTTTAAACCCACGATAGTCGAACGGTGAAAATAATAATATTAAGAAATAATGAAGGAAGAAAAAATAGAAAATAAAATCATCAAAATTATATGAATTAATAAAAGCAAAAAATATAAAAATAACAGTTGATTCATGGAAATAATCCAAGTACAAAAATAAATGAACACTGCCATGGTGCGTTTCAACAAACGCTCCCATCGTGCGTTTAAATGAACGCTTCTATCGAGCGTTTAAAGGAAAGCTCACACCGTGCGTTTAAACGAACGCTTCTATCGTGCGCTTAAATGAACGCAAAACAATGCATAAGCGCACGATAAACGATGCACGAACATTAAAATCGGAAACCTGATCGTTTCAAGGAGTGTATCACGCATGAATTGTTTAAGAAATTGTCTAAATTGCAACTTAATTGATACAGATTGTTGCGGTACGACATGGTTTAGTACAGATTTAAATTGGTCTGATACGGATATAACTCTGTTTAATACGGAAAGATGTGTATCACAATTATGTACTGCGGATACACAGTGGTGTAGTATGGTTTAATTAGGGTCTAGTACAGGTAAGTACGGTCTGATCGGGAAAAGTACGAAATCGCTACAGAGCAGTACGGACGAGCCAGAATATACGCATTGGCACAAGTTTTGACACCGTTTTGCCACAGACTAAAACGAATCAGTACGTTCTAATACGGTTTGGTATGGATATACTGTGGTTGTTTGATCCATAGTAAAAGTTTAGCATGCATTAAAGTTGTCAAGAATATACAAGTACCGGTACTACAGCAATCTACCACAAATGACTTCGGTTTCTTTACGTAGAGGTTCAGGCTAATACAGATCGCAATGTACATGTATGATGCTGGATTGGATATGTAGCTAACCTGGCACGGCGATCCTTGAATGTGTGACTTAAGCATATTTTTTTTTTGTAAATAACCTCGTTTATTTTCTAATTATGCTTTAACATAAGTTAAAATTTGGCTTAACCTGAAGGTTTTGGAGATATATGTGATGAACCGCTTTCTGATCCCTATGTTCTATTTTGGAAATAGCAGTCAACTTTTTTCACAAATCAAAAATAAAACTGGTTATTTTGCACCGTACATCCGAATGAAGAACAATTTCTGTCGAGTAATTTCTGAGGAGAAGATTTTTAAGTTATAACATCAAATAGCAAAAAAAGGTTCATAGAGGGTCGAATTCCAACACATGTTTACAGATGATTAAGAAAATTTGACCAAAGATAGTTAATATTTTGCTGAACTCTAACCTCTGTCATAATTAGGCTAAGCGTATAAATTTTGGAGATACATGTGGAGACGTTAAAACTGCTGTCTGAGCCCTTTGTTTTTTTTTTTAGTAATTGCGGATCCAGTCATTAATAGTCAAGTTCTAATCTGGACATCAGGAATATGAATGCTTTTGGCCCCAAATTTCTTAAATATTAGTCTTAAAACCCAAAATCAACACCAGTCTGACCATTCTTGACATTCCTTTCCTTTAATACGAGTTATATAGTTAAATTCTATGAAACGCTTGCTTTTAGCCCCATTTTGCCCAATAATTATAGGACGGCAGGGGATATAACCCTATAAATCACTACCAACCTTCACTTGAGGATTAGGAACCATTGTACAAAATTTTATTAAGATCAAATAATTGATATTCAAGTTATGGTATAAAAACGAAGCGTTGTTAATGTCGGCGGGGGGGGGAAAGGGGGTAAGTGATAGCAAAAAGTTGAATGGCTTATGGCCAGGTCAGTTATTTCTTTCAATTTAGTATACACTTTAGATAGATTAAAACGTGCAGATCATCAGCTACGGATGATTTTAGTCTTTTCAGTATGTTATATTCTTAATGAAGCTAAGATTCTTTTAACGGAGATCTCAATTTTTTTATTGACAATATGCTTGGATTGTAAGGCAGCATGTTCTGGATGCTTTATCTTTGGGTGAATAGTTGAACTCTGTAAATCATACATAGTGTCCCCAAGATGTTTGCCTTGTGTTACATTACAATATTCAGATATTTACTTAACATAATAATAGTTCGCAAAACTGAGGATATCATCACTCTTGGCAACACTATTTCGGAATACAAAAAAGGTAAGCTTTGAGCGAAAGGACACAAATCCGATTGGGGAACGATTCTTTGGAGGTTGTATCTCTAATCTGCATGGAAAAATATCCGAAAGTTAAAAATTACTATTAACAAGACCATATGCTGAAAAAGCCTTATTTTTTATCATTAACATCTTCAAATATAGAAATTTATATTTACTGGGAAAACTGTGAGCAAAGATCACTTGGTGAAACCCCTCACTTCCCTCCCTGAAACCATATAGGATACCCCAAAAGTGATTTAAGCATTCAGATTGAAAAACAAATGACAGTGTTCACATTTTTCGTCAGGAGACCCCAAAAGTTATTCAGACGGAAAGACAAAATAGGAGGTGCACAATAACATCCTGTAATAAATAATATAAGAAAGTTTCATCAAATTCCATTAAGTGGTTTCAGAAGAGTTGTGGATTTGAACGGGGGATTAACGAACGGACGGACAGACACCATGATCACTATACACCTCCAGCTTTTTAAGCAGGGGTATAAAAATGGCTTGCTTTAACATTTCAAAATATTTTTATATATAATTATAGAAGATAGCTGCAACAGATTTTGAATTAGCATTTCGGATTCTATATAGGAGAACCAAAACACATACAAAGCGTCATCTCGCCACACCTCCAAGATCTTCAAGCACGCAGATGTTCAGAAATAAATAAGGTTCACAACTAAATTACTGAGCAAAGAACTTGCGTCGGACTCAACAATTTATATGGCTGTTATGGTAGAATGCTCATGAACTGACTCTCAACGGCTAGGGATATTTTATCAAAGAACTTGAGATAAAGGATACTACATGTGAAGTCAGCCTCATATCTTGACCTACACTTAGAGTTTAATGGTAAGGAACAACTACTGACCAACAATACGACTTTTCATTCTGTACTATCAATTTTCCTTTCATCTGCGGCAACGCCCCTTCAGCACCAGATTTCATATCACAACTCATGTTATGCCAGAGCTTGCTGTAACTACACTACTTTTTTGCACCGCACTAAATCAACAAACTTAATATATGGATTAGAATGCAACTTGTGTGGTTTAATATATGTCGGAGAAACGCAAGAATGATTAAATAAAAGAATGTGCGGTCATCGTTCGGGAATAAACACCACCAAATTCCCGACAGTTTATCAACACTTTAATAAAACAAGATCATTCAATCCTTTCCATAAAAGTTCGTATTTTAGAAAAAAAATTACCATCCTACGAACAGTCCCGTTCCAAGTGAAAACTATCGTAGGGAGAGGAGTACTGGATACGCAGACTAGGTACTGCGATACCTTACGGATGCAATGACAACATCAAAAGTATAGGAAACCTTTCAAGCCAATATAACAATAGCATAAATGTGAAGAATTTATTTGACAAAAATCCAAGACGGGAAATGAGTCATGGCCATCGCCACTATACGTCACCTAAGTTACATGATGTCTCCATAGATAGTCTCCTTCCTTTCATACAAAAACCTCTTGGACTTCATCACATTAGAACCAAACTTTATTCTATACCTCTCACTCTACTACACTCCCTTTACAAAACAAGTCTTGACACTTCTGTTTCTGACCCAACCTCATCATTATACAGACTTGTTGCCATCAATTTGGATATTGGTTTCAACAGACTCTTTAAACCAGTTTGTGTGAAAAGTCAAGATGAAGAAAAACGATCATTTCTCCCACTGTCAACAAAGAGTAATCAAGGGAACCAAGGTTATAGCGGCAATCAAAAGAATGTAATCCAGGGACAAAGACCAGACAAGGAAAACTGACATTCAAAACAAAGAACATAAAGTAACTAAGATCACACATACAAAGTAACAAAAGTAAATGAGCAACTCGGACGCCACTAAAAAACTGGGAGCATGGACCAGGTGCATCGGTAGGGTAAGCGTCCTCTGCTTTTCTAGAAACACACGCCGAGTTGCTCATAAAAACTTGAGATAAAGGATACTACAGACACTGTGAAGTCAGCCTCGTATCTTGACCTACACTTAGAAATCGATGGTAAAGGAAAACTATTGACCAAACTTTACGACAAACGTGATGACTTTTCATTCAGAATTGTCAACTTTTCTGTCATCTGTGGCAACATCACTTCGGCTCCTGCGTATGGAGTGTTCATATCAAAACTCATACGTTATGCCAGAGCTTGCCGAAACTACGCAGACTTTTTGTATCGCGCTAGAACGCCAACAAATAGGCTTCTGGAACTGGGTTATGTTGCTACAAGATTGAAGTCATCACTACAGAAGTTTTATGGTCGTCATCATGAACTCGTGGATCGTTATGATGTATCCATCAGCACCATGAAAACTGATTTATTCAACGGGTCATAGTTTTCCTTCCCTCGTTTGTCTACCCCGGACTTGACTTTTTATGAGCAACTCGGCGTGTGTTTCTAGAAAAGCAGAGGACGCTTACCCTACCGGTGCACCTGGGCCATGCTCCCAGTTTTTTAGTGGAGTCTGAGTTGCTCATTTACTTTTGTTACTTTGTATGTATGATTTTAGTTACTTTGTTTTTTGTTGTGTATATCTGTTTTCCATATCTAGTCATCGTTGTGAACTCGTGAATTGTTGGGGTGTATCTTCTACACCATGAGCTCATGTTTGTTAAATGTGTCATAAAATTCCTTTCCTTAGTCGTCTACCCCAAACTTGACTTTTTATGAGCAACTCGTCAGGTGTTTCTAGCAAAGCAGAGGATGCTTACCCTACTGATGCACCTGGTCAATGCTCCCAGTCATTAGTGCAGTCGGAGTTGCTCATTTGCTTTTGTTGCTTTGTACATGTTGATTTGGTTATTTTATTTTCTTTGTTATGTTTGTCTGTTTTTCATCTCAGGTTTTTGTCCCTAGATAACATTTTTTTCCACTAAAATCTTAGTTCCCTTCTTTACTCTTCCACATACATACAGTAAAGATTCAGATACAGACAATGACATTTGTCTTCTATTCTATCTTGGAAGGACACGCAAATCTATTTAAATTCATATTTAAATTAAGTTTCAATTTCGTTTGTTTTACATAAATGATTTTATTATACATGTTGAAATTCTGGAGCTGGATTATCTTGGAAAAGATTTGTTTCTGATACATCAAAACAGCAGCAGATTTTTAAATCGGGCCCAGCTAAGCCTAAACTATAATCAGTTCTCCTTTTTTTCTGTGGGCTCAGACATATACTGACAAAATAGATATATCACCAGAGTAGCTACCAAAATGGTCCTGACTTGCTACAGACATTTCAAATGAAATGGTGGGTTAAATCTAGTGGGTTTAAAAGAATAACAAACCTCCATATTCCATACCCGTGGTGATTAAATAGCATTTGCATGCAATAGTGTCATAAAATAAGTCGTCATATCAGAACAAAAATATAATTTACAAAAAGCAATCACTCCTCATTGTTTTAAAAGAAACTGAGTATTTTTCAACCAAGGATTAATATCTGCAAAAGATTTTGGAAAGTGACCATTTGAGACACATTTTCCCACATCCCTGATTCAGGAGCTCATTGAGTGTTTGAGGCAAAAGAGTATTTATTAAACAAATCTTAAATTGTATTAAACGTACGAAGCAAGATTGGCATAAGGCGTGTCTAAAATATTGTCCTAGATATAAAATGGTGACATTAATTTTTATCATCCTTTAATGGAAAGTCACTCGTTTCAGATAGGTACCCCATAACCTCTTTGGCTAATATCTAATGTTTGCAGTACATGAGGCCAGGGGCATATTCACGTACGATTGGTTCTATTCCAATTGGAATAATTTTTCCGCTTTGCTGTTCCATGGTAATTTAATGAAAACCTTTACTGAAGAATTGACTGTTAAACATTGGGCCCGATAAACAAGTGGTTTGCAGTATAAACAAATATTCATCAAAAATATTTTAATTTCTCATTCAAGAAAATTACTTTGGTTATCCGATTATCATGGTTTTTATTTAACAGTCCTTCATGTAGGAGGGAAAAATAATTTTATTGAAAATATGATATATTGTACGCACAAAGTTTCCATGTCTGCTTCATTTTTACAAAATTTCCCCTAAGACTTTTATTTATAAATAACCTTTTCCATCATTAACTCTAACTTGTTTGCCCCCTTGATACAATCTTTTGATATAAGCAGACATTTAAGCACACAAGTAGTCCTTTTTTTTGGATAAGATGGACTTCTTTTGGTTAAAAAAACAACCCTGTCCAATCGGATGTCCCCCTACCTGACCCTACCAGGTTTGGGCTAATTTGTGGAGTACTACAGCCTGCTATTTTTTTTTATTCTTCTGCAAGTTCTTAATAATTCTGTACTTTGTATGACTTAAGTGCCAATGTTATTAAACTGTGGTCTTTAGTCTAAATGTGTATGTTATCTTTTCTTACATATTTTATTTGGCATACTGAACAGGTTTGGTGTATCCATCCTGGAGGGTGAAAACAAGAACTCCTCAAGTTTTGGCAGGGAGGCAAAGAAGAAGTCGTGGATTTTTTTCTCTACTATGGGTGGATCTTATTGAGGTGAGTTCACTGATGATTCATCTAGGATTAAAGCGAGTTTAAAAAGCAATGTTAATTTCAGTTCTGCATCATTGAACATTTACTTACCCACATCAGCTCATGTATATAAAACTGAGATAGATTGCTCAAATATGTCTAAATGTATATTTCAGTTACAAAACTGTCATATTGACAGCAAGCTGGTGTTCCCCTATTTAAAATTAGAACTGTGAAAGATCAACTGCAGGATTTTTTCGAGTGCTCTTTTGAAGACACATGTACAACATCACATTCCAAAGTACACAGAAAAGAAGTCTGAACCAAACAAATAATAAACTAATCATCATATCTTATTTTATCCATTTGGGAATTATGTAAGTTGCTTTATGGCCTTGTTCTTTATCTTTGATTATGTTAGGGTTAAAGCCTATGATAAGCCCTATCAAAGTAAAGGTTTGTTATAATTCATTGAAAAAATCCCTCTTTTCTAAAAGGTAAATGACTGCCCCTCAGAAACCAATGAAGAGCTTTATGGGGCCACATGATAGGACCACAGCATGTTGAACTCTGTTCACTAAGGGCAGATGTTGACACAATATTACTATTTGACACACTTAAACATAGTGACTTGTCATCTATTATAAGCACAGCAAGACGTTTGGACATAATATAGCACATGTAAGTTAAAAGATGTTTTAGTTATGATTTTAGAGTGTTCACCAAATACCTTTGCCTTAATCAAAAGACCAAAACACGTCTATTCTTGCGTCACTGTCATAAATTTGTAAGCACATAAGTGTCTTCAATATGTATGTTAACACTAAGCATTAAAAACAAAACTACTGCGTGGATTATAAATTTCCACATGCAATTTCCTAATAATAGAATCTACTGTTAAAAAAAGGCTGGGTTCAGCATGCTAAAAATGTAGGAAAAAATCATAAAATGTCTCTTTAATATATGGTGTAAATCTTCAAAATGTATATAATCACCATGAAATGTTTGAATAATGAGAAGACTTTGGTAGGACTTGAAAGTTTCTTTCTATCTTTCTTTCTACCTATTACAGTTTTCAAGATTTTGGCTAAAAACAGTAAAAAAAACATCACTGTTCCCCTTTCAAGGGCAATAACTCTTACATGGAGTCGTCTGACAACTTTTATCCCGGAAGGCTTTTGTAGTCCTAATAATAAGGCTTATTTCAGATATTAATAGAATTTGGCTAAACAAGTAGTGTCAATGGAGAAGATTTTGGAAAGAAATAATATTAAAAATAGCAAAAAACGTTGAAAAAGGGCAATAACTCCAACATGGCTTAATGGATCAAAATGTTAATTTGACTGCAGATAGATCTCATCATGCTGAACACTTTTACGCACGTCATAATTTAGGTAAACCTAACGATTTTGGAGATATATGCAAAAATATACTGTCTGACCCCTATGTTCTAGTTTAAGTAACGGCAGCCAAGTTTTTTGACGGATCAAAATTCCCCAGATGAGTTTTATGCTAGATACAGTACCTGAACCGATCCTTGTTTCAGAGGAAAAAATTTTTGAAAAACTGTTAACAAACGACGACAATAATGACGACAGACGCCAAGTGATGACGTTGCTTTATGGGGCTTGGTCCAATTTTGTCCCCTTGTAACTCCAAAGCCGAAAAAGAGAAGTCTAATGGAAAAAATAAAATGGAACATATTGAAATCAGAATAATCAAAATTGGATTAACATTAAAGTTCCCTCTGAATTCTTATGATAATACATATTACCCCTTTTTAGTACCTTATTTACAAAAGGGGTGGACAAAAAACCCTTCAATAAAATACTAGATACACCTCCTGAATTGTTAGGGCAATATGGACACAAAATTCAAGCTTCATATATAATTTTGATCGTAATTAAATTATGACACAGGATAATATTTTACCCTGAATACCTTAAATACTTGCAATAAGACCGTTTATAGACTTTCTTTGAGGACATGGCAATTTGTGGTACAATTTCAGAGACATCCATTCACTTTTAATCAAGTTATTGTACTAAAATTATGAAAATTCTTACATTTTTCCACATTTAAATCCCAACCGTTATAATCAATTACACATTTTCTTTTGTAGTACCACACCTTGTGGTATAATTAAAAAGAGATCAATTAACTTACAGCGAAAGTATGGTACAGACAAAATACAAATACTCATTTTAGGGCACTTTTTGACCCCTAAGCAGTTCAAGTGAGAACCTAAGGTTAATCCAAGCCTTCTCTTTGTGGTATGGCACCTTTAGTTATAATTAAAGATCTACACACTTCTACCCAAGTAACTGTCTAGAAACCAAATGTGATTGTCTGAGTTAGCTGACAACAACAGCATGCACCTACTATGAACTAAAATAAGTGCAGGTCATAGCAGTATATAACAGTCCTTACCCTCCCACTATTATGAACTGTCTATTACTTAAACAGTCGAAGACAGGAAAAGATAGTCCTTACCTGTATTGTATATTCCTGTGATAGACTGTTATTGATCATTATAGGCGTTGACAATATTTCCTCGACTATAATGAACTGTACCGAATTGTAGCTGTTCATGATAGTCGGCGACAATATTTCCTACGCCTATTATGCACTGTCTCTCACTTTAAGAGGTCGTGATAGGTAATTGCAATTTTAGGGTAGTCTATTATGAACTGTCCTGATTTTTAACAGATCATAATAGGTAATGACAATTTGTGTTGATCTATTATAAAATGTATTGCCCCGTTACAGGTCATGAAAGGCGATGACAATATTCTTTTGATCTGTTGTGCACTGTCGTAGCTTGTTACAAATCGGGACAGATTTTAACAATTTTATTAGACCTGTAATAGTCTGTAACAATTTGTATAAAAAATTCTTCGAAATTAATAGGTGTAACAAAATCCGGAACATATAATTATACTATATCATGGTCGTTTCAGTCTACTATACAAATCATTGACTACTAGTATATAAGTACAAATTTGGCCATTAGTTCTCTTTATCTGTTTGTTGTTTTTTTCTAAGAAAAATGCGAAGGGTATAAATTTAAAGGTGAAAATAATATGTGAGAAACATCCTTGTCTTATATTTTAATGTAAAAAAAATGTGTTATTTAGAACGGAAGGCAGTACCTGTATTAATCATTACTGTGGAGCACACCCTGGGGTTGCACTTGCGTTTATCAGGATTACCCGGAATGCATGTAATAAACAAACGTGTCAACGACTTGAATTAACGCCAAGTCAATTAATTAATCTGATACTATGATATTATATTGATCAACGTACCTTTCTCTACAAAAAATAAAAGAAAACAATAAAAATGCCAAGATATATTGTTTTCTTATTTAATCTAATTCCTTAGAATATGTTTAGCTACATGTACAATGAAGTATAAAACGCTGGGTAGCTTGAGAAAATAGCATCTACCAAAAATCTCGTTAAAATGAAGTTGTTGACCATTTTTTTCCTCAGCAAAGTTAAAACTAGAAACCAAACGTGTCCAATCTAAATACATAAAATATTAAAATCGTGTCAACCATTGATAATAGACGTAACTATGGTGAAATATTGGGATAAACGGAAGGACGGATAAGCGGAAAATGATTCAAATATGTCTTGTCGGGTGGCGTTTGAAAATGTATATCAGGCACGTGCAAATAATCCATGCCATTTTCCCAGTCTTTGATGTCCATAGGGAGTAAAACAGTATTGACAGTACAGTATTGTGGTATTTGGTTTTGTTTGTTTTTCTTCTTTTTTTTTTTTTTTTGTTTTGTTTTGTTTTGTTTTTGTTTGTTTTTTTTGTTTATTAAAAAAAGGAATAAATGGTCTGAGTGTAAAGTTGTGTTTCATTATTCAAAGCAGAATAAACTTGCAAATTGTTAATACTACTATTAAATAGAAAGAGTCACTATTTCCTTATCATTTGATTTTGTTACTATGTTGTAGGGCGCTCTCTTGGATAGGGTAGAGAGTGAGCAAAACATTTCTTGAAACTAACCTGAATCGGTGTGTCGAAACACTGCTCAGGAGTCCTGAGTGCATTCGGGAAAACAATCGACTAGATACTTGTATGTGACGTTCATCCTTATACTACTGAGTTCATATACGAAAAATCAAAATACAAAACTAAATTATTACGCTATTTACACGATTTGTACTATACCTTTCAACTGGCCTGGCCCTTGTCAGAGAAATCATAATACTACTATTGCTCAAAAATGGTATGATCATTTAAAAAAAATAATAGTTTTCATCACCCCCATCCAGAGTAACGGAAGAAACGGAGGGACGGACACACCCAGCACTTCATATTTATAAAAAAAAACAATCTGCAAACGTTTTACAAATGACTGATTATGGTTTAACGTCCTTTGACAGAAAGGAAGAACATGACTTGCCAATCAATCAGACCCTGCTGTGAACAAGTGTTACGTCTAAAACAAAGTAAATCGACACTGTTTGCACCGAAAATAATGTGCTTGGAATAGTTTTTGTTAGATATGTTATAAGTATTACGCGATGCTTATTCAAAACTTAGCGTAATAACACACATAAAAAATAAAGAGATTAACTGAAGCTTATACGCTTCCGCGGTTATTTATTTGATATCTGACGTCTCACTTTTAATCTAGTAAAAGGTAGACAAGTGGTTGCAAAATTTTAAGAGTTACATGCATCACAATGTACACGCTAAAAACCATACTCGTTTCAGTTGTGTGTGTTTAAACTTGTAAAAAGCAAAATAAGGTCATCCTAGTCATCTGGGGTTTGAGCGGGTTGTTTCTATGGTGTACAACCTATTCTTTGTTGAAATAGTAATTTCGTTGAAATACTGAGATAGATTTTATTCAAATTGAATGAACTTGTGGATATTAGTGTCAGAGAAAAGCAAGTACCACGGGAGCATGAGAGGTGAAAGATGTCTTTCCTTACATAGTATTATTATTTACCTGTATTTAATTAGAAGGGACTCGGTATATGTACCTGTATAATAAATTGTTAATGTGCCGCTGATGCTTATTTACTACATGTCAACACAGACTTAATATTACTATGTTTCAATAGTAAATAGTAACAACAGAGATTTCCACTAAATGGACGAACAAATGGGCGTGCTAAGAGGGATTGTTATGTTGAATGACCTCAATTTTAGTAGAAATAATGCTCAAACTAAGTTTTAACTTGCTTCAATGTCATTTTATAAACTATTAACTATTCCAGGAATTAGTGAAAGAACAGTTACAAACATGCCTCTTACAATATATATATATAAATGCATTTAAGATGATTAGAGCCTTAAAAAAATTTGAGAACAATTCTTGTTAAATCATTACTAGAATTGGAAACGAACTCTCATTATTTTATATTCAGGTTCAAACTATAATAATAATAATAATAATAATAATAACACTGTTTTATAAAAAAAAAGGCAAAATGTTTTATAATGCTCAACCTACTACTGGTCTAGGATATGAATCATTGAAATTATGACAAAAATTTCTATGTTTCTCGTAACACAATGTACCTGTAATATTTGTGACCATCAAATCCACGATTGATGGCTCCAGATCTTCAAATACAATACCGTTATCTCCAAATTGCAAATCTGACAAATTTATGACAATAGTCAATTACTGTTCAACATACCCTTACATTATAATATATATTTTAAGACATTCACATTAAGAATTATTGCTATTCAGAGGCACGGAGTGGGAAATCCTATTGTGATGCAAAGATTGCTCACATGAGAACAAGAATGAAGACGTATGTTGCAGCAGGACATAATATTTTAACTGCAGGTGATATGAAAACAGCAATTGATTATGAAAAAGGTATGTTAAAAATGATATTTATAACTATTATACTTTTGGTACTTTTTTATATAAAACATTATATACTTGTCAAATGGCCTAGGATGCTATTTACCATTGCTCTAAAATCCTACTTGTCTGGTACCATTAAAGTATTTTTTATTATCAGAAAAGACTAATGGATAAAATGGGGTATGGTGAATGCAATCAACCGAATTAAGAGCGATAACTCTTGCAAAGTATCAATTTTATGTATTTATGTTATTTTTGTCTCAAAATTGCAGCAACCAAATAAAAAATTAAGACTCGTCATGTGATCGGTAACTGTTTTTGAACAAGAAATAAAACTTAATTCGGTGGTTTTTTTTAGATGCATGGACCACCTCCTGTCTGATTTTCAGAACGACTGCTACTTAGACTTTAAATTTAACTTTTTACAAAACTATTTTTTTCTTAAATATTTGGTACTTTTTCAGGTGTAGTTGGTTGTCAGGTGTGTGTTGGCCAAATTGATACATCAAAGCAAGTTTTGTTTGGCCACATGAATGAAGGTTAACACCACTTTAAATGAATTTGATTTCCACATTGAAGGAATGACTGTACGCCAAAATTATGGAATGACAGGGATGACCTCAAATCTAGTTTCTCTCACTAGTACCACACAACTTGAAACAGGGTTTGTCCTCCTGAATGACTTTTCTATTCCACAAGTCCACGAATGGAAAGGTTCTTCAAAAAAGAACAGAGTTGGGTACAGAACATGCTGAGAACACATCAAAGAATAAACTTTTATGCACTGAAGATGGGTGTACTGCTGTCTTCAACACAGCTAGAAGAACATATAATTATTGGCATCCATGAAATGAAAACACAGCGTCAGCATGAATCAACTGATGATCCGATTAAAAGAAATTGGCCAAAGTATTGCAATCAATAGGAAATGCTCAACATCAAGAAGGCGTATCTTCAGTTTCTAAAGGATGGGCTCTAAAGTCGGTAAAGACAAGAAAACGATTCCCAGAGCATGTTAAAGCATTTTTAAGATCTAAATTTGAAAGTGGAGAAAACAGTGGCATGAAAATAACACTGCAACAAATGATTCTGGAAATCATCTTTTTTTTTTTGGGAGGGACTATCTGTCTGTTTCTCAGATAACTTCATTTTTCTCAAGGCTTGGTAACAGAGCTATTTCTAAGGGACAGAGTATTCAGAATGATGATGACTTGATGGCTGTTCTGGCAGATTTAGATGAAAACTCTGTTTTCGAAAGTTTACAATAACTGATTTAATAGATGAATTGTTCTAGACATAAAATTTTTATATGACCATCAAAATTTGATGCATTGCATTATGGTATATACATGTATCCGTTAGTCTGTCCATCTGTCTGTATGCATGCTGTAAATATGCTTTCCAGTATCTGGAGATTGTCAAATTTGGTTGATGATCAAGCTTTACAGTTATTTATCATGATTGTCATTCGGTCTTACTTATACAGATTTTTTTTAGGTTCTGGAGTCATGACACTGCTATTTATTTTTCTTTCGATTTGAAAATTTTATTGCTGTTCTTCATCTTTAGAAATACAAGGAGATCTTCAAAATAGAAAAATCAGTCTATCATGGCTATGTATATAAATAGAATTTAACCATTTAAGGTTTTCATGCTATCCAACATCTAGTTATTTATGCTCGACTGAAAATATTTTGATTCGGTTTATAATATGTTTTTTGATTGGCTGAATAACTTAGGTTCCATGTTTATCCATTTTCAATTGATAAATTTTTGCATTGTGATAACTTTGAACACTATTGTTTTGTTTCAAATTTAAAGAAATCATTTTGATATTTAAACGTTGTTTCAAGTTAAATAATAACCTGCAAGTTCAACTTTCTCCCACTGAGCAGTTTAGGAGTGGCACTTTCAAGGTTTACTTTTATTGACATTAACTATATATTCATTCATGCACATCTGGATATGTCGCAAATCCTTCCTGTAATTTTTCATCTAAATCCTTTGAACAGTTTATGAAAAGTTGCACTTACAGGGTTTTTACAGGTAAAAAAAACTTACATTGGATTATTTCCTTTTAGAGTCCCCTGACAGTTACAATATTCCTTCATGTATGTCTACATGTGATGCCCAAATTTCGTATAAAGTTTTTTCAAAATCCCTTGAGCAGTTTAGGAGTTGAGCATACATGAAATATGGACAAATGGCAGGCAGACAGACAGGGTGATTCCTATTTACCCCCAAACTTTGTAAAAATTATATATCATTGGGGGTGTCAATCATATATATTGTAAATTTAATAATGGATATATTTATGAAAAGTAATCATACCTTTAGATTTCTGCTTCTTGTTTTCTTGCAACTTTTTTCCTATAGTAATAGTAAATAGAAGAAGTTGTTAGACAACCAGATTTTTAAGGAAATCCACAACCATTAGAGAAAAAGACATCTGAGAGGGTGTATTCATGAGGAATCCAAAGGAAAAATCGCAGCCTGTGATATTGACTGGTCCTAGTAAATGATTTCTAAGAACTAAGTGTTTTATGATTTGTCAAAATCTCTTCAAAGCTTTTACCTCAAGGATGTAGTAGTTGTAGAACAATGGATAAAACATGATTATGGATGTTTAAAGGACAGAACAAAATGTTTCTACATTCCTCACTGATACCTTTACCAATGCAAAAAATAGGAACAAATTTTCAAGATTTATAATAAGAACTATTACCGTAAATACATCATTAACTAGATGTGTCAGCTTAACATAGATGCCCCTGTCTGCAGTACAAGTAGTACCCCACAAAAACATCAACAAAGCAAAACAGAACTCGACCTTTGTAACTCATCAATATCAACCTTCATGCCAAACATCAGATCAATATTTAAAAACATTTAGAAAAAAAGTCTCCAAACAAAAATGAACAAGAAGTTCAAGGGTCACATTTCCATCAAAAATCAATAAACTAGAACAATACTTATGCTTAATCTATAACTCATCAATATGCACCAGTATCCAAAATACGCTTCGACATCTCAAGGCGTTAGGAAAAAAAAACTTTGCCAAGTGCAAAATGATACAACCGTAGCCATTTCAACTCAACTATTTTCACTTGAGACAAGTGTGAACACAATATTAGTTTATGACACACTAAACATAGGGATTACAGTTCATTATGGACACAAAAACTCATTTTAGCATAATATTGCAAAATATTTTAAAATTCAATTCAAGTGCAAAGGTCTGCTTCAGGGTGCATTCATGGATCAATTAGTGCCTCATTATCTAAAAATAGTTAATGATACAGTTAATTTGGGGCGTGGTCTACTTTAGCCCATTATAACTCAAAAACTAAAAGAAATATCTGAAACCTTACTGAAAACTGCAGGCAGAGATTTTCATGATGAATCTATTTTTAAAAATCTCTAAAACTGCACAAAAAAATAAAAAAAGATGATCTTTTGGGGTTGGCCTCCTTTGGCTGCTTGTTATTTGAAAACTATAAAAGATTTCGAAATATTAAAAAAAATGCTGTAAATGATTTTGAGGACATGAGGAATTTAATCTAAAAAATTCAAAATCAGACCAGAAATAAACAAGCTATGGTCAAGAAATCAGAAAAGAAATATTTGTTTCTGGCCCCTTATTCTTACTCTACTCAAGTCACAACCTAAAAAAGCAATCCAAGTCTTCTTTTTGAGGTATGGCACCTTTCCATCAAATTTCAAAGGATTCATTTAATAATACTAAGTAATTGTAGGAAAATCCATGTTTCTGCCCTTTTGTTTTTTTGGCCACTTATTTTTTAAAAAGTTCAAGTCTTTACCCTAAAATCAATCAAAGTCTAACCATTATGGTTAAGATGTTCCTACACTTTTACTCGAGTTACATAGTTAAATCCTATGAAATGCTTGTTTTTGGCCCTTTTGGTCCCTGATTCTAAAACAGCTGGAACCATTACCCCCAAAACATTACAAACCTTTCTTTTGTGGTTTGGAACCTTGTTTTTACAATTTTTAAAGATCAACCGATACTCAAGTTATTGGACGAAAACTAGGTGAGTACAGACTGCACTTATGATGAAATGGAAGATGACGCACACAGACACATTTTTTGTGATCATATAAAAAGTTCATGGGCTAAAAAAAAATAATAAAAAAAAAAACTGGAATTTGATCTGTAACTCATCAATATACAACTATATACAAAAAATCACATAAGGCATTTAGAAAATAAAGAGCTTCCTACAGCACAGCATCATATAACCGCCTGAACAATTAGGGCAATTGTGGATACAATATTAGTTTTTGACACTCTTAAGCATAGCAACTTATAGTTCATTATGGACACAACATCTAGTATGAAGAATGTATAGCACAAACTTTGAAAATTAATTTAAATTATCAAAATAACCCCAAGACTAAAACAGTTGATTTTTTTGGGGATGTGTCTCATTTGACCCCTTTTTTCCTTGAAAACCATTAGAGATACCTGAAATCTGATTGATGAGAGCAAGCAGGGATTTCCACAAGGATTACAATAAAATTAAATCGTCAAAATCGGACCCAAAATAAAATAGTCGTGGTCTTTTATGACTTGAAAATGATAAGAGATTTCTGAAATCTGATTATAAAATGCATGCAGGTATTTTTTAATAAGGAATCTAAAAAAAATCAAAATCCGACAAAAAATTAAAAAGTTAATTTTTATTGGCCATGGTTCAATTCTGTACCCCTTTAACTCCAAAACAGTAAAAGATAAGCCTGCCCTATAAAAGAATTAAAAACAGAATTTCAGAAGGAACATATTGATATCTGAATCATAAAAATTGGATCAACAATAAGATTTTTCCTATCAATTCTAATGATAACACCATTTTCCCACTTTTAGACTTTTACTTCAAAAAGGAGTGGGGCAAAAACCTCCAAAACATTTAGAGCCTTCTGTCATGTTCCTAGGAATGATGTGTTAAAATGTCAAAAAAACATTGTATAAGTTTTACTCAAGTTTTTGTAAACAAACTTAAGTTAGACGCCAACAACAAAAATGTGTTTTACAGTAGTATTAAAGTTCAATAAATTGGTCATAGTATATATTTCGAATTTAAAGGGCACCATTCTTTCAAAAGTCAAGAAATCAGAACAAACCTTGAATGTGATTTGTAACACATCAATATACACCTGTATACAAAAACATCTCTACAATATCTCAGGACGTTTAGATCCGGAAAACCGGTTATCAGGAAAGAACAGAATGACCGACACTTCGACTTTGTAGCTGGGACATAAAAAAACTAATAATCTCCTTAGAAAATTAATGGTTCACAACCCAAACACTCAAACAACTACTCAACAGATATAGTCAAGCAAACAACATGAAATTTCAAAGCCCTGTTCATCTCTGCTGCTTACAACAGCTTTCCAGTCAACAATTTATAATTTCATAGAAACATTCAAACCAATTGTGACCAAGCAAAAAGTCTCAGATATATTTACCAATCAAAGTGCTGTATGCACTGAAGGTTTTTGAATATATTGAAAATAGTAGCACACACAGTCAATAACAAAGATTACGTGACGTGAAATAAAACTGTAGTCACGAATCTGCATTTCCTATATAATTAAGAACTGGTTTTCTTCCCTTAAGAGTTGAATTCAGAGATATGCATTGCTTATTACCTATAGAACAGTTCACATGGGATATTATTTTCCAATGACGCTGTCTCATGTGGGAAATTTGTACATAAGCACCATTTTTTTAATGTAAAAATTCAATTATTTCGTATTTTTCATATAAAATATAGTAATTTTAACCAAAAACCTCCTTTGAATCTTACATTTTATGTGGGATGTTCTAATTTTTTCATTGATTTTGTGGGACTTCTCTCCACCCCATATGTTGAGGGTTAACTGGTATGGATATGATTTGTAAATGAATAGTTAACAGTATCTAACTTGACACACATTTACCAAAAATGAATTTGCCATTACACTGAAAAACTCTGGTTAAGAAAAATTGATTTTCAAGCCATACACAAGATTAAAAAAAAATAGATATATTTTATCAATTTGAATTTTCCTGCCAATTTAACTAGGTCAAATTCAATGCCCTTCACCTCTGATAAGTGTGTTAAATAGTAGAACATGCTGAACACATTCAATGCTTCTTGACCCATTTTGCAAAAACTAAATGTCCTTATAGCAAATATATTACTAAACATCTTTCAAGGCCAAAACAGAGTCCCTCAAATCTTCATTTGATTTTAAGACAAGATGTTAATTTTATTTGCAGGACAAATCTTCATTTGATTTTGAGACAAGATTTTAATTTTATTTGCAGGACAAATCTTCATTTGATTTTAAGATAAGATGTTAATTTTATTTGCAGGAATGATAGAATATTAGTAAGCTGAATAAGTGCATGAAACATATTAACTGATTTTGAAAGAGATATTTACTGACAAAAAAGGAATTATATATTCTGTGAATTTGTTCAGAAATAGTAGGGAACTTCCTGACATAAATCAGTGACGTAATGCACTTTGAGTCTGAAGAATCACAAACACCAAAAATCATGTTAACAAGTTGAAACTATAGATGGTCAATATCTTGCAGTAAATCAGTAAATTTACCAAATGAGCTACATGTATCAGATTAATATAATATTACCTTTTGGTTTCTTGTCTTTATTGTTTTTCTGTGTTTTGGGTTTGTTAACTTCAGCATACACATCATTAAGTTTTTGTACTTCTGCATATTCACTTGACACTTGGATCTTACTGCCTGTATCAACTGACTTGTATAGTATGTTATCCTTTAATCCACCTATAAAAATCCACAGAAATATTTTTTTTTATGTAAAGGTCATCTTTATACCAGCTTCTTTTCAATAACTAGCAAAACTTATGTTGATAAAAATCAATATCAGACTAATTATATCTCATGAACATACTACCATGCTAATAATCAACTCCTAAATCATTTGTATGTAAATTAATGTGCTTCTGTCCATAGACACAGTGTTGGCAAACAGAACCCATATGTACATGTATAGCTCTTAAATGGAGTCAACTTCCCACTATCACCATATACCATCCCCATTCTCCCTATCCGCCCAGAAAAATCCCCATTCCCCCCAATAAAATCCAAACTGCATATTTCATTTCAATTGTCTTCATTACCAGATTAAATTTTACACTTTTTATATTCTTCAACATTTTAGCTTTTTTTTTTAAATTAAATTTAGTACTTTTTGCCAACACATGAAGATGAGTCTGTCACTCGAAAATGGTCACTTTTCTCCATTTCTGGTCATTATTTGCTACCTGTGGGGTTCCATGAATCAGGAACCAAAGCACATTCACCCTACAGCCTGTAGATCCTGAAGGCTACTGAAGCCAAATAAAGTGTGTTACAGTCACAAGTGGGGGTCAGGAGCCCCCTGAAGGGTCATTCAAGTGAAAAATTTAGTGTTTGTCTAATACCCCCACAAACACACACACACACCAACAAACCTGAAAAGGAGAGACAATGTACAAGTCACCAAGAGAAAGCAATATACTAAATATCTTAGCATTCCCTATAATAGAAACTGAGAAATCTGCTATGAAAATATCCATTATGCAGCACCTTAAAAATTACAAAGTCGATTAGTAAACAGAAAGTAGATGAGCGACAAACCTGAAAAGAGGAGACATGGTGCAAGTCACCGCAAGAAAACAATACACCAAATATCTAAACATTTTCTCCAGTAGAAGCTGATAAATCTGTCATGAAAATTTCCACCTACAGCACCTAACAAATACTAAGTCGGTAAACAGAAAATAGATGAGTGAAGAATCTGAAAAGGGGAGAAAGGGTACAAGTCATCACAAGAAAGCAATATACCTAACACCTAAGCATTCCATCCAGAAGTTAAGAAATCTGTTACAGAAAGTGTAACAGACAGATGGATGGACGGATGAGGTGATTGCAATATAGCCCACACTCACTGAAATAAGTGAAAAAAATGAAGGAACAAAAAAAACATTTCATTGGATGCATGGTTTGAGGGTGAATAAAAAAAGTTGAAATGATTCACATTCTAGGTTTTTGCACAACAATTAGTTTTAGCAAGGTCAGCATTGAAAAATTAGTCCTAAGAGCAGAGTTTTGGAAAGAATTATGAACAGTTTTCATGGATAAAAAGAGGGTGAATTTGTTTTCTGATGATTGATGTTTTGAATGCTGTATTAAACTCTGAAAGAAAGCCTAGCTGACTGACCAAGAAGTTGAGTTTATTAAAAGTACAGAAGGAATGAACGATTTTTGTGTTTAGAAGAGAGTAAAGAATATAATAGCTGTATTTCATAATGAAACTCAACTTTGATCAGCAGGGGTATTAATAAAGCAAAGACTGCTTTCATTGACAATTTAAATGCAGTTCTCTACGATATCTGCTTTCACCCAATTTCAGACTATAAGTCTTGTAAACCATCTAAATATCAGTAACCTAATCACAATTCTGAAGCATGAAACTTTTTTTTTTCAAGTTTAAAGTGTTATTTCAAGTGTTCCACAATCATTCCATACTACAACTATATTGAACAAAAAGCTCTTAAGAGCATGAAATACTTGCTTGGAGAATTAAAATCATTTAGGCAAATCATTTGAAGCAAACATTTCATCAATTCAAGAGATCCTCATAGTTAATGTTAATATCATTCCTTCTACCTGCTGAGCCATCTGAACCACACAAAAAAATGATCATTGGTAAAAGGAAATTGAGGTCAACAACCCAAAATAGTTTCCAATATTGGCACTTGAAGTTTCAGAGGAGTTGATCTTTAAAAATGAAAACTGAAAAATAAAAAAGTAAAATGCAAACCAGTATCAAAGGAAAAGGGTTTTTGGCAATAGTGTAATATATGGCATTCTAGATAAATCTTATAAACTTACTGTCTTAAATAACTTGTAGTAAAATAAACTGGCAAATGAAATTAATACATTAAATCATACATACCTTCTTCATCCATCTCTGAGTCAGATCTGTAATAAAGTTTTTTTTTTAAAGTAATTATTATTGAACATTGGTTTTTATACATGTTATACTACTATATCCTGTTAATATATTTTTTCATCAATTTCATGTTTGTTATAACCAACTGGCATTTCATTAAATGTTTGCCATATATTTACTATATGAGAGAGTAACCTGCAACAATTTTTTTTCAATGTAAGATCTACAGATTGAAATATAATAGACAATAGAAAATATTCCAATATGGGAAATCCAGAACTGTTTCCGAATTATACGGCACTTATATTAGTACTGGACAAAAAACTGATACCAAAATAAACATACTAGATTACATATAAAGCGAGTACGCTTTCAAGGTTGATACAGCTTATTGTCTTTTTTACTATGTATACTGTATCGATCTCAAGAGTCAAATCTGAATTCAACAGATTTATTGTTGTATTTTCTCACAACTGTCCCAGGTTAGGGGGAGGGTTAAACATTCATAAACATGTTAAATCCTGCCACATATTTTATGTGCCTGTCCTGAGTCAGGAACCTGTAGTCCAGGGGTAGTTGTTGTTTTTTTTTAAAGCTTGTCTTTCAAACAGGGTCGACAAATTTTGATTGCCACTAGAAAAAGGGGGATGGGTAAGGTCGGGCAATTTAGCCTCCTGTGGCGGAGCGCAAAGATTCCTACTCCTATCGTATACCACAGCAGGGTTCTTTAACGTGCGAGGAACGTGGCATCTTTCCCAACACGGTGCACCACTATGGTTTGCGGTCAGGTTTTCCGTATTATAGCCTGACAACCCCAGCATGTAACATGCCAGGGGTACCCCATTCCACCACCTGGGGCACACATCCCAGTTGCTCTGTGGGCAGAGCGCCTAGCCCCCGGCTAGGTTTCTGAGCACTATTTAGTCGCCTTTTACGTAGAAGTCTTGCAGACCTGAAAAAAAAAAAAAATGCATTTTCCCCACCTGCCCACCACTGTCCGATCAATATTTACCATTCTATAAGCAGATTTTCATGAGTACACAACATAAAAATTAAATTTAGAATTAAATTTGGATGTTATAAGAAAGAAATAAATGACATTATAGACATTCGTATACTTTTACTGGAGTTATATGGTTAAATAACATAAAATGCTTTTTTGTTGCCCCTTACTCCAAAATGATTGGGAGAATAACTCCAAAAATCAATAACAACCTTCCTTGTGTTGTTTAGAACCTTGTTATAAACTTTATAAATATCAACTATTATTTAATTTATTGCACTCACATTATACAGATGACAATGACATAGACGACAACTGTGATATAACATCATACAACTCCATTTTTTTTAAATAGGAGATGCACAATAGCTGTCTACAAAGCAACTTCATCATCTATATCAAGAGTGAACTTATTTATCAATGGAAAACACACATGCAATTGGAGAGAAAGGATAGGTTACTGAGAAGTGTATTGATCATTTGTAACAATCATTGCCATTGAATAAATAGATTTATCTGCTGGATAAATGTTATCTGGATTTATTTACAACAATCCATACAAATTATTCTGTAAATGAAATGCTGCACACTACGCCGTATTAAGAATAACCTCACTCAAACATTTCAGTCAAAGTTTGAAAAGGGGAGACATGGTACAATTGGTCATGCAGAAGCAAAATACTAAATAATCTATGCATTCCCTTCAATAGAAACTGAGAAATCTGTTACGGAAATTTCCATTTTGTAGCACCTAAAAAATTACTAAGTCGATCAGTACACAGGAAGTAGATGAGCGACAAACCTGACAAGAGAGACACGATACAAGTCATCATAAAAAAAAACAAATATCTAAGCATTCCCTTCAGTAGAAACTGAGCAATCTGTTATGAAAATATTGTAACATACAGATGGACCGACAAGGTGATTGCAATATAGATTTAATGAGTGGGGTACAATAAATATTTATTAAGCAGATAAAAAAAATGACAAGCATGCAATCTTACCACTGCAGTGCATAAACTAGGTACATGAGAATATCTAATATGATTTACCTTAGAATTTCCTTGGTACCTTTTCCAACTAAAATGCAAATGAAACAAATAAAACTACACAAAAGTAAATATATGAAATGCAAAACAAAAACATGATTTTGTGAGAAAATATAATTAAGTACATGCAATTATTAATACACAATTAAAAGCATACACAAGGCATGGATTCTTCAAACTAGGAATATAATAAATTTAAGATTTTTTTAACTTTTCAATTAACTCTGATATTAAAGACTTTTCATATGCCAGAGTGTTTTATGGACTTACAGATTAAACCAGATGATTCATAGACTTTACAAATACATTAATAAAATTAAAGGTATTTAATATCATTGATACATACATTTGTATGAGGGTTACAAATTAGAACATAAAAATTGCCCAGTGTAAGATATTTGCTATTACTAATATCATTTATAAATTATTGTAGGCTTTGTAGGTCTAGCATACATTGTCCCAAAGTGAACAATAAAGGGACTTAGAGATGCTTGATGTTTGGTATATCAGCTGACGGGTTTATCATATCCTCATAGCACAGCTCTATATTGTTTTTTTTTACTCTCTTCTTGAATATATTTTAACATCAATTAATTTTGTTATTCTTTATGTGTTTGTATCCAGTGGTGGGGGGAATCTTAAAATGGAAGATATTCGAAACATTGAAAAAATGTACATAACATCATCAAGAACTCAACTAGCCATATACAGCAAACGATATCACTTCTACAGAATTTTTTTTATGTTTTTTATAACTGTTTGACTGGTATGAACTATGAAGTTCCTGCCACACAAATGAGGCAATGTACCAGACTGACATGCCTCAAAACTGGACACTTACTTGTTACCATGGTGTACATGTAGCTCCTTTGAAATACTGTGTTAAAGGAGCATCAAAAAATAAGTTTTATATGACCTACAACATTGCTAACATGTTTTCTCCACTGTGAGCTTTCAATTAAAGAACCTCAATGAGCCCTCTAACATACCCCACACGTCCCAATGTTAGATACTCAAGTAAATTTGTTTGTAAGAGAAATACATGTGGAAGGACCCCGATAAAAAAGGGATAAGAGTGTTTTCTCAGGCTTTAGACCTTTATCTTCTAACTAAATTCTGTTACCCAGAATAGTAGTTTCAAACTCAAGACTGTGATTTCTTTGAATTTTAGTTAATCCAAAGTTAATATCATCGTAGTGGTACAAAATGTACACTTGACATGTAACTTATCATAGTAAACTTATATACCAAAAATCAAGTCATATTCTGCAAGCGTTTAGAAAAAAAAAGTCCAAAAACGGTTATTTCTGTGAATTTAGCTAAGTTCAAGGCCTGTAACTTCAGTAAAAATCATCAGAGGGGAACCAACTTCAAACTTGTTCTGTAAATTATCATGGTGAATTTATATACTAAAAATTATGTAAACATCTGCAAATGTTTAAAAAAAAAATAAATAAAAAGTCCAGAAGACTGATATTTTTGTGAATTTTCTTAAGTTCAAGGCCCATAATTTTGGTAAAAATCATCAGAGCAAAACAAAATACATACTTGACCTATAACTTATCATGATGAACTTATATACCAAAAATCATATCAATATCTGCAAGCGTTTAGAAAAAAAAGTCCTAAAAACTGTTATTTCTGAGAATTTTGCTAAGTTTAAGGCACATAATGTCGGTAAAAATCATTAGACCAAAACTAAATTTAAACTTGACCTGTAACTTCTCATGGTGAACTTGTATACCAAAAATCATGTCAATATCCAAAAGCATATAGAAAAAAGTCCGGAAAACGTTTTCTTTCTGTGAATTTTGCAAGTTCAAGGCCAGTTATTTAAGTAAAGATCATTGGAGTGGAATTTAAGTTAAATTTTACCTGTAACTTGTCATGATGAACTTATACACCAAAAATCATATCAATATCCCCAAGCATTTAGAAAAAAAGTGCAGAAAACTTTTTTTCTGTGAATTTCTCTAAGTTCAAGGCGTATAATTTTTGTAAAAATCATCAGAGCGGAACGAAAGTTTTCTGTGAATTTGCTAAGTTCAAGGCCCTTAATTTCGGTAAAATTCATCGAAGAAAGTTAAACTTGACCTGTAACCTATCATGGTGAACTTATATACCAAAAATCAAGTCATAATCTGCAAGCGTTTGCAAAAAAAAAAGTACAAAAAACGGTCATTTCTGTGAATATAGCTAAGTTCAAGGCCTGTAATTTCAGTAAAAATCATCAGAGGAGAACAAACTTCAAAATTGTTCTGTAAATTATCATGGTGAATTTATATACTAAAAATTATGTCAACATCTGCAAATGTTTAGAAAAAAAAGTCCAAAGGACTGATATTTCTGTGAACTTTAGGGAACAGTCATCCCAAGTTTTGTTACAATCCATCTAGCGGTTTCAGAGAAGAAGATTTTCAAGGTTCAAAAAGTAAAATTCAGAAAAAAATCCATTTCAGGATCCATAACTAAAACACCCACTGAAATTGGTACACTGATAGATCTCACTATGCTGGAGATTTTTAGCTAAATCAGAATCTGGCTAATGGTTTTGGATATACCATGTACTTGTGAAAATAGTGTTTGACTTCTATATTGTTCTTTTAATAACAGCAACCAAGATATTTAAACAGATAAAAAGACAGCAGAGGTCATTTTGTGCAGGATACTGTAAGGAACAATCATGCTTAATTTGGTTCCAATTAGTCCAGAAGTTTCACAGAAAAGATTTTTGAATATTGTAACATCAAAACTAGCAAAAAAATACAAAAGAGGGAACTACCTCTTAAGTCCATCAATGGAAGGTCACGAAAATATATGCACAGATAGATCTCGTCATACTGATCACTTTTACCTATCACAGAATTCAGCTAAACATATTGTTTTGGAAATATTTGCAAAACAACTAGAGTTTGACTCCTATGTTCTGTTCTGATAACAACAGACATGTTTTTAAGCAGATAAAAAACCAAACACTCAATTTATGAAAAATTACCATAAAGAACAAACATAACAAGTTTAGTTTCAATCAGTCCACTAGTTTTAGAGGAGTAGATTTAAGAAAAAATGTCAACGGAAGACGACAACGACAAATGCAAAGTGATGGCAATAGCTCACATGGCATTTTGAGACAAGTGAGCTATAAAATCACCCTGATTTGTATGAAAAATTACCAAAAATTGAGTACTTGAAATCAAAATTTTATAGAAATCAAAAGGGAGCATCTGACCATGGATTCATATAATTTACTAAAGTTTCATGAAATTTGCTGAAATCTTTTTTTTCAGTTAGAGAAAAACAAACCCTTTTTTAAATTCAAAATGTTCCATAACTCAAAAATTAGTTGTTCAAAATAAATAAAAAAATTAAAACGAGCTTTCTTCATGTACATTTGTTTAGAATTAACAAGAATGCAAAAAAACACAAAAAAAACACAAAAAAAGGGAAATACCATTAGGTTTTTATGGGGCTAAGATCAAATTTGAAATAAAAAAGCAGAATTGAAATTTTTCAAGTTTGGTCACTATTTGCTTAGTAAAAGCTAAGATGTAGGCTAAAATGTGATTCCCCTTAGGCTATCAAAGGCAACTGCTTGCTGAGCCACCTGATCCACACAAAAAAAGTGGATCGTTTGTAGAGGTCAATGAGGTTATTAACCAAATTTCTAGACATTTACACATGTGGTTTAAGAGAATTTCATCTTTAAAAATTGGCCAAATAGAGGCTTGAACGGCATCTGGTGGCCACCTTTTCTAATCAAGGGGAACAAATTATAATTTCTGTTCAGTTTAGTCACCTTTGGCTCCATAACAGCAAAGCTATATGCCAAAATGTGTTTCCTTATAGGCTTTCAATGGCAACTTTAAGGGGCCCAGCCATCCCCTGAGCCCCGAGTAATGACAAAAAGTATACAGGTTGTAGAGGACATTGAGGTCATTAACCCAATCAAGTTTCAAAATATTGGCATCTGTGGTTTCAGAGAAGTAGATCCTTGAACACTGGCCAATCAGAAGCATAAATGGCTTCTGGTAGCCATCTTGTTTAATCAAGCGGAACCTAAGCAGATCTTTTGAAAAGGTTCTTGCGCAAATCATTTCTGATAAGTGGGGTTAAAATTGATCAAGAGGTTTTCGTGTAGCAAAATGTAAAAAGTTTACAGACAATGGACAAAAGATGAAGGACGCAAAGTGATGGCATAAGCTAACTGGAACCTTTGGTCTGGTGAGCTGAAAAGGCAGGATCTATAATTATATTATAGCCCGAATATTGTTTGTTTATGAACAAAATTTTTTTTCTCAAAAAATTGATCCTAGCCCCACTCCCCATAAAAATCAAATGGTTGCTCCCTAAAAGAAGGAAGAATTCTAAATGACTAATTGACTAATACATGCATACAAATCATATTACTGCTATGCATAAGTGCCTCCATTGAGTGACTCAAAATTTTCCTATTTTAAAAATATCAAATTTTGTACTAACCTTTCTTTCTTCTGACAACTACTACAGCCACTATTGCCAGAATAACAAATATTACAGTTAAGCTTCCAACTGCTGCTCCTATAACAGCACCTTGTCCTGAACTTTGTGAACCTTCTGAAATATTAAACAATTATATATATCATAAATAACATCCTTAAAATGGAATGCTAAAATGAAATATTGGACCAAAGTCTATAAAGTTTACTTGAAATAAAAATAATATTCTAGTTTTTCCAAAATGAGAATCTATTAAAAACTAGATTTGCAATTACCTTTAGTAGATATTATCTCAATCTGTGTAGGCTGACTCTTGTTGAATTTATTCTCAGCATACATCCTAAGTTCATAAGAAGTGCTGTCCTTAAGTCCTGGTAATTCATATGATTGTAATTCATCTTGCAAAATGATTAACTCTTTAGAAACGATTGCAGATTTCCAAATTCCAGAATCTTTTCTTCTGTATTCTACAACAAAACTCTGTTCATGTCCTCCATCAAAGGCGGGTTGCCATTGTAATAAAACCGTAGAATCTGTTGACCCAAGTATTGTAAAATTTGTAGGAGTTTCCGGTGGACCTTTAAAGAAATAATGTTAAAACATTGATTCATGTTAATGCTTACTGTGCATCATTCAAATTAAGTCTTGGTATATCAAAAAAGAACTATTACTATATACATGCATTATTTTAGTGATGTATGTAAAGTCATTTCGAAGACACTTTAATGCCTTAAAGGTTCTATTTTTCAATGAACATTGAAAAACTAGCTTTGAAGTTTAAGGTTTCTCTTATTTGTAGCTAAGGTTTCAGGCTAACCTCAATTTGTTTTTTTATTTTAACAATAATAAAAAAATATACATCTGATCAATTCTAACAAATATTAACTTACTTGCAGATATTAACACTACAAGATGTTCCACAGTGTCACCAACACGGTTTGAAAGTCTCAATGTATAGTTGTCAAAGTCCTGTATCAGTAGATTGCTAATTGTCAGTATAATTTTAAAACCATCAACCTGTATTGTGGTACCATAAAACGTATCAGTTATAACATCAGAGACATCTGACATTCTGTATTTATTGGACTGTTTTATTTGGATACCATCTCTCATCCATGTAAGCGTATTGTATTTAGGAACACTGTAAACACTGACATCAATGTCTACATTTCTACCATACTGTCCTAACTTAGTTTGGCTGGAACCATTCAGAAAACGTGGTGGAGCTGAAAATATTGATAATTAATATTTAGAACTACTACTACTTGCACAGATGATCTACACACCATCCAACCGTTGCTATTTACCACAGAAACAAAAGTAAAACATATCCCTACTGATCAAGATACCATTAACATTTTTTTCTTAAGTCACAAACATTATGCCTTGGCACTTCTAACATCAATATTTTTCTCCAATGGACTTACTGTGCTTTTTTGATGGTAGATCAAAAAGACTATTTTTCATAAAATTTTTTAAGTAAATTTATAAAATAGTAAAATCATTGAGCGGTTTTGACTGAGTTGCATTAACAGAAATATCTAATAGAAACATATGTGGATCAATATCCTTAATGTACCTATCAGGGTATACATAACTCAGTTTGAAAATACAAAACTTTAAACGTTAAGTCGCAGTAGAAGGGACCAGGCAAAAGTGTTCAAGTTTTCCAAGGTTCAAGTCATCCAAGATAGAGTATAACCCGGAAATAGTTTGGTCAATTATTGTTTCTACTTTAACGTCATTAGTTGTGCCTGTACATGTATATGTACTTCTTATCTCAGTACATCGTAATGCCTTTCATTTTATATTGGAAGAAATTTTTGTGTGTTGTATATCATGTTTTAAATACTGAATGACACCGAGTGTTATAGGGAAAATTCCTTTCTATTTTTTTTTATATCAAGAACGTCATTAGTACATAACATGCTGCTTTGAATGACTCATAATCAGGAGTATCGTCAAACCATGTGCTTTACATTACTACGATAAAATCACTGGGGAAACAAATGTACTGGTTCAAATACCTTTACTATCATCTGTTTGATGTGTAATTAAGTCATGTCAACATGGTGAAGAAAAACCCACCAAACAAAAGATGCTCTTTTATTTTTATTTATGCTTTCATTTCACATAAGGATAATTATTTCTGCACTCAGATCTGCATGATCTGCATTTTTCTAGAAAACGATACATTCATTTTCCACATCAACCAAATGAAACCAAATTAAGAACGATAACTATTGCAAAGTGCCAATTTCATGTACAATCTATATAGTTTTTGTATATCAAAAGCGCTACAATCGAATGGAAATGCATGAATAACCTTCTGTCTGTTTTTCAGAAAGACTGCTACTTAAATTTTCAGATACTATTAACAATTCATCTGTAAAACTTTTTCTATTAACAAAATATCCAATATCACTGTTGGTAAGAATTCCAATGTGTGATTAATAACATACATTTCTTTTCACAACACAAGCTATTTTGCATTAATTAAATACACAATATGTCAACAAGTAATATATAAGCCATGTTAATCGTTGTACAGGAGTAATCAAGGGAACTAAGATTCTAGCGAAAATCAAAAGAATGTTATCTAGGGAAAAACAAAAGCCATGGGAACAGACAAGAACAACAAAGAACATAAAATAACCAAAATAATACAAATGTACATACAAAGTAACAAAAGTAAATAAGCAACTTGGACTCCAGTAAAAACTAGGAGCATAGACCATGTGCACCGGAAGGGTAAGGGTCCTCCGCTTTTCTGTCCATCTGATAGAATCTTGCGAAAGGAGCAACCATTATAGTGTATATGACTACAGTACCTTGACTGATAACGTATCCTGATCCTTGCTGACCCAGGTTTCCCTCTTCATCCCGGATACCATTACTAGCTGTACATACGTACTCTCCTGTATCCTGGTATCTGTCCTCTTCAGACTGGGAAGGAAGAACCAGAGTACTACTACCATCTAACTCACGGATCAGTTCTCCATACAAAGACTTGTGCTGCCATTTGGAGAAAGAGCTAGCAGGATTACCATCTGCATCACAGTGTATCTCCCGAACTGAGTGTGTTAGAGTAAAAGTTTCATTCTGAACAGATATATCAGGTGCGTCTGAAATATAACAATTTATAGACTGTACTTGTTTCTGCCGTTGGTTGATATGATACTGAATATACTGAGAGTGAAGGGTACCTCATGCTTACATTTGCCGTTTTGAACTCATGTGGGTTTACAGTTTTTAAGTAGCACTTCAAGTAAGAATCATGCAAAATGTGATTCATGGTTGGCAAGCCTACATATTTTTATTTTTTATATTTTGCTTAAAATGTTATATTTAACAGAAATTAACATGTGGCTTTTCAGATAACCCATACTCTTATGAGATAATTTTATTTTAAATGCACTGTAAAATCAAAATTAAGGGAGACAACTCTCTAAATGACACCAAAATACAATAGAAACTATTGGATTATCAATGTGAATTATCTAAGAGCAGACAGACTGGAATCCAACATCTGCTAGCCCCTTGTGCTGAAAACATGAGAGGAGGTTGCATTTGATTAATGAAAATATTGCATAAATAAAAAAAGAAATTTTATATGTATTTCTTGGTCGGGGTATGTAATCCCTGCACACTAAACTCATTTATTTTGTTACTTATATATCCTCCCCAAAACCAAATATTTGGAGGTCCTCCACAATATGTTTAAGGGACATTTAAGAAATATTTTGGAATGATAAAACTATTTTCCCTGCCTGTATATATATATATATTTTTTTTTAATTTAAATATTTGAATAAAATTGGTTCAAAAGTTTCTCCCCATGTGGGTTTGGGTGTCAAAAGAATAGGCCTGCAACACCACTAAGCTTGTCGTAAAAGGCTAAATTGCCAAACCCTACCCATCTCTCCCTATTTCCAGTGGCAATCAAAATTTGTCGACCCCATTATCCTTGTGTCCCATCCCATTTTTCATTTATTATAATTTTATGTTCATTTTATCATCTATTTCATGTTCATGGCCTTGATATAGCTGAAATATTGCTGCTCAAGCATAAAACCCTAACAATCAATCAATCAATCAAAACTTTTCTAATAAGTAATAAGTTAAAGTGACAAGGCAAAAAACCTCAATAACTGATGAAGACTTAGTAAATTGGGACATGCTTCAAATTTTATTTCTTGTATTTTGAGTCTCATCTCGTGTCTATCAACTGGAATTCAAACTCAAATTTGATCCCTGTAACATAGATGCAATTTTTCAAATTTCTCATCAGCTATGTACAGATTTTTGACGTGATGGACAAAAAGTTGTCCATTTATTCTCATTATCATGACGGGGTTGTGAAAATAATGTAGTAATTATTTGACTATTACAATTGATAGAAGTCTACCTACATTCAAACATACCAAAATTGTTACTTTTTTAAATGAAGCTTAAAAGAACACTTAAATTAATTTTTACACCAACTACACTTAGTTAATCACCAGTTTCTAATACACCCATATGTTGCAAGTGAGTAAAATCATGTGAATGTAAAGTTCAGTGGGATGTCACTCTAGTAAAAATGATTAAAGATATCTTGTTTCACCTGTGAGAAAGAAACTTCATATTGGTGAATCAAGATGTGCTGACAATTATAAAACATCTGTAGTGATGATATCAACAAAGGTGTTTTAGGGGCCAACAGCAGCCTGTCAAGTGGAGTGAAGGTTTTTTCCTTGTTCACTGAAGACCAATGACTGGCCTAGAGCTGAAGTATTCCATCACAGTGTTTTTTGTTTTTTTGTTTTTTGGGTTTTTTTTTTTTATCTCTATGACATTTTTACCATATCCATTCTACTCAAAGAGTAATCAGGAGAACCCAGATTCTAGCGGAAAACAGCAATAGGATATCAAGGGACAAAGACCAGACATGGAAAAAAGACACACATAACATAAAGTAACTAAAATAATACATACAAAGCAACAAAAGTAAATGAACAAAATTTCAAAGCTTACATGACGCAAATTAAAACTAAAATCATACATTTGCATTTCCCATATTATTTAGAACTGTTCTTCCTAATATGTATAAACTGAATGTCGATCAATACTAGTGATTTCTGAAGTAAAAACTGTAATCGATAGTTAAACAGTATCCAACTTCACACACATATACACATTTTGTTCCATTTCACCAATTTCCCAAATGTTTAATCCATTTCAAAACTATTTCAATAGAGTATTATCCTCAACAGTAATTATACTGAAATGAAACCATTTTCAGCTTAGGAAAAAATCCTTGATCAATATAAGATTTAAAAACTAGAAACTTTTTATCAATTTGAATTTTCCCGCCAATTTTACTTGGATAAAATCACCACTCTTCACTTCCTGTTAGTTCATCATAAAATATTAATAATACGATGGAGATTTGAATGATAAATGTGTTAAATAAAACATGCTTAGCACATTTAATGCTTCTTGACACTTAACTGCAAGAATTTCACTTATTGCTAAAATTTTTAAAGGCCAAAAATGAGCCCCTTAAAACCTTTAGTTCATTTAAAGACTAAATATTAAATTTATTTGCAAAAGTAATAGAATAAAATTGAATAATTGTCTGAAACATATTTACCTGTTATAAAAAACATATTGAATAATATAAAAGGAATTACATTTGGACTATATTTTTGTGTAGTGTTCAGAAACAGTCGAGAAGTTCCAGGCATAAACAGGCAACATAAGGTATTTTTATCCTAAATGATCAAATACCCCAAAACTGAGTTTAATATGAATACAGAATGAGCTAGGATGGGTGCACAATTTGTTTCCATAGGTATTCAAATGATCTGCTGGAACACTTACCTAAAAATATTGTCAACCACACATTTCAACATTTTTAGCTATTACATTATACTTAGTGTTGATTTATCAGAATCAGTGTGGTTTTTCACATAAGCTTTTTCTCTACTTGGTACTAGATGAAAAAAAACAGGTATGGTAAAACATAACATCTGCACCGTATATAACCTAACTACAAAATAGTAAATACCAACAACAAAGTAATAATATTGAATTGCACCAGGGTACACAAGCCCAGTTGCATCCCCATTTAAGAGAAAGAAATAATTAAGATATTTTAAATCAATAGGGTTCTCACTTACCTGGTATGTAACAATATCACTAAGTCCCATTTGAATCAGATGCAAACATTTTGAGTTATTGTCCAGAAACATAATTTTTACAGAAAAAAATGAAGTTTTTTGACAATTGTGACCTTGATTGCAAACGAAATTCACCCTTAAATCAACAGTTTCTTCAGCTATCTGGAATATTTCCTTTCAATCAGATGTTAACTTTTTAAGTTATCGTCCGGAATCCTAAAATTATGCAAAAGGTTGACTTTGACCTTGACCAAAACTTTTCCCAAATCAAAAGGTATCACGCTTATCTGGCATGTAACAATATCCTAACATTGGGTTTGAATCAGGAGTAAATAATTATAGATATGATCCGGCAAAAAATATTTTTTTGGTGCTGTGACCTAGACCTTCAACAAAATTTCAAAAAAAAATCAATAGGGATCTCACTTTCCTAATATGTAATAATATCTCAAAGTTTTTTTACAGTGACATTGATCTTCAATAAAAATTTTCCATCAAAGTGCTGTAAACACTGAGGTTTTTGATTCTTGTTGAAACATGGACAAAATTTCAAAGGATGACATGAGATAAAATAAAACTGTGATTATAGATTAGCATTTTTCATATTATTTAGAACTGTATTTTCCTAATATGTATCAACTGAATGTCAATCAATACTAACGATTTCTGAAGTATGAACTATAATCAATAGTTAAATAGTATCCAACTTCAAAAACATATATATATTTTGTAAAAAAAATTGTTCCAATTCACCTTTTTCCCAAATTTGTATACCTGTCGAAAAAGTTCATTTGCATTTACATTAAAAAAAAAATTAACAGAGTACACTCCTACACTGTAGTTATACTCAAATAAAAATCGATTTCAGCTTAAGAATATAATTTCCTTGATAAACATAATATTTTCAAAAACTAGATACTTTTTATCAATTTGAATTTTCCCGGCAATTTTACTTGGTTGAAATCATGACTTTCAAATTCCTGTTTATTACTGGAAACTATGGAGATTTTGACTGATAAGTGTGTTAAATGAATGATGTTGAACACATTTAATGCCTCACTGACACATTCCTTCAAGAACTTCATTCCTTAATTCTTACTAAATTTCATTCAAGGCCAAAAGGAGTCTCTCAAATCTTCAGTTGATTTGAAGACTAGATTTTAATTTTATTTGCAGAAATAATAGAATTTTATTGAGCTGAATAACAAATGTACTGGTCATAAAAGAGTTATTGAATGACATAAAAGGAATAACATTCATACTATATTTTTGTGTAATACTCAGAAATAGTTAGGGGAAGTTCCTGTTATGAACCAGCGACAAACAATATTTTGATCCTTAAGTTTGGTTTAAATCAAATGTAAAACTTTTGAGAAACTTTCCAGAAACCTCCATTTCACACAAAAAATAGGTTTTTCGGCCACTGTGACCTCGACCTTAAAGGACATTTCCCTGAAATAAATAAGGACCTCAGTTACCTAGAATGTAGCAATATTGTAAAGTTTGGTTTGAAATGGATATAAATTTTTGAGTAATCGTCCGAAACCAATGTTAATGCCCGCCCGCCAACCTGCCTGCCAGGTATCACCCATGCAAAATAGAAAAATGATGTTATTTAGTACTTTTTACTTTCCCACAGTTTCAAATATTTAGCATTTTCTAGACAATAAGGATTAGGATTTAGACTTAAAATTGCTAGATATACTTTATACATGTTTGTCCAGGGAAGTGATAATTGGGGCTACTCATAATCTCATTTGAGCTAAGTGTTTGATGCCAAAGGCCAATTACCTTAACAGATTTATACTTAAGTGTCAAGATTATAATTAAATTACATAAAGCTGCTATTTTCTAAATGGTAACATAATTATTAAAAATTTATGGGTACTTAGTTAATCCCAGTTGTCAGGGACATAAAAAAAAGAGAGTTCTGTGTCAGTCTTCGTACAGGCAACATGTATTTTGCAAATGAGTGTCATATACGGATTGCAACATAAACATGTAGTTACAGTTTTTCCATATTTCTGGACTTGTACATATGGATATTTGTAAATTAATTTGTACATAGTATTAAACTATTATTAACTATTACTGGTTATGTGTCTGATCAAAGAAACTTACAACATCAAACCACTCACCATGAGCAGGTCCGGGTGTCAAAAGAATAGGCCTGCAGCAGCGCTAAGCTTGTCGTAAAAGGCAACTAAATAGTGCTTAGAAACCTAGCCAGGGGCTAGGCGCTCTGCCCACAGAGCAACTGGGAATGGTGGTGGAATGGGGTACCCCTGGCATGTTAAATGCTGGGGTTGTCAGGCTATAATACGGAAAACCTGACAGCAAACCATAGTGGTGCACCGTGTTGGGAAAGATGCCACGTTCCTCGCACGTTAAAGAACCCTGCTGAGGTATTCGATAGGAGTAGGAACCACTGCGCTCCACCACAGGAGGCTAAATTGCCTGACCTTACCCATCCCTCCCATTTTCTAGTGGCAATCAAAATTTGTCGACCCTACTGTCCTTGTGTCCCATCCCATTTTACATTTCATCATTTCATGTTCATTTTATCATCCATTTCATGTTCATCGACTGAACATGGCTGAAATATTGCTGCTCGGACGTTAAACCCCAACAATCAATCAATCAATCAACTTTGTTACAAGTCATCTAAAAATCCACAGTTACTGACCGATAAATTTCTAAAAAATCAAACTAAAAAGTAATATAAACTAGTTTTATAAGGCCTTAACCATCCCCTTTAATGTAAATAAAAACGATAAGAATATCTTATGGTCATCTGTTTTGTATATATGATCACACGGAACTGATTTAAGCTTGTCATGTTATTCAAGGTAGAAAAACCAAAAGTATACATACATTACAAAAGGTAAGACTGTGAGAAGAAGGTTGAAAGTGAATCTGATTTCTTGCCACTTGTAGAGTACCTGTAGATTTTATCACAATAACACTCAAGTCCATCTTTCACTTGACTGCCATAAGGACAATAGCAAGGAATTTAGAAAAGGATTTAGGTGTGCATTTGGCAGACCCAGCAATGTACCTCTGCCCGTAAGCATACTGATGAATCCATACTTCATCACCTAAAGTTAGTTATGTCCACCTTGGGTATAGTGCTGAGTGAATATGTTCGGTTGCAAAATGAATTGTTAAAAATCATTCTTTTAACATGAAGTTGCACACACTGTACTGCTACTGTATACCCCCACTTGTAAAGGAAGTTGATATCGCTCAAAATTGCTTACAAAATATGATCAATCTACATTGAGCCTCATACCGAATTTGAAATCCATCCATCCAGTGGGAGCTGATATAATGGCAACAAAACTCAGATGGACATACAGATAACGATACTACTATATTCCACCCACTCCTTGAGGTATATTATAACTAAATTGTCAATGTAGTGTCTTTGGTACACAAATACAATGTTGTTAGAAGCTTGGTCTACTGGCACAATGAATAATTCAAAACATTATTATGGATTATATTTGTTCTAAAAACCCAAATTAGAATGAGTATTATTTACTTCAACAAAGAGTAATCAAGGGAACCAAGCTTCTAGCAGAAATCAAAAGAATATAATCCAGGGACAAAGACCAGACATGGAAAACAGACACAAACAACAAAGAACATAAACTAAAATAATATATACAAAGTAACAAAAGTAAATGAGCAACTCAGACTCCAGTAAAAACTGGGAGCATGGACCAGATGCACCAGTAGGGTAAGCATCCTCTGCTTTTCTAGAAACATCCGCCGAGTTGCTCATAAAAAGTCAAGTCCTGGGTACACAAAAGAGGCAAAGAAAACTATGACACGTTGAACAAATCAGTTTTCGTGGTGCAGATGGATACACCATAACCATCCACGAGTGCATGATGATGACCACAAAACTTCTGTAGTGATGACTTCAATCTTGTAGCAGCATAATCCTACTCAGAAAGCTTAAATGTAGGAAGTCTAGTGTGATACAAAGTCTGTGTAGTTAGAGCAAGCTCTGGCATAACGTGCAAGTCGTGATATGAAAACTCCACACACAGGTGCTGAAGGGATGTTGCCACAGATGAAGGGAAAGTTGACATATCAGAATGAAAAGTCATCACATCTGTTGTTAAATTTAGTCAATAGTTTTCATTAACCATAGATCTCTATGTGGAGGTCAAGACATGAGGCTGACTTCACAGTGTCTGTAGCAATCTTTATCTCAAGTTTTTTGGGGGTAGATGCGATGTATCAAATCCCCGAAACTAGGATAGTTTAACAATAATACATCTGTATACAGGAGGATGAATACCTAAACTTTTATATAATTAGTACATATAAAAGACTATGTAGTATCATGATCAAAAATCTATTACAATGCTTGGCCTTTAGGTACTCAGTTTGAATTTCTTATAGATATTTAATCAAATCATGTCAAACAATAATTCTGTATGATAAAACCACAAAACTACACAAATGACCTTATCTGGACAATGCAATAGTGTTAACTTACACCTGACTTCAACAGTTGTTGAGTTTTGTACATAGTTGTTTCCTGATGCTGTATTTTTAAATCCACACTTGATAAGTTGTCGGTTGAAGTCTTTATGTACTTTAAAGTTCAAAGTCGATGATGCTGTAAACGTCCCATCTGACTGTTGAGATGATGATACTGATGTAGAGCTGGATGTGATATTTACATTTCTATCACCAATTAACCAGATCCATTCTGTAGGAGCAGGACGACTACCAGTAGAGGTACAGGTCAGAATCAATGACTGGGTGTTCTCTGTAACTACTGGATTCATACTGAAGGATGGAATAAGGGGTTTCACTGCAATATGAAAGAACATCAACAATAGTTATGACACATTTTTTACTGTTTTATATCACCTGAACTAAAGCATTAAATTCAGTGTCCAATAAATCCATTGTCAGAATTTGGCTAAACCTAACAGTTTTGAAGATATATGCAAAATACTACTATCTGACCCCTATGTTCTATTTTCTGTAGCAACGGCCATGTTTTTCAACGAATAAAAAATACCTACATTATTTATATGCAAGATACCCTAAGAATTATTCATACCAAGTTTGGTTTCATTTGGTCAAGAATTGTCAGAGGAGAACAGGTTTGAGAGCTAAAAAAACAAACATTTTTTTTTTTGTTCTCAAGTCATCCTCCATTTATAACTTTATCTCCAAAAAATATTTCAAACTATATGCTCTTCATATTTTTTTCCATCAATTAGTATAAAAAAATGTTTTCCATCTTCTTAAAAAAATTAATTGATTTACATGAATCAAGAAGGCATGTAAACCAAGAAAGTAATTTTTTTAAGAAATAGTTATTTTTCTTTCCCATCCCATTTAGGAGCTTAATATTGTTTTTTTTTTATTTCAGAATTTGCACAACTTATTATTTTGCTTTATAGGATTTTCAATGAAATTCAATAATAGATACAAAGAATCCTCTTGCCTACCCCACTTTGTGTCCTACATTAGTGGATGGGAATTCATAAATCAAACTTGCATGACTGAATAAGTTTGAAATTGTCACATTTAGATTTGGGTTATTTGTTTGTACACTGGATAATAGTACACACATATATATTAAGTTTATTTAAGGCACCGAAGAAGGTCATTTGTTGACTGAAAATTTTGCTCATTACATATTTTATTATAGTGTATTAACATCTTTATCGGTATCGTTGTACAATCCTTTAGACATATATATATACATATTAATATATACAACTTCTTAGAATGTGATGACTCTATTCTCTACACTGCTCCATCGGATCAAATTGATACAGGGAAGATAACGTATACTTATAGAAGGGTCTGAAAAATTCCCAACGATGTTAGAACTGTCAAATTTGCAAAGCAAATTTTTGTCATTCCCTCCGCAGGACTCGAACTTGTACCGCTGTGATATCTATGGCAACACCGCCTGCACTAAGTCCAGCACCCTAGACCACTCGGCCAGCTAGGCTATATAAAAATATAGCTTTCACTGGCCAGGTGATTCCTCCTCGTTGGATTAATCTAGGGCTGTAACTTAGTACACGATGTATGGTAGTACAGGACAGTTCATCTAGGTGTTATTATGTAGGATAGAGGATCAAATTAATGATGCATGTCAGTTTGACAGTTCTAACATCGTTGAGAATTTTTCAGACCCTTCTATAAGTTTACATTATCTTCCCTGTATCAATTTGATCCGATGAAGCAGTGTAGAGAATAGAGTCGTCACATTCTGAGACATTGTATAATATTGATTTGTTGTGACATGCATCATTAATTTGATCCTAATAATTTGTGTACTAAGTTACAGCCCTAGATTAATCCTACAAGGAGGAATCACCCGGCCAGCGAAAGCTATATTTTTATATAGCCAAGCTGGCCAAGTGGTCTAGGGGGTTGGACTTAGTGCAGGCAGTGTTGCCATAGATGTCACAGCGGTATGAGTTCGAGTCCCACGGAGGGAACGACAAAAATTAGCTTGGCAAATTTGACAGTTCTAACATTGTTGGGAATTTTTCAGACCCTTATATTAATATATATATATATATTACATTTTATTTGTCCAGATATAAGTACGTCCTGAATCAATTCATGATGTGGCAGTTCAAACATTTTTTTAAGCGTCCTTATTTTGGCTGACTTGCTTGCACAAGCAACAAGCCTTGCAAAAGACGGAATCTCCAAAGCAGGTTTAATGCACAGCTGTATATTGTGGACAAAGCAGGTAAAGTCTTTCCAGTCCAGACACTTTTGCCTGCATTGTTCATGTTTCTCGCATTATCATAAACATAAGGTACAACTTTCCCATCTAATCTAAAATCGATTTTAGTTTATCCACCAAATTTTCGCATGTTTTAAACTCAGGCTTTTCCCGTGTTACTAAAATGTTAGTTTATAGATTCCATGTATAATCAATATGGTGTTCTGTAACTGAGAGAAAACTTTTTGATAAATTGGAAGTCCATGCGTCTATTGTAAGAGAAACATGTTCTATTTGCCCAATTCAGTTAATAAGCTGTCTTTCTTACCATACACCTTTCAAATTCAAGGTTTGGTATTTTTCTAGATGGAACTTTATATTCCAGAGCTGTAATTGTCATTAATTTTGAAAATTCTCGTCCCTTAACAATGCTTAATGGTAAATAATCCAGTAAAATCATATCAACTTGGAATGAGTTCCAAATGCGATGATGAAAATTTTCGTGTCTTTGGCTTGTTCACAAATTTGTTCATTGAAGACTGTGTTGCTTTAATAAATCCTATTGAAAGTTTCAATTTAAGATGATTTAGCATATTGCTTGTGTTGCCTGTGTATGTCAAAGTCATTTAGTTTGCATTTGACATGTTTTTCATCTGCACTATCTGCACTTGTCTTAAAATAAGACCTACCTTCAACGGTCATTTAAGAGTCTAAAAAAGTAACTACGCCAAACAACCAAACCTTATAATCATTTACAGAAAAACGATTTTTTGTTTGTGGCCAAATGTCATCAAGCATGGTACGAGACACCTTGAGCTTATCTACTCTCATGCAAAAACTAAAATGCCTACACCAACAGACAAAAAAGTTCAATAAGTTTAAATAAGTGACAAACCTGAAAAGGGGAAGCACAATACAAGTCATCATGCAAACGCAATATATCACGTATGAGCATTCTATCAAACAGAAGCCGTTACCTCTGTTACAGAAATATGTATCAGACACACAGACAGGTTGATTGCAATATAGCCCCCGGTACAATGAGTGAGGGTATCATAAACCATTCTGTAAAGTTTCAAAAAGCATTTACAAGTTATAGACAATAGATAAAGATCCCACTTTTAATGAATAAAGCCATGTAATTCATTAACAGAAAATCAGTACGTTGGTGTTACATTAATAGAAATGAACTATTTTCCGTAGTTTCATGAAAATGGACAACTAATGAGATAATGTCACAAAACTGCAAATCACCCCTTTTTTAAATTGATTTCAATAAATCTAACTCCTGAAATGAGAGTGATAAATATGTTCAACTGAAAGTTTGAATTCAGATCAGAATTATTCCATCACAATTCTTCCATCTTGCACATACGAGGTTTTCCTTTTGTGTAACTAGAATGGTTGAGAATTATGATTGTAATGAAAGAACTGAAACTCATAAGTTCCACAGTAAGGCACCCCTTTTATTTCGTATCTCCTATAGTCCTCAAAACATGTATCAAAATTAACAATTTCAATGTAGTTTATATATTGGTCATTGCCACCACAAATTTACTAAATCATTTTTTTTTATTATAAATGCAAAAATTAGACACAGGTGAATGAACTTGAATCTAATAAGCGCTACATTTGCTAAATTTCAAGGATATTGAAGACACCTTTGGCAAAGAACAAGAATCAAAAATGAACCTCCTCTCAAAAATAACAATGTCAGTCATGAGTTTGGAAGAGAATGTCACTTTAAAACCTCTTCCTTGGCCATATGGGTCTTTCATCAATTCTAAAATTTAGGTCAGTTGACAAACAGATCATATTAATAAGTGATTTTTGGTGACAAATAGAATCATACAGTTACAATAACACCATCATAAAACCTTATTACTCTAGCTACATATATACTTACAGTCTAATCTTATCACTGCTGTATCTGTCTGTGGAGTGTAAGCAACACCATCATATCCCGCCTGGCATGTTACAGTAACACCATCATAGGACCTGTTCATTTTAGATATTGTTTTCTCTATTGTGTGTTTGTTAGTCACTGTATATGCATCATTGCCTATCATCAATTTCATATTTGGTGCTGGGTCTCCACCATTTGCTGTACAATTGATGGTAAGAGCATGGTCTTCAGTTCCAGGAATTGTGTTGTCTTTTTTATTTGATATTTTGACACTTGTTGGGCCTTCTGAAATGAAATATTTCAGTAAAACTATTAAAGTAAACAAAAAGCTTTATTTACAATTATTTTTTATAATAGCCCTCACCTTTTAATTAAATACATGTACATGTAATTTGCAATATTTCACAGGCAATTAATGGATATACCTTTATTTTTTTTTTTTTATATAAAACTTCTGTACACTCCAAAAAGTGTTAAACCCCCCCCCCTTTTAAATGATCAAGTCCAATATCTATAAATCATAAAATCTGAAAGATTTTTGCAATGAAAAATTTTACATGTCAGAACATTATTTGAAAATATCAAAGTTCCATAAAACAGAAAGTTAATACAAGAGAGATACAAAAATTGTGACATGTTTCAGTGTCATTGTATGTTTCTCTACAATAAATTCCTCATTTTGATTCTTTCTAAGGAATATGCCATCAAAAAATGTATGGGAAGGTTGGAAGGCAGTTTTATTTTGTGACCCGACACCCATACATATTTTCATAAAGATATACCTCATGAGTTCCCCTCTAACGGCACAAAAAACTCAATTAAAAATTCAATCACTCAAACATAACATTATAAATCATCATGAAAAACTATACAGACCTTCAGATTAATATAACTAACAATTATGTAAAGTTTTATGCAATAATCATAACTTTTTTGAGATACGGCCCAACATGTGAAAGAAACATCCCCTATTTTAGTTACTAAGTCCATAACTCCAAAAAAACTTCAATCAAATTTTCACCAAACAATATACAGACTGTTTGACCATCATAAGAGACAACTGTGTATGTTTGGGTAAGTTTTCTCGAGTTACAGTGTGACATAAGAGAAAAGCATGTTGCTTTTTTACAAAAAAAACTCAGTAACTTGAAAATAAAATATTGAATCATTACCAAAAAATATACAGATCTTTAAATTCATAAAAGTCACAGAAAACAGGAAGATGATATATGGACAGCAACCAAAATTATGTACTAAGGATGCCCAATCCTTATAAAGCAAATTATGGATCAAAACCCATTGGGGGTTGAGGTTTTTGTGACAATTTTTTTCTATATCATTCTATACAGGAAAAATAAGACAGTCCCAGGAAAAAGAAAGTTGATATTGGACCGTGCTTACAATGTTTGCCCATCTTTATCATTGAGAGAAAATAAATACTGAAAAATATTCATACAGAAGAAATATTGGATTTGTGTTTTTGGTGGATCTTTTAAGATATATTACGTGCATTTTGTGAGCAGTTATCATTAATATTGTTCATCATATGTAAATTGTTTTGATTTACTTTTGACTTTCACATATCAACAAAATGCCTAAAGGAAATAGTAACAGTGTTAACAAAGGTGAAAACCTGCACCAAAAACTACAATCCTTACTGGCAGCTAAAAAGGATAAATCTGGTGAAAAATCGTCAAAGGATCTAATTCAGAAGTTTCAATGGACAAAAGATCTGATTTAGTAGCAGAGCTTGCAAATCTTCAACAAGATTTAGATACAATAAAAGGTAGCCTCCAGCAAGTAGTTAAAAAGCCAGACTTGGATAATGTCTTGGAGTCTAATGTGAAACAAGAGGCTCCCAGGAGCCTGAATCGCTCACCTTGTTGAATTTTGCCTTTCAAAGGCAATAAATTAAACAAGAAATTATCCAACAGTTTTGACTCAAGAAGTCTTTGCTAGGACTATCACAAGATCTTTTCAACAATTGAAAGTTTCTTTCAATCTATCATAGTTAACTAAAAACTATTAAAAAAAAGTCATTTTTCCCCTTTCAAGGGCAATAAATCTTACAAAGAATCTGAAGACTTTTGTAGTCCTAATAATATGGATCATTTCAGCTATTGAAAGAATTTGGATAAACCTAACAGATTTGGAGATATATGTAACGGCGGCCATATTTTTCGACGAATCAAAAATCCTCACATCAGTTCTAAGCAGTATACCCCTAGGACCATTCATACCAAGTTTGGATTCAATTGGTCAAGTAGTGTCAGAGGAGAAGATTTTTGAAAGAAATATCATTAAAAATAGCAAAAAATCGTTGAAAAAGGGCAATAACTCCAACAGGGCTTTACGGTTTAAATCCAAAATTTGACCAGAGATAGATCTCATCATGCTGAAGTGTTTTACCCAAGTCAAAATTCAGCTAAACCAACGATTTTGGAGATATATGTGAAAAATTACTGTATGACCCATATGTTCTATTTTTAGTAACGGTGGCCACGTTGTTCGACGAATCAAAAATCACCACATCAGTTCTATCCAGTATAACCCATACATTCATACCAAGTTTGGTTTCAATAGGTCAAGTAGTGTCGGAGAAGGTCTTTGAAAGAAATAACATTAAAAATAGCAAAAATCATTGAAAAAGGGCAATAAATCCAACATGGCTTAACGGATTAAAACCAATATTAGACTAGAGATAGATCTCATCGTGCTGAACACTTTTGTCCTGTCAGAATTCAGCTAAACCTAACGGTTTAGGAGATATATGTGAAAAACTATTGTCTGACCCCTATGTTCTATTTTTATTAACGGCAGCCATGTTTTTTGATGAATCAAAAATCCCCACATCAGTTCTATGCAGGATACCCCAAGGAACGTTTGGTTCTAATTAGTCAAGTAGTTTCAGAGGAGAAAAGTTTTGTATAATTGTTAACGGCGACGACAGTTACTAAACATTTCCTTAAAACATTCTTTGATTGTCTAAAGAAAGTTGATTTGTAAGAGTTTTTCCTTGGAGTTCCACAAAGAAGTAGTTTATTGAATTTACTTTTGGTAATTGCCAAAAATTTTATTTTTAAACGTAAATTGGAGGAAAACTACCCACAAAACAGGATTAAAAATGAAGGTTTCAAATATTTCAAATAGTTGAAGCCTCAGTCCAACTGTACCAGTTGATTTATTGAATGCAAAAACTGATGGAAGTTATGGTTTATACTTTGTTTCTCAAATTAGAATGTCTGATTCTAATATCAAATAAATAATATATCCTCCAGCCACTAAAACATCAGAAAGTGAATTTGTTAATTAACATATTATGTTTGGACTCATCTAATGGGAAAATGTCACAAAAATATTACTGACATAATGTAAAATGATGGGATATACATCTGTAAAATATCCTGTTCAAAAGATTTTGTTTGTTTTTTTCTTGGGGTTTAATGTCCGAGCAGCAATATTTCAGCTATATTCAGACGATGAACATGAAATGGATGATAAAATGAACATGAAATTATGAAATGAAAAAGGGATGGGACACAAGGACAATGGGGACGACAAAATTTGATTGCCACTGGAAATAGGGAGGATAATTTAGCCTCCTGTGGTTCCTACTCCGGAAGAATACCACAATAGGGTTCTTTAAGGTGCGAGGAACGTGGCATCTTTCGTTAAGTTAACATGCTAAATTTCAATACAAAATACAGTGAATGTAAAATTTTAAAAAAGAAAAACAATTATCAAATGTGAATGGCGTTCACTTACAATAGCTTGCCTTGCGTCTCAATTTAAAAAGTGAAGATAACACGTGGAACAGGGCTTATATATGGGCCTAAGGTCACTGTCATGGTATATGGTTTTGACTTCTTTTAACGAGACTGATATGGCTTGTCTTGCGACACAGCTCAATTAATATGCTATATTATACCCTTCTTTAACAAGGGGAATGTAAGATAATGGATAGTTCATAGTTTTCTGGTCAGCTTGATAAGCAAGACTGGTCTTTACTACAATGATTTCTATTATTTTAGGTTTTGTATTGTGTTTTTAGACTAAGTATCAGTCCTTACACAAGCAGGTAGAAAAAATTGCTCCTACTTCTTTAAATTATGTTTATTGTACTGCTTACTACTACATCTTTATATGTATTACAGTTGTTTACGGACCCTTATTTTGATTCTTGGTATTGTCTCCTACACAGTTGCAGCAAGTCATACTTAAGAAATTTTCTGGCATTTATTGGTACTTTTGATTTAGCATTTATAAGAATCTTACAACCAGAATACTATAATGGGATCTTGTGTCTCATATTCATGGCATTTTGAGATGTTAACTATGCAGTATGTTCACTTCATTTTATTTGCTTGATGTATGTGGATTTAAGGTCATTTTAGTTTCAATCTGCTGCACCTAACTCTTGTTGCATTTTTGTCCAGTATTATTTTTGCTAGTTTCTATTTAGTAAATAGTTATCACTTCATTTTCATTATGATGTATAAAGTAAACTAAGGTTTCTTTTCTAGCCTTCAATTATCAAAGTGGTATTTGTGATTTCCCGTTTCTGCAAAGATGAAAACACATTTGATGAAAATGGAACCATGACTTTAATTCTAACTGTATCCACATGAATATTTGCTTCTTGGTTTGATGCTTCAGTTACATTTTGTTTTATTATATATATAATGCCCCTCATCCTTCACATCTCTACAATATGCTTGGATGAGGGAACATTATCATACAGGTAGTAAGTCAACTTGCATTAGAATATTTTGTATCTATGTATTTTTGTATAATAAAACAATTTACTGAGATAATTTTTAATTGGTGAGAAAGTACTGAATGTTGCAGAGGGGGCAGTAGGATGAGGGAGGGTGAAAAGAGAGAGAAAAAATAATCCTTCAAAAAATTTAAATGAATCCCAAAATCTTGTCATATGAGGTAAAAATCTGTTGAATTATAATATATTTTTGAATACTTTTTCCCATAGTATATATTGAGTTTTTATACCAGCAATTAAAGACTTGGCCCTTGTATAATCAAATATATCATACCTATCACAATAAGCTGCTGTGTTTTTTGTTTATTAGGGTCTCCATACACTTCACATTGATACAGTCCTTCATCAGTCTTCTTTACATGAGATATCATCAAGATGTATTCCCCATTAGAGTGGTCTCCAGTTATAGTCAGTCTCTGTCTCAGTTCTGTTGGTACATTTTCATATATCTTAGTATTCTCTGATAAAGGCAACACTAGATCTGGGAATAAACGATTCCAGATTATTAATCCATTACTTTGTACTCTGTAAGTACAGTATAGCTGCACTTGAGAACTGGTCACTGTTGTTGTGGACCGTGCAGCATTGAAAATGAAGCAGCCTGAAATAAAACATTGTAAGATTCTACATGCAGCAACTGAATGAAACAATTGATTGGTCTTATTTTTATTAGATTTGTATGGACAAAGTATTAGTTCTGGACTGTGTAGCAGTAAACAAATAGGCAATCTGAAACAATGAATTGTGTTTTAGACAGAACAGTTCAACGAAGTATAATACTAACTTTCACATACAAAAACTGCTTACAACCATATTTCTTCAAGAACTCATTGGATGAAGGCAAGACATTGTATACTTGTTAAAAAATGTTTGTTTGTTCAAAATGAGGTTTGCTATTGCCCAGTGCAACTGTATAGTAATACTTAAAAACCTGTAGTATTAATTGGCAAAACAAGATGACTCCAAAATTAATACAAATAATGAATGCAACACAACTTACGCTGGTGTTAGAAAGATGCACATTCGTAAAAGCGACTCATCTTTAAAACACATTGATTTTTATCAATGATTATTATTGAGGACAGACGTTCTAATACTTACATGCCTAGCTAGGCCTAATGAAATTTTAGTTTATCCGATGAAAATTACGTGTCACTTTACATTGTTTGGTGGTACACTCAGTGGAAATGAGGGGCTTGCCTGTTGAGCACATAAAACCACAATGTTGTGAAAAACAATGTCTATTAAGTCATTTATTGTTTCAAGGGACAGAAATATGAAAAATCTGAGTAATATTTGTGAATAGTATTTAAAATCTTTCACGTCTTCATATAATGGCCTTTTATATCCTCTAATAATCAAAGGATTACGTGCCCGTGTGTTGTACAAACTACTAAGTCTAAAGGCAGATGTATGATTTCATGTGATCTGTTTATGATAAATTCTGCAGTTTATTGTATAGCGACTTTTTCTACTTCCAATTTGTTACTGAGGAAATGAAAAACACAGATCTAGACTTAAATTAAAAGTATAAATTGAAAAATAAATTTGAATTTTAAACTAAGTTAAACCAATTTATTATCATTTTGTATGAAGAAAATGTAGTTAAAACAGATCTATTTCAGACACTACAAAGGTAAATTAGCTGCGGACGTATAACTGATGAGAAAAAGACCAATGAAAGGACTCCGAACAAAGATTCTGGCGGAAATCCAAAGATGAAGACTAAGCATTGAAAACATCTGTGATGCAAATGTGATATTTTTCTTATTATGGCCTTATAGAACTTAAGTATGTTTGAAAGGAGTATGTATGATAATGCCCCTTTTGGCCCCCAGATGTAGCAAAATTTGGAAATGTGGATTATTTCTGTGTGATAAATAATATTTGATATGACAAATCCAATATCCATCTTCATTTTGTGCAATTACATCACTAACTAGAAACATGTTTTTTACAATATATAATAATCTTGGTTTAATCTTGGTTTAGCCAAATATGGCTATTACCACACATACTCCTTTAGCTGTATTGTTAGTCCTAACTGCTTTAACCCCAACCTGTATAAGATGGTGAGTGGAAACCCATCAGCAAAAATAACTACTTTTTGGACATTTAAGGTTGAACTTTTGTGCTAAAGTCTTCTAGTCAAAATTACTAGAAAAATCTGACAAAATGTTTAATCTGCAGTGTTTAATGTTTAAGACAAGCTAGACCAATTGATGTCTGAATCTGCATTGCACTGTAGCTGTGATTTATAGTTGCTGATGAAAATGCGGCGAAAGAAGTGTTGAAAAGAAACTACTGAACATAATTCCTTAAAAAATTTGAGAATCAAAATTTCATAATAATATGCACAACAATATGTGGTGTTCTTGCTTTATACATGTACTAAGTTTTATGAAATTCTGCAGGGTAGTTGTAGAGGAGTAACATAATGATTTTCAGTAAATATCTAAGTTCAAAGGGCATATTGCCATAACTCCAATAAAAATTAGAGAATCAAAATTTCCTGATTATATGCACAACTACATATGATGTTCTTGCTACATACATGTACCATGTTTCTGGAGTTTCTGCTCAGTAGGTTCACAGGAGTTGTGATGACAAGCTGATGCATGATGATTAATGGTAATTTTCTAAGTTCAAAGGGCATATTGCCACAACTCCAATAAAATTAGAGAATCAAACTTTCCTGATTATATGCACAACTACCTATGGTGTTCTCGCTTCAAACTAAGTTTCAGGAATTTATGCTGAGTACACTAATTTTAGAGGAGTTGCTGAAATGTTAAGAATGGACAGCTGGAAAGAAAGACAAATGGAGTGAACCAACTTCTAGACTTGCTACTGCCTTAGGCAATTCAGGTAAAAAGGTTCTTACCTTGGTTCCTTATGTAGAATCTTTTCGATTTATTCTGCTTGTGAGAAAAATTCTAAATCTTTAATAGGAATTTGTATCATAGCCTTAGCCTTTTAATCTTGAATAGCTGTTATGATAAAGAAATTAATTCAGAAAACAACTTAACATACAAAGTATTGCTATTTACCTTATATGTACATATCTAAGTAGTTGTCAGAAAGCAAATACTTCATGTTATACACTTACTAAAAAAAAGAGTGATTACAAGTCTACATCTGCAAACTGAAAGCATCTTATTTATTCTGGAAACCATAACCTGCAACAAAACATGTAAATTTTTAAACCATTACTTGTTTCTCTTTATACAAGAAAGGCATTATTATGTTGATGCCTCGGCAGAGCGATTTTGTAATAACTCAGTAAATTCCATGTAGTTACCTTAAACATGGATGCCATTGCTTTGACAATATATAAAGCCAATTCTAGCGGAAAGCAAAAGAATGTAATCCCGAGATAAAGACCAGACAAAGAAGTTGTTTTGAAAAATTACAATGTCATAGTTTTAATTTTTGGGCAGCTAAGCATGTCTGTCTGCTACATGCATGGAATGAATAAATGAGCCACTTTATGGTTCACTCAGACTCTAATTTGTTATAATCTAAATACCAATAAGAATTAAACTGAACATGGGATCACAACTGTAAAAGCATCTTCGCTACCCTAGGGTTACGGTCTTGTCCCCTCCCTTCACACAATGGAAGGGGCATGACCATAACCCTTGCCTAACGAAGATCATTGATCATTTATGTAAGAACAGTTCAACAGGGGCATAAGAAAAAACAGAAAAAAGGCATTAAAGTTAATATTCTACCAATGAATCTGGTCCAAACCACCAGTTTTTTATCAAGCCTGGCTTGCTAGTTGATTCTTTAAATTTGTATATGTTATGAGATTTTTTGTATTAGTTGTGTTTTGTCTTGACTATGGATCTCCTATTCTTCCTTCCAATTTCCTCAAAATGAACTTTGTTGAGCAACAGAATAACAGAAAAAATATGTCAATCTTTAATCTATCTGCTTAACAAGCACTTGAAATAATGATCATTTAAAAAAATAAGTCACTTTGGAAAATATTTATGCTTTTCTGTTGTACCAACAGTTCGGATACAGAACAGGTTGTCCGGAAAATGATTGCGTATTTTACAATTTCAGTATAATTAGTAGTGAAAATATGTGAAAATTTGCAACTTAAACACATTTTGTAAAGCTCATAATGCAGACCAAATCGAGTTTTTTTTATTTGTTATTCAGTAAAAAATATTTAGATATACATTGTAATATTCTATGGTGTCTTATTATCTCTTAATCATTGAAAATGCACTAAAATGCAACCATTTTTGGGGACAATTTTATTCTGTGATTAAATAGTCAACTTTCAAAACAGAAAAAGTTCCTTTTTACATTTTTGAAATTCTATACATGTATGAGTGTGAGCACTTTTGATTTCCTTGAGTCTAAAATTATTGACTAAAATTCTTCAAAAACGTATTTATACATCAGTCAAATTCTTCCAAAATGTCATATTCTTTCAAAGTGTACGAGTGTGAACACTTTAAAGTTCCATAAAGGTCTATGTTTGTTTGTTTGTTTGTTGGGGTTTAACGTCCGAGCAGCAATATTTCAGCTATATCCAGACGATGAACATGAAATTGATGATAAAATGAACATGAAATAATTATGAAATGAAAAAGGAATGGGACACACAAGGACAATGGGGTCGACAAATTTTGATTGCCACTGAAAATAGGGAGAGGTGGGTAGGGTCAGGCAATTTAGCCTCCTGTGGCGGAGCGCAAAGGTTCCTACTCCTATCGAATACCACAGCAGGGACGTGGCATCTTTCCCAACACGGTGCACCACTATGGTTTGCGGTCAGGTTTTCCGTATTATAGCCTGACAACCCCAGCATGTAACACGCCAGGGGTACCCCATTCCACCACCTGGGGCACACATCCCAGTTGCTCTGTGGGCAGAGCTCCCGAGCCCCCGGCTAGGATTCTGAGCACTATTTAGTCGCCTTTTACGACAAGCTTAGCGCTGCTGCAAGCCTATTCTTTTCACACCCGGACCTGCACGGGGCATAAAGGTCTAAAATATCTGTATAAACTGTTTAAAATTGTCAATATATATAGGTACTCTGTATCATACCGGTGTCTAGATCTACAACCAAAAGAATTCAGTACAAATTCTTTAAAGTCAGGGGCGTAGCAGGTACGGCAGGCAATATTTTTGTTGGTACTGCATGCCATACATAAAAGTCAGGTAAAATATTGAAAACAAATTAAGTTTTAACATAGCAAGGATGCCTACCCATCGTACGAATCGGGATTCAGGGCTATGCCTATTTTTCGGAATCACATATATGTACCATATGTACTTCAGTCAGAGAAGTATTCTCCAGCTAATGGCTCAGAATCTGTCAGGTACTCTTCTAATCTACGTATCTGTTCTACCTAGAACAGCTCTTGACAGGAGATTGTCAGGACCCATGATAGATTATGACAGCTTGTCCAAAGCCCTGACAGACCCTGACAAGGTGTGTCGCGGGTCGGAACAGTTCCTGACAGTTTAGAATTGTTGTATGACAGTGAATCCTAACAGGATCGAAGAGAGATTAGAAGTGATCACAACTGTACATAGAATTTATTACTTCAATTTTGAAAGACTATGTTTTTGCAACAATCTTGTCATATGTGTTTTATTCTTTGCTCAAATCAAAACTTTATTATATGTTTGCACAATAATTTCCTCTTTGTCCAAGCTGTCAGACATATTTAATAGTTAAAAAAACAAAAGAGAAAGGTGCCAATTCGAAAGATCAACTTGAAAACCTAATAACAACAAGCAAATTGCAACTGTGATTCGCTAAAATTATAAAAATATAAATAAAAGTTCATATTTACAATAAATATTACATTGTTTTTTTTTTTTTGTTTTTTTTTTATAATTAATTTTTCCTTTTAAAACATTTTGGAAATACAACCACTTTTTTTTTTCATTAGACATTCTGGGCACAATTTCATTAGACATTCTGGAATTAAACATTCAGGGAACATTCCCATATTTCATCCCACTGCTACCTGCACTGCGTTGTGAAGTTTAATTCATACAAACGTTAGAATTGACTACAGCATTCAAAATCAATACCTAGAGAGTTTTAATTCTTAATTAAGGACCCCATCAGTACGACATCTGTTCAAAACAAGGAATCTAACGAACTTATTTACCTATCATTTGTTAGCTACGTTACTCCCAAGGGTCTCACTAATTAAAGACAAGAGGTTACACAAAACGCCAAAAAAAAAGGTCTGTGTCGGAAGTGATTGTTAGACCTCTTACCCTGATGCAATGTAGAAATCTCGCACACCCTTGTCGAAACTTAAATAATGCTTAAAATTATTGTATATATTTCTTAATTTCAACTGGTAACATCAATGTGTAACCTACCCGTACCGGTAACAAGTCATTTCGGCACCCGGTCATTTCGGCCCTTATGCAAATAGTCAAATCGGCTGTGGTTAATTCGGCGCCTACTTTGTGAAATATTTTATTTATGTCACTTATCTTAAATTAAAATATCGTATTCTTAATAAAAAAATTTTCAGACAAACGAATCATCTGAAGTGTGCTAAAAAAGTTAAATGTAAATTAATATTTAATTGATGTTTTGATGTCACACCCACAATTTTAGAGATGATGATGATTAAGGGAAGCATTAATTACCAATCATTCAATTAGAATATTTAAAAGGTTTTTGTTAGCAACATTTGATAATTATTTTGTTTTTGTTATAAACTCTACTCAAGCCAATCAAAGGCTGTTTGATGTGAATATATAAAGAATTAGGTTAAAGAAATACAATGAAGGAGTAATCAAGGGAACCAAGGTTATAGGGTAATCAAAAGAATGTAATCCAGGGATAAAGACCAGACATGGAAAACAGACATACACAACAAAGAACATAAAGTAACTAAAATCATACATACAAAGTAACAAAAGCAAATGAGCAACTCGGACCCCACTAAAAACTGGGAGCATGGACCAGGTGCATCGTTAGGGTAAGCGTCCTCTGCTTTTCTAGAAACACCCGCCGAGCTGCTCATAAAAAGTCAAGTCCGGGATAGACAAACGAGGAAAGGAAAACTATGACCCGTTGAATAAACCAGTTTTCATGGTGCAGATGGATACACCATAACGATCCATGAGTTCATGATGACGACAATAAAACTTCTGTAGTGATGACTTCAATCTTGTAACAACATAACCCTGTTCCAGAAGCCTATTTGTTAGAGTTCTGGCGCAATACAAAAAGCCTGCGTAGTTTCGCCAAGCTCTGGCATAATGTACGAGTTGTAATATGAACACTCCATACGCAGGTCCTGAAGTCAGTGCTAAAGCTTTCTTGAGAAAATAAGAATAAACAATAAGATTAGAAATTGCAATAAAATATGGTACACTAAAAGTCTGGTATTATTTCCACAATGCCAGACGACAAACACTACCCCTGATGTCGAGGGGTGGCATAACAGATTCAATGGTAATGTAGCCGGAATGTTCCCAAAATGTCTAATCCTAGAATGGCTAATGAAAATGAACCCAGGATGTCTAATGCAAAATATAGTTATATTCCAAAAAGGCCTATAATTATTCAAATTAGTCAAATTAGTAATAAAAGAAACAAAATGTAACATTCATTGAAAATATGAATTTTTATTTATATTTTGATCATTTTACACGCAAAAACAATTACTAGACTCAGGCTGGGCACAACCATGCTACCAGGCATCCTCCCAAGTCAGGGTTTTGAGCCCACCCTCGCTTCCTCAAACGAGGGTGGACTCAAAACCCTGACTTGGAAGGATGGCTACCAGGTCAAATAGAAAATATGTTAAAGATTTATCGCCTTCATGCCAAAAATGTGGAGTTTCGGATGACATTAAGCACGTCCTTATAGATTGTTCAGAATTCCATCAAGCACGTTTGGAACTGAAAGAAAATATCCACAAATTGGGTCTCCACACTCTTTCGGAACTAAACCTTCTTAACCCACCAAAATCAGTTCAGCAACTAGTCTGGTCAGCAATAGCGCAGTTTATTTCAGTCATTGGTTATCATAATAAAATATAGCATACATGTACTTTTGTTTAAATTACGGTAATTGTCCTTAAATAACTTAAAGCCCTATATATTTTTTTTTCTTTTAATTTCAAGTTAGATAATTCACACCCTATATATCAAGTGTAGTTGCACTGATTTCAGCCAAGCAGTTTCAGGTGGTCGTGCGACGCATTTATAAATATGTAGGGTCAATATCTAACGTAATAAAACCATAACCAACATATTCATACAGTACCATTTATCTTAAATAATATCATCTTTCATTTTTCAATAAAAAACAAAATAATATATAATTGAATTAAAATAAAATTAATCACCTGATATGGGGTTCCACATTGCCATTTATTAATACACATAGTCTCTCATTTTATTTTTCACTATTATTATTTATTATTTTTTTTTTTTTTACTTTTGTTAATCATGTAGATATATGCTTATGAAACATTGGCTGTTCTCAAGTCCACATGTAAACTTGGGATTTACATTTACTCTTGTTAAATTCTAAAAGTTGACCAATCTTACCAATAATAAACAATCCAGTTTCCAAACTTATTTAAAAAAAATTGGTCAACCCATTCACCAGAAGCATGAGCTGTGTAGAGGTGTATATTTTCATGATAATTAGTTGCATGTCTATATAAGCATATTTTGATTAAGTCATTGTACCATCATTCTTATATCCAGAAGTTGATCTTTATTATGATTTTAAGCGGTTTTCTATAGGAAAGGTGATGAAGTACAATATTATGTTACCCATGTAGGATGTTGTTTTAAGTATTTGTCAAAGTTTTTGATTTATTGGAAATTGGTGCTAAGTTGGTGTTGAATTGGTGCTTAATTTAGGTCAGTTATGCAAGTTATGATAATTTAAAAAGTTGGTGCATAGTTGGGGTGAAATTGGTGTTGAAAAGTATATAAGGGCTTTGATTTTTAGTTTTAAAAAAAAAGATTGGAGATTGAAATTTAGTAGTGGAATAAAATGGGATAGGTGGCAAAAAAGGAGAGAAGAAAAGGAGAGAGAGAGGAGGATTGCAGATTTTGTTTAGGAATATACGGTTGCAGACTGAATGTAAGATTGGAATTTATTTTTATGTGGTTAAGGAATGTGTTTTTCGAGACAAGTGATGCAAGAGTAATATTATTTTTGAGAGTTGTAACTTGCCGTAACTGGAAGTTAATTCGTTGTTGATGTTTGTTTGACGTTGTGACGTATACTTGCCTTAACAGGAAGTATTTGTATTCCGGACAATATGTTCCGAGGTTCCGGACAATGGTCCGAGGTTATTGTGAATTATTGACGTTAGTATAACTTGCCTTCACAGGAAGTTATCGTGTTCCGGACAATGGTCAGAGGTGCCGGACGGTGGTCCGAGGTCGTAGATTGTATGTGTTGACGACAGTGTAACTTGCCTTAACAGGAAATTATCGCTATATGGAGAATTCCTCGATTGTTGATGTCTGTTGTGTTGCTCCCCTGTACCATATGGATCCCATCCGTATTAAGGAATTTGAGAACTTTTAGATGATAACTTGATTGAGCGCACCGCATATGTGAGTTTTCGTAATTTTCTGATGTCAAAATAAATTTTCATCCTGTAACATGTATTTTATGTATAATCGTAATAAACTATTGATTAGTGACAATTCTCTGTATTTTGAACCCGCCTGGAATTGTGAGCAACTTGGCAACAGTGGTTAAAACATACCAGCCAAGAGGCATGGCAGCTGGAACGGTCTCGTGTGGCGTTAGTAAGACTGCGTACTAACGTAGTGTGATAGCACAATAAAATCCGGGAACTACGCCCGGCCAGACAAGGCAGTCTAAATTTACATACACTTTATGGCTCGGCATAAACTTTTTGGCATTCAAAAAAAGCTTACACCTTGGTAACTAAAACTCTAACATTATCAATTATTAAATTTGCACTTCACCTTTGGATATTCACCAAACCACACCCATTTGACTCTAAAACGCATACACTATTTGGCAAACCAAATCACACAGGTCTTCCGCCTTCTGGGTCCGACTGGTTATCCTTGACTCTTGTCTATCCAACTTGGCATTTTCCTCCATTACATGGTCCATTTCCAAATTTCATTTTTACTATTTAATTTTTAATTTCAAACATTTCATAATTTACTAGTTAAAAACCCCCTTAGTTATAGTTAGAAATTGTATTCATTCTGAATCAAGCTGTCGCGGAGCACAGACAATAATAGGTAAGAGAATTATTTATAAGGGTTGTATAAATAATTCAAGGATTCTAAGCCTGGTGTGGTATACCAGTATTGCATTAGTCACAACAAAAGAGCTTGAAACAAACTGTCCGAGACAGGTTTGAAACATTGTCTGAAACGGGGGTCTCAAATGGTTCGAGACTAGCTGGCCGAAACATTCCATACCTTGGTTTGAGGTTTTATAAATTGGGGCTGTACAGGGTTTTGCGGAGTCGGTGTTCACACACTACTACAGTGAGTGTTCCCTGTATACTATACCTTGTGACAATCATTAAGTTTACCTTTAGCTTTATCAATAGTTTGGTTTCCGTTTCCCATGAAGTAAAATAATAGGAGCGTGTGGGTTTATTAAAAACAATTGTATCAATCTGTAACTTTTAAATTTGATTCCATTCATACAGATTGACGAATCCAGAAAACTGGTACGAACCAAGGTTTATTTCATAGAGGAAATTAATGCGTGTACGCCCCGCTCAGGTACACGTTACAATGCCTTATGAAATTCCGTAGTATGCATACATACATTTGTAGTATTTATACAAGTAAAAAAATAAATTTTATCCATTTTATTATACATATTTAAAACAAACTATAGATCTTCTACGTATGTGAACCTATTGTCTTTTTTTATGTAACTATTTAATTAGTAGGGTAATTAAATGTATACAAACCTGGGTGACATCAAACTAAATAGAGTAAAACCATGCTCGCACTCACGCAATCATTATATTTCATTGAATTCATTGATTGTAATCGATTACTAATTATGAAAGCAACAAAGTCAATCCCATTGGCAATGAACGTGTTCGGTTGGCTGTATGACGGTGGTTTGTTCCTCGAATGCCAACATCCTTTAATGTATCAACAATTTACCTGTAAAATTTTGTTGGCGTTCAAGGAATACATATGTGTCAGTGGTTATCACAACAAAGGTGCATGCTTATCAAAACATTCATACCAATTAACAGATAGGTAAATTACAAGGGACTGATCTCAGTTCATATTTCAGATAGTTATTCCAGTTGTTAAAATCTTCCTTTTTTTTCGGACCATAGAAATACCCAAGAATGCCCAAGAATAAAAACACCTGTTTAATCACAACAATTAAATGTATTAAAAAGAATTGAAAATCATCTAAATAAATTTGGTGAACTTACAATATATTATTCTTTTATACTGGCAAATTTCAACTATTGTCCATTAGTATGGCATTTTTGTAATGAAAGCTGTGCAAAAAAGTTAGAAAAGGTTCAAGAAAGGGCTTTACGCTTTATTTATATTGATGATAAAAGTACATATGAAGAGTTGTTAATAAAGTCTAAGATGCCATCCTTAAGAGTTAGACGATTGAGATTTTTAGCTATACTAGTATATAAAATAATAAACAAACTTACTCCTGTATATTTACATGATATGATAACTGTTAAAGAAAGTTTTTACTCTTTTAGGTATACAAACTTGGTGAACATATATGTACCAAGAGTAAACACAACCAGGTATGGCCTGCACTCTCTGTCAGCTATGGGACAGCTAAACTGTGGAACCAACTTCCAAATGAATTAAGAGGGGACAGTCATGGGCCTTGATCAATTTAAAAAGTTGATAAATAAATGGGAGGGGAAGGGATGTTCTTGTTCCTTTTGCAAATAGTTTGGTTTACCCAATTGACAGATGCAACATCATCTCCTTAAAATCTTTCAATTTATTATTTTAATCTTGCTGGCATGATAATTTGAATGCTTTTAGCTGCTAGTAACATCTGCTTTTAATTTTAGTCTGCATTGCTTTTATTATAGTGCTTGATTACTTGCATGTTATTTATAATTTATATGTCTTGTTGATTTCAGTTAATATGTATGTCTTGCGTTTTATTTATGTCGATTTTAAAAGCTCTACAGAGCTTATGTTTATTGTCTAATGTATACATTTTGTATCGACTTTAAATAAAGTTTACTTGATTTGACTTGACTTGACTACTGTTGTAATATAAACATTTATTGAAATATTTTTGTTGGCATTCGAATAGGTTACATATAAAATGTTGGCATTCGAGGAAGACACCATGACGGTTTCAGCCAAAGTGATTTCGGCGAAGGATTGAAAGACATGATCACGCTACCAAATCAACATTGGAATATCATTCACAAAGAATGAAATGTGAAGTGCCCCCTAAAAACAAAGCAAATAAACAAAACAAGGAGCATTAAAAACCTCGAATTCAAGCAAATTTTGACAAAAAAAAAAATTTTAAGTCGAATATCATTCCCGATTTCAAGTTACAACATACAGGCTAAAAACCACTAATTCCACTTCCCATAGGCTTCTATGCTAATTTCACAATATTCAATGGCTTCTCTGGACTTTACCTTAACTTTAACCTGCAGAGGACTATACATCAGCATGATTCTACATATGTCAGCTCACAATCCTCAGAATGGCATGTGGGGTTAGCAGACTTGCAGTGCAGTACTGGTCACCGGAAGTGAAGGGTCTATAAATAGTAGGGAAATCCCAGTGTTTTCACAAGATAGGGGTATATTTAAAAATCATTATGGAGATTAGGCTTCACATCAGAAGAAGCAAAATGCACCTATAAAATGTACAGAAATGTTTTTCCTTTCAGAAACTGTTTAAATTTTTTAAATAAGATGAGAACTTTTTTCACAGCACTATGAGGAACAGGGGTAATTTCTGCGTAGGACTATTTTTGCGTACGTTCCAAATGCTCATTGGTTGAATTGGTGGTCTGTAACCTACACACTATACCTAATTTCCGACAACCATGAGGTAACAATGGTATGCAGATAGTACATAATAAACGGTACAATTCAGAGGCGAACATACAGAAAAAATACAAACAAGAAATAAACAGTGTAAGAGAAAAGTAAAGACATACACGTATAAAGGCATTCACCCTTTTGTCGATAATTCTAATAATATTACCCAATTTTCTCAGCTTTGACGTTTTGTTGAATATTCATTATTGATTGAAACTTACATACATTCCCTTGTAAACATTAATTACAGATGGAAACGATCTATGTAATTTCTCCTATCTGTTTTTCTTTTTTTTTTTTTTTACATTTTAAGATATAAGTGAAATCATATTTATCCCAAGTTCATTTTCATTGCATAATTTTTATTTTTATGTAACTTGTGAATCAAACTGTTATATGTTAGCATAATATTTACTAAGATAACCTATCAACATTTAGGTGTTATGTCGTAAATTGTATGATTGGAGCGGAGAGGTCAAGGGCATGGCATGGCTCCTCGAGATGTCGACTGCCATCCCCCCCCCCAAGTCCGACACATTTTTATGGAACAATCTTTTTGACTATTTTTTTGGGGAAACTCGCTCATGGTAGAGTCTTGGTGGAGCGGTGGTGGTTTCTTGCTATGACTCTGGCATACGTGTGTTTTTGTTTTGTGTCCCTGGCCCATCGGACACTGCATGCTTTCGAGGCTGGCCTGGTAAATAAAGATATTAAGTTTTACTCTTTATTGGCCTAAACGTATACAGTTATCAAATATATTTTTCTAATAATTTCGTCCCCCCAAGTCAGGCTCCCTCAACCCCCTGACATCACTCATTCATATTTGGGTCGTCTGAATATAGCTGAAATATTGCTGCTCGGACGTTAAACCCCAACAAACAAACATTCATATTTGCGGGTATCGTCCAGCGCTATCTATATATTTATATACTCGAATTCACCTCAGCCTGTTTGCAGTATTTTTAGATTATTTTTTTTATTACTCAAAAGTTCCTTTAAAACACTTGCCATTTAATTCATGTCGTTCTGTACTACACCTTTCATACAATTATTTCTCGTTCTTACCTACAAGATCGAAATATTTCCATATTTATTTTTTCTACGAGAATTTTGCACTGAACGTATTGTTTTCCGCCATTTTGTTTCTATGGATATTTTGAAATGTTCCCTATTATCTCACAATTGAAGAGCTGAAATACCATGATTTCCAGCCATATTTCTGCTCTTTACCTTCAGTTAAAGAAAAAAAACAGGATTTCCGAATGAAAATGCTACAACTGGTACTTTAAATGAGACTTACCACATAAAGTATTAAATCAGCAGGGAATTAGAAATATGGCGGGAAATCATGGTATTTCAGTATTAAAACTATAGTGAGCTACTTAAATTTAACCCGGATCCAAAATCCAATCAAATCACTCGTAACTCTTCGATATAACTTACAAACTGGCTACACAATAACGTCATTTTTTTCAGTAAAGACTCTAAACAGAATCTACAGTTATCAATTTTGCTCATATTGCATCATTTGTGACATCATACAACTTTCTGTTACTATATCAGATCGTCCATTACCTCGTATTATTGTTTACCTTTCCACAGACATTTTATGTTAAATCGATTTTCATTGGTGCTTCTCACTCGGAGAAGCAACCAATCGGAATTGGTTTGGACGATACCGCTAAAATGAATGAGTGATGTCAGGGGTTTAAGGGAGCGAGAGTGGACTCAAAACCCTGTCTTGGGAGGATGAATAATTTAAGCTTAATACTATTCATACTTTTATTTATTTGATTAATATACATTTTCGTTTATTTATTTTGAAAAATAAGACTTTAATTATTTACAGTTGCTTTAAATAAAACTTCAACTAAAAACTTACTTCTAAAAATCTACTTATAAAAGTTAGAAATAAAATATCAAATTTAAATTGTTCACGTGCCTGGTAAATAAAGATATCAAGTTTTTACTCTTTATTGTCCTAAACGTACACAGTGATACCAGGGCTGGGTTGAGCTCCTTAAAAACCCAGTATCACGTGCTGTCGGACCTATCTTTATTTGCCAATGAAATCTCTTAATTTTATTTAATGTCTAAATATGAATATTCATAACGCCTTAGTATAAGAAATGTTTGGTTAGGTAAGATTACGTTTACTCAAACTTACTTTATCTTTTTGTGTCTGATACTGTTTCAATTTATTTATCCTTAAACAATGGAAACTATTACCTAAGGCAATTAAATACATTTTACCCATCTCTATAAAGTGTCAATTGTTTATATAAATTATTTGCAAAACAATTAAGCAAGTACCAAAGAATTCAAATCTATTTATAGTCGGCGTCACATAAATAACATACTGTTAAAATTTGAATAAAAATATTTTCTACGACTTTATTGACACCTACCGTCGTTTAAATTGTCTTAAATGACTTGCTCATTCGTTAAGCCAAACGGCTTCTCCCTAAACATTGAATCGTTAAATTCCGGTCAAATTTTAATTCTAGGTGCCAATATTTACATTGTAAAAAGTCGGCCATGTTTACAGTGATCGGGTTGCTAGGAGATGTTGTTTACGTTTAAATGGTTTGTCCAAAAACCGAAGAACCCAGAATGCACTTCGGCGTTATTCGGATATCTCGGATTTATTTTACGCGAACAACGTACAATACCGAGAAGTTGATCAAGCAGACGATTGTCACCGGAGTTCGACGGGAACTTACGAACTTCGTTTGTAAACAAATCGTCCCGTAAAAACCAACATGGCGGATATTAGTATGGGATTTTCCCGTAAGGATTTGTTACGCATGATTTAAGCTAATAAGCGACTTGTTTTTGAGAAGCTGTTTGGCTAAACGAATGAGCAAGTCATTTAAGACAATTTAAACGACGGTTGGTGTCAATAAAGTCGTAGAAAATATTTTTATTCAAATTTTAACAGTATGTTATTTATGTGACGCCGAGTATAGTCTCCTGTCACAGATTATGTATTATTCAATATAACAAATATTTCTTTCTTTCGGCTAAATTTACAAATATGTCAAGACATTATCAATTTACTTAAGCTAAAATGCAATTTTATTTATTTTTAATTTTTGCTGAATCATATAGAATTTTACTGCATCACATAGGCACCAACTACATTTATATACGGGAGGGACTTGCTGGGAAAAAAGTAACTCTAAAAAAGTGTTTTACTCAGCTTTGGACAGAAAAAAAAAACATTATGATTCAAAATTCCTCCAATTTCTGAACAACGTAGATTTTCAAATAAAAATTTTAACTACAGATGCTGCTGGAAAGAAAAAAAATATCTAACTTAAAATTAAATCCCAGTCCTTCCACTTCGAGAAGAAAATGGTCTGTTACTTACAAGTATCTATCCTTAAGGAGATAAGTCTGGCAAAATGACTCAATTATGTCAGAAATAGATTCATCCAAAAGACACTTTATAAAATATAAATATAAATATAAAAGAATAAGCCTTTAGCCCATTTTGGCTTTCCACAAAAATTGAGTCTATTTCAACTGAGATAGCAAGGGCTTCGTCAATTTTTTTTTTTTTTTTTTTTTTTTTTTGTAAGTTGGTTAGCATTTTTGATAAATAAATAATCTACCTGGTGCTATTTCGCTGTTTTCGGTCACCTTTCTAGCCTCATTGGCGTTACTTGTCGCTCCTGGTCGCTTAATGTCTTACTTGTCTTCTACCACTTTGACAAACCAGGAAGTAGATCGTTACAGGAGGGTCTAAAACGTTAACTCGGAAAGGTATCTACCAAGAATCAAAATCTAAAAAGGATTCTGCAAGATATAAGTAATGATACCTTTCTGCTCATGAGAAAATTATTTCCAAAATGTATATATTATTGAGGTAAAGATGTCGCAGACTATCCACGAAAAATCCATACATACATGTATAGAAAGTCCTTGCATAAATCTGCTTCAGAAAAAAAAAGATCAAAATCGGTCGTATCAGCCTTTGATTGATCTATTAGTTGTAGTAAAATCATAATTATATTTTGCAATTCAGTGCTCCAGGTACCTGTAAACTGCGGAACGGTAAATACCGAAACGAAAGTGTGTCTCGAAAGACCGAAATAAGACGTCATAAAAGTATTATAGAGGGTAAACATATGCAGAAATTAGGGGGAAAGTGAATAATGCAGCGCTTCACAATAATTAATTTGAAAATTATTGTCGAAAAACAAAAGCTTTAAAGGAGACCTGAAACCAAATAAAAATCATTTTATAAACGATTATATTTATAAAACTGTATAGTTACGAGTGTAACAAATGTTTTCTCATTTGGTTAGCGCTAAATAAAGTTAGAATGATAATGTAACTTTTCTATGTATTGTAGATTTAAGTTTGATAATGGGCTAAGTGCCCCTTTCTTTCAGAAATGGAAGTGAAGCAAGGGGATGTTGTAAGCCCTCTTCTCTTTAATCATTTCAATGACAACTTAACTCAAAAGCCTAGGGATAAGATACATGATCCAGTAGTCCTGGGCAATAATTCAGTCAATAGTATTCTGTCTGGGGTAATGTATCTGTTGAGCATATTCAAAACTGTAATGCATACTTGCATCATATGATAGTGCTGATTGACCTGACATTAATGATCAACAAATTTCAAAAAAATAACGATTTTCCTTAAACCGCTGAAAAAAAAACAACGATTCGCAATATTTTTCGAAAATTCGAAAATCTCGTGTTCGGTAAACCTAACAACACCAAAATATTATTTGGCTTTAGATGATTAAGGTCTTTCATGTCAAGAGAAAATCTTACTACTATTCGTATGACTATTATTATTTTTTTTCTTCCGCCACATTTTGACTTTGTCGTTTCAAGAGAAATCAAGTTGAGTTGTATACCAAATAAATCTGTAACTTCAGAAGGTACAGAGTTACCCTGCTAAGAAAACACATGTGTCGTTACAGAGTTATTTCCCTTTCTTCAAATATAAAACTGCGCTCTTCTCCTCCTACGTTAAAAAAAATAGATCAAAAATTGATATATTATCGTGTTCTTGAACACTAAGTGGTGAAAAATTGTAAAGTCCAAAAAAGTATGAACATTCTGTCAAGAGTTACGACCACTGTCCACTTCCTGGTGTTTATCCCAGATTAGGATAGGAAATTATAACTCATGAACTATTTACCAGTGAAAATTGTAATTTGATAATGTGTTGTATTTGCATAGTTTCTTGTAGAAATTTTATATCATATTTATTAAAACTGCGTTTATTATGTCTGGAAAATTTTATACACCTCCATCTTAGTTTTTTTATATAAACGGAAAACATTAGAATTTTAATATGCAACTGATTACAAATACTTTCTGTTTTACGACGGTTTTGCTTCGTGGAATGTCTGTCAGTTTTTATTCATCATTTCTTTCCCTTAAATTTTATCGCTTTACAACAATTCTGCGGATCGACATTAATGCTTTGTTTTATATTGGACACAAGAATAAATGTAACAAATTTACCAATTTAATAATATGCTGCAAATTTCATTTGTTTATTATCATTATAATTGAACGGTGAGAGCGCCGTAACTCAAAATGATAATTTGTGAAGATGCTGTTTTTCCATTTCTTTTCATTAGACATTTTCAAGCCACAGAAGAGTTAAATAAGTTTTTTTCTTAAATGTGAAAAGATACAATAGGAAACAAAAAAGCTATTAGTTCCAATGTTGCGTTATATATATATATATATATATTAGTTTTTTCATGCTACTCGGATACAAAATTTTGTTCTGAATGCTTCATGAATGTTCTTAATTCGTATTGTTACATTTTACATGAATTTGAGCATAATACATCCATACATATGGCTAATGGTATGTGAATCTTGTGACAGTATACTCTGGTGGAGTTACTTTATACAAACTAAGAAGTCCCGGATGTGTTAAATTCATACGATTTCTGATGTATATTGATAAAACCATTTATTATGTTGGATGAAATATACACTTTTGGGTTTCCTTCAAAATATCCATATTATTGTTATTGTCAAAGATAAAAAAAACATGTAAAGATAATAATAATAACATTTACGTTTTTGTTTATTCACGTTTCTCCGACATGTAATTATTAGACTAAAACAACATGAATTAAGGTTAGGGATTATGGGGTCCTCAAAGGGGTCTTAAATTGTACGTAATACAGGCGATCTTGTACATGATAATGGAAACAGTTTTTTTTTCATCGTGATCTAAAATCTCTACATTTGTGTTAACTAAATGGAACCTAAAGTAATTTAGTAAGACATGAGTACACATGTAAAAGATACACGCTTCATATTTTAATTGATGTTTTACACAACTGGACATGTCAGTTACGACGTCAAAAAGAATGAATACTTGGTTCAGATTTTCGACGAGAAAATGTTTTTCATTTCTTATTATTCTATTTTATTTTACATTTCACTTTAAAGTTGGATACTTCTTACTCTGAAAAACACTGGGATTAAGTAATATTCATGGGAAAGACTTTAACAATTGTCCTTTAATTACATTTGTTATTGTTGTTTGAAATTTGGAATTCTAGTCGTTTAAATACATGTTTGATATATTACTATTAAAGTTTATTCAAATTTTTACAATTTTCTGTAAATGAGTTGTAAACTGTCGTGTTACCATTCATTTTATGAGCTTTTCATATTTATTATTTTTCACACAAAAACACTATTTATACATTTAAAAAGAATTTTTTTTGTGTTGCTATGTGCACATACACTTCATGCAATTGAAAAAGAACAGATATGGTATAATGTAACAAATGCAAACCACCATTACAACCAGCGGTAAATTTAATGCCTTCAGCGGTCACAACAAGAACTTCATCATGAGAATAACCTCATCTAATAGGGAGCTCTGAAAGGCCCCAAGTAAAAATTTAAGCAATGTTATTTTCTATGCATAGATAAAAATTGAAACAGACAATTAGAGACATTGACTGAACCAAACATAAAAAGCTTTATTACACAGGACATTATGTATGAAATTACACGTGTAAATGATTTATCTTTAAAATCCATGGAGTTAGTAAAAAAATATATACCCCCTTCAAGTACTGCTATTTTTTTATTTGACCCCCCCCCCCCCCCCCACCCACACCCCCAACTTTTTTGCCGGTCCCTTAATGGCAAATCTAATTATAAATGGTTCATTTCTGTACGCATTTTTTTTAATTTGTTGGGTTTTCTTTCGTTTTCGATATTTCATTTTTTATTTTGGTATATTTCAATGCTGTTTGTTTGATCTTACTATATACACATATTTCATTTGATTTTGTTATTTCGTTTCTTAGTTTACTGGTACCACTGTCAACTGGTACCAATTGACGTGACTATCAGAGACTTGGTATCAGTCAATACAACAAGGAAATTGAATCCGTAATAATCGATGATTATAGTGTTTTGGAGACAGTGTTGTATCTATGCTTTAAGGTATCTCATGGCAAGTAAGAGAGAAAAACTGAACAATAAACACAGTATATCTGTTATAACATGAAGGGTAATAACAAAATTACCGAACAGATAACCCCGTGCAGGTCCGGGTGTTAAAAGAATAGAGCAACTGGGATGTGTGCCCCAGGTGGTGGAACGGGGTACCCCTGGCGTATTACATGCTGGGGTTGTCAGGCTATAATACGGAAAACCTGACCGCAAACCATAGTGGTGCACCGTGTTGGGAAAGATGCCACATTCCTCGCACATTAAAGAACCCTGCTGTGGTATTCGATAGGAATAGGAACCTTTGCGCTCCGCCACAGGAGGCTAAATTGCCCGACCTTACCCATCCCCCCTTTTTCTAGTGGCAATCAAAATTTGTCGACCCTATTATCCTTGTGACCCATCCTTTTTTTTTTCATTTCATGTTCATTTTATCATCCATTTATGTTCATTGTCTGAATATAGCTGAAATATTGCTGCTCGGACATTAAACCCCAACAAACATACAAACAAACCGAACAGATAAAATATAGGCTGTAGTCAAGAGGAATAGTCTAAAGGAAAGTCCGCATAACAAAGGCAATATCAAGGTAAAAACCGGAAAGTTGGAAATTACCGTAATGGACCTAACTTAGGACAGTTATTTCAAAATGAAAGGTGGATTAAACCAGCTTTTATAGCACGCTAAATTCCCTGTTTCCATTAGGGCTCTTTATTTCCGGTATATTTCAACATGGCCGTGCAGCATAAAACATCGGTAAAATTAACATTTCTACCAATCTATGATTGATTGAATGATTTTTAGTGCCTAACACCCAAGTAGCAATATTTCAGCTATATCCAGACGATGAACATGAAATGAAACATGAGGCTCCCAGGAGTCTGAATCGCTCACCAGGTTGTATTTTGCCTTTCAAGGGCAAAAATTTAGCAAGAAGTTGTCCAACTTATTTTGACTCAAGAAGACTTTTGAAGGACTTATCATAAGGATCATTTCAGCGATTGAAAGTTTCTTTCTATCAATCATAGTTTTCAAGATATTGTCTGAAAACTAAAAAAAAAACAAAATATCATTTTTCCCCTTTCAAGGACAATGACTCTTCCTAGGAGTTGTCTGATAACTTTTATCCCTGACGTCCTTGGTAGTCCTAATAATAAGGATCATTTCAGCTATGAAAGAATTTGGCTAAACCTAACAGTTTTTGAGATATATGCGAAAAACTACTGTCTGACCCCTATGTTCTGTTTTTAGTAACAGTGCCATGTTTTTCGACAGATCAAAAATCCCCACATCAGTTCTATGCAGTATACCCAAGGAACATTCATACCAAGTTTGGTTTCAATTGGTCAAGTAGTGTCAGAGGATTTTCAGTATTTTTTATACAAGTAAATTTTGTGAAGAATTTCTACAGTCATCGTACCATTAGAATAATGATTTTGAAAGCCTTATTTTCCAAGCTTCACAATGGTATGCAACTTTCAGGTGTCATTTGTCCTTGGAATTCACATTGAAACATTGAAAGTTACTTGTTTGACATGTAAAGTAATGGAAACATTAGAAGTGGTTAGTAAGTCCATAAGCTAAATTATGGCATATTTCAGAGAAATGCATAATTTGATGAAAATTGCCTTTCCTGGTCATTACTTCCATTTTCATATTATATCCGTATAGTAATATTGGTAATCTGGCTATAGTTCAAGAGCTGTATTGTGTAAGATATTGTAAAAAAACAACATAGCAACAAGATTTTTATTAGTAAAACTGACTTGTATCTTGACGCTATCCATGAAATACATAATGTCACTGCTTGGAATATTCAAAGTACTCAAATGATCATACAACACAGACTAAGAATCATACAGTGATGAAATAGGCATGATATTAATTGTTGAAATCTGTCCTTTTTTTCATAATAATAAATGGTATTTGGTATTACAACTTTTTGAATTATCATAGATATCAGTTTGGTGTGACAAGTTAGTTAAAATTGTCATTTTTTAGCAATGTAGAGAAATCATCACTGAGGGGCATGATATAAAAATGACCATTTATTTGTAGTCCCATGTCTTATTTTGATAGTTTTGGTCTTATTAGACTTACCATATCAGAAGCTTACATAAAATGTTTTAAACAGATAAGATTTGGCCACAGATAGATCTCATCGTGCTGAACACTTTTACCCTATGTCAGATTTTAGCTAAATCTAATGGTTTTGGAGATATATGAGAAAAACTACTGTCTGACCTCTATGTTCTCTTTTTAGTAACAGCGGCCATGTTTTTAGATGGATAAAAAATCCCCACATCTGTTCAATGCAGGATACCCCAAGGAACATTTATATAAAGTTTCGTTCCAATTGGTCAAATAGTGTCAGATGAAAAGATTTTTGAGAGAAGTAACATTTATAAATATCAAAAAATGTTGAAAAAGGGCAATAACTCCAACATGACTTAACGAATTAGAAGGACAATTTGACCACAGATAGATCTCATCATGCTGAACACTAACCATATGTCAGAATTTGGCTAAACCTAATGTTGGAGATGCATGTGAAAAACTACTGTCTGACCCCTATGTTCTATTTTTAGCTCACCTAGCCAATGGCCAGGTGAGCTATTGCCATCACTTGGCCTTTGTCATCGTCGTTAACAATTTTTCAAAACTGTCCTCCACTGACACTACTTGACCAATTGGAACCGAACTTGGTATGAATGTTCCTTGGGATATAGTGCATAGAACTGATATGGGGATTTATGATCCATCGAAAATTATGGCTGCTGTTACTAAAAAATAGAACATAGGGGGTCAGACAGTACTTTTTCACATATATCTCCAAAACCATTAGATGTACCCAAATTCTGAGGTGAGTAAAAGAGTGCAGCATGATGAGATCTATCTTCCTTGAAATTTTCATTTTAATCTGTTATGCCATTTTGGAGTTATTGCCCTTTTTCAACGTTTTTTGCCATTTTGAATGTATTTTCTTTCAAAAATCTTCTCATCTGATACCACTAGATCAATTGGAACCAAACTTAGTGTGAATGTTCCTTGGGATATCCTGCATAGAACTGATTTGGGGATTTTTGATCTGTTGAAAAAACATGACCACTGTTACTTAAAAAAGAACATAGGGGAATAGAGTTGTCAAACAGTACTTTTTTGCATATTTCTCCAAAACCATTAGATTTAGCCAAATTCTGACGTAAGGTTAAAGTGTTCAGCATGATGAGATCTATCTTCCATAAAATTTTCATTTTCACTGTTAAGCTATGTTGGAGTTATTGCCCTTTTTCAACTTGCTTTTGCTATATTTAATGTTATTTTTTTTCAAAAATCTCTGATACTACTTGATCAATTGGAACCAAACTTGGTATGAATGTTCTTTGGGGTATCGTGCATAGAACTTAAGTTGGGACTTTTGATACTTCGAAAAACACTGCTGCCATTACTAAAAATAGAACATAGTGGTCAGACTGTAGTCTTTTGCATATATCTCCAAAACTGTTAGGTTTAGCCGAATTCTGACTTAGGGTAAAAGTGTAGAATACAATATTTAATTTACTGGATAAAAGTGTTCAGCATGATGAGATCTAGTTGTGGTTCAATTTTTGGTTTAATCCATTAAGCCATGTTGGAGTTATTGCCCTTTTTTTATGTTTTTTTTGCTATTTTTGATGTTATATCTCTTAAAAATCTTCTCCCCTGATCCTACTTGAATAATTGAGACCAAACTTGGTATGAATGTTCCTTGGGTTATCCTGCATAGAACATAATTGGGGACTTTTGATACTTTGAAAAACATGGCCGTTGTTACTAAAAATAGAACATAGGGGTCAGACAGTAGTTTTTTTGCATATATCTCCAAAACTGTTAGGTTTAGCTAAATTCTTTCAATAGCAGAAATAATCCTTATTATTAGGACTACAAAAGTCTTCAGGGATAAAAGTTGTCAGAGGACTCCTTGTAAGAGTTATTGCCCTTGAAAGGGGAAAAATGACGTTTTTGTTTTGTTTTTTCTGTACAGTTTACAGCCAATATCTTAAAAACTATGATAGATTGAAAGAAACTTTCAATCGCTGAAATGACTTTATGATAATTCCTACCAAAGTCTTCTTGAATTAAAATAGTTGACAATTTCTTGTTGAATTTATTGCCCTTGAAGGGCAAAATTCAACCAGGTGAGCAATTCAGGCACCTGGGAGCCTCTTGTTTGATTTTTTTTGCTTTTTTTCATATTATTTCTTTCAAAAATCTTCTGCTCTGACACTACTTGACCAATTGAAAACAAACTTGATATGAATGGTCCATTGAGTATCCTGCATAGAACTGTAGTGTGGATTTTTGATCCATTGAAAAACATAGCTGCCATTACTAAAATTGGACCTAGGGGTCAGACAATAGTTTTTCACATATATATCCAAGACAGTCGGGTTTAGCCAAATTCTGACATTAGGTAATAGTGTTCAGCATGATGAAATCTATCTTGTCGATTTTCTTTTTAATCTGTTAAGCCATATTTGAGTTATTGCCCTTTTTCAACATTTTTTTCTATTGTTAATGTAATTTCTTTCAAAAATATTCTTCTTTGACACTACTTGATCAATTGGAACCAAACTTGGTATGAATGTTCCTTGGGGTGTCCTGCATGTAATTGTTTTGGGGATTTTCAATCATTCAAAAACATGGCCGCCGTTACTTAAACAAGAACATAGGGGTCAGACAGTACTTTTTCACATATATCTCCAAAACCATTAGGTTTTGCTGAACTCTTTCCATATGATAAGTCCTATCAAAGACTTCTCGAGTCAAAATTTTTGGACAACTCATTATTTGATTTATTGTTCTTTAAAGACAAAATTTAACCAGGTGAGAGATTCAGGCTCCTGGAAGCCTCTTGTTTATTTTTTATGAAAGTTTATGGTATTTCAAGTCTAATAAGACCAAAACTATCAAAATGAGACATGGGACTACAAAGAAATTGCCATTTTTTATATCATGCCTGACAGTTATATTTTTCTTAAAATGACAATTTTAGGTAACTTGTCATACGAATTTGATATCTGTGATAATTCAAGAAGTTGTAGTAGTTAATATCATTAATCCTTATGAAAAAAGGACATATTTCAACAACTAATATCATGCCTTTTTTATCACTGTGTGATACTTATTCTGTGCTATATGACAATTTCAGTACTTTGAATATCCCAAGCAGTGACATTAGGAATTTCAGGGACGAGTCAGTTATACTGATAAAAATCTTGTTGCTATGTTGTTTTTTTAAATACCTTGCACAATGCACCTCTTAAAATATAGCCAGATTACCAATATCACTACACTGATTTTATGGGAAAATGGAAATAAAGACCAAGAAAGGCAATTTTCATCAAATTATTCAAATCTTCACACATTTGACAGTTCTAACATTGTTGAAAATTTTCAGACCCTTATATGCTAACGCTATCTTCCCTTTATCAATTTGTTTCAATGGAGCTGTGTAGTAATATTACATAAAGTTCAACCCTTACAGATCATTTCATCTTTTAATGTAAACTTCCTGTTCTCTTACAAGCAAAAAACACACGTAGAACACATGAATGATCTTTAAAAAATACTGTACATGTTGATCTCGTATGAAGCTAGAATTGTTAGTTTTACAGCACTGATAAGCAGAATTATGTGGTACAATAATATATAATTACATGTATGCAAATATTTGTGAATGTAAAAGTACTAAAATTACAAGTGCAAGAGGACACTAACAATGTAAGTGGCTTAAAAAGGGGGAATTTTCCATAATTTCACTATAACTTCAAAACACTTAAAGCAATTTTCATGAATCTTTGTTCAATGAATGTCTTGTTTTATTTACCTTTATGTAAGCTTCTGTGTAATTTTTATATATTTTTTGTCAATTATTTATCACAATTAAATTCAGAGCTGTTTTAAGCTTGAATTTTGCCCATATTTACCCATTTGTTCAGGGTTCACCCTCTGCAGGGGTATCTAGCTGCGCTCTACATTTTATTGAGTCATAAATGGCTAAAGGGAGTCATGTCCCAAATGAATTAGCTTTTTAAAATTTTTTTCTGTCTTGAAATTTTTTTTATTATATATCATTATTTAGTGCTCCGCAATCATTTGACAAATGTTGAATCTAATGAATAAACACAGGTACCATCATCAAATTCTTTTAATTAAATCAAAACAATGATTTGAAGTAGGGAACTGTCATAAACATGGCCCCTGTTACTAAAAATTGAATGTAGGTGTCAGAAGTTTTTTTACATATTTCTCAGAAACTGTTAGGTTTAGCCAAAAACTGATAGGGAAAAAAGTGCTCAGCATGATGTGATTTACATGTATCTGTTTTCAAATTTTCGTGTTAATCTGTTATAAGTTAACATCCTTTTGCTATTTTTAAATGTTATTACTTTTAAAAAAATTCTTCCCAGAAACTACAGGACAGAATTCAAAGAAAACTTATGTGAATGTTCTCTAGGTTTGTTAGGTGTTAGGATTTTATTCATGAAAAAACATTAGATATGAAAACTATGGCCACTTTTACGAAAAGCAAGTCTGTCAGGTGAGTGATTCAGGCTTTTTAGAGCCCTAGTTTTAATAATCTCTGCTGTGTTAATTGTATTATCATAACCTTAATTCACTGCTGTATCAAGCTTGAACATTGTGTCCATAACTTTCACAACTGTTTCATGTTTTACAATTTACCTCAAAAGAGCATTTTGTGGGTAGAATTTTAACATTTTCATTTCTATAATTTTTTTCTGGCTGGGGTCATTATAGAATTCTCTGAGAACCTTGTTCCAAAAAACTATTTTAAATGGACCGAGCATTTACAATAAAACATAATGTTATTCATTTCTAAATTCCTCAATGGGTTCTTTCCAGGATCTTCATTCACTCTTAAGTTTAATTGTCCTCGACATCAGAACAGTAAAACCACAATAATATATCTATTCTATACTTGTATATTCAAAATCAATCTTAACAAAAACAAACTCAAATCATTAGGTTATACCCAAACCCTTCATAGAAACTTCTCATTGAGCATGCTCAGTGAGATAATCAAAAGAACATTTATTGAAACAAAATGGACAAAATATTAAACTTAGGCCACACCAATTAAATTTCTTGTTCTACAGATTTTACCACCTGAAAAATTGTGATGAGCGAGTGAGTTTGAAAATGAAATCAAAAAGTAAAGGTGATTTTTTTTTGGGGGGGGGGAGGGGGCAATACTTAAAATTGTAGATTTTGGAGGTTTATCAATGAAAAAATGGTTGTATGAATCTTCCTTTACCACTTAGATTTAGGTTTTTAAGATTGAATATCAATTGCATAGGCATTTTATTTCAGTTCACAATAACTGTGAAAACATAAAGTGATGTTGTCCTTGCCATGTTTCTTTTCGTTTGGTGTTCTCAGTTTTGCTTTTTGTCCCTCAATTTCTTTTCCTGATATTGGACCTTTGCCCAAGTCATTGAATCAAATAATATAGGTCAAAGTGATTTGAAAATCATTTTATTGTGGAGAACTTCTCAAGATGCCTTAATAGTTGTATTTACCAGTGTTTTGGTTATTTGTATACCATTGTTGTCTCATGGTTATTGGAAATTCAGTAAGTGAAGACAGTATCATTATCATACCATGTCTATTTTCAAAAATAAGGACCTAAATTAAAAACTTTCCTAAAATTAAGCTTAAAATACAAGGAAATTCTACCTAACATTTATTGGAAAATGAAACATTACATGATGCAACCACATGTTTAGCATCACTGCTATACACATTGACACAGTGTCTACTTTCTGAGGTTTGGGCCTACACCAAGGACTTCACAAAGTGCGACAAATATTATCTGCTGCGATGTGTTTAGATAAGGGAACTCAGGTCTTTTTTTAAGTGTACCTCTTGAAATAATCATTGAACAGCCAAACCTTTATTTTGTGAACACTAAATATAAAAAAAAATCTACAAGAGTTCCACGGTCACAAGTTATTGCCATTGAATGAAATATACTACCCCTTGAGCGTTCTTAATTTTCACATCTTCATAGTCAACAATCATCCCTGACTTTGAAAAAAATCTGTGTTAATACATGTACTAAAAACAATTTAAAGGACCCTGATTTCTCTCCGAAATCAAACACTCTGGCGAAATTATAATTTTGAATCATAATAAAAAAAATATGATGCAGGAAACTGGCACAATTTCTTTTCCAGATGCTACAAAGGGGAAAATTTTAATAATATTTACTTCTCGTTTTGAAAAAAAACTATGTGCAGGCAGGTCCATCAAACAATACATTAAATTGGTGTGGCCTTATTTCTATATTTGTATGATCCTTATAAAACACAATTAACTGAATTGTTATCGCTAAGCCTGAGACTCACCTGAAGGTTACTTTATATGAAATTACTAACACACACTACTTCTTGGAAGTTTCAACTTAAAAACCACTATTAGAAACATAATTATTTAGATGTTTTGATCACTTTAGCGAAACTTTCATCCATGCTCTGTGACCACAAGATTAAAAAGACCTTACTTATTGCAATGCTTTTAAGGCAAGGGGGTTTACAAATTATCAGCCATACTGATGGGTTTCCCCCTGTCAAATAAACTATTTCAACTTATTGTATGCTAAATACCTATTGCATTAGCCAAGTACAAATGTAACTACTTCAACAATATCATAGAACCAGCTATATACTTTTATAATGCAGCACTAGCCTCACCTTAAAAATGTGTAATAGACTGTATTAAGAAAGATCTATATTTAAAGCTGTCATGATGGTCAGTGTAATTGTTATCATAACAGATTAAAGGGATTCAACTGATGCATTTTGCTGATAATAGCTATCATATAATTTGTCTAACTTTAAACAAAAATGACAACAATATTCATTGTAACTGACAGCTGATGCAGATTCAGTATTAGTATTTTTTTTTTTTTTGCAAAGTATTTAAATCTGTTTAATTTATATTCAACACTTGAATGGTATTCCATCAGTGATTGTGGTTCATATAATAGTATCATGCTGTTGTTGCCGTCATCCGTAAACACTCTCTCATCCACTTAATAACTGGAGTATAAGTGTGTAGATCTATATGAAATTATACCACAAGGTGCCAAACCAGAAAAAGAATTTTAGGATAAATTTTAGGCGTTATGAATTGAATGGTTTTGGAATTAGGGACCAAAAAGCACCAGAAACAAGTAATTTCATGACGTCTGGATAACAACTTAGGTAAATATGAAAGGCTCTCTTTGAAATTATATCACAAAAGAAATGCTAGTTTGATTTTGGGGGTTGTGAATAGATGTGTTTAAGAATACAGGGTCAAAAATAGGCATTTTCCTGATATTTTGACAATAACTTGACTATTAGTAATTGGATCTTGTTGATATATTACCACAAGGTGCCATACTACCAAAGGAAAGCTTAGGATGATTTTTGAGGTTATGACATGAACTGTTTAGAAATGAAAAGCCAAATTAAAGGACCAGAAAACAGCAGATTCTTGATGTTCGTACAATAACTTGTTGGATCTCTTTTAAATTTTACCACAATCATGACAATGTGTCAATCCATAATAATAAAGTTTGGATTGAATTTTGGGTTGGGACTTGAACTGTTTAAGAATGAGGGGCCCAGAAACAAGCATTTTTAGAAGCAGTTTTAGAACTCCATGAAATTATACAGCAAGATGCTATACAATATAAAGAGGATGACAAGGATTAATTTTTAGCTCACCTGGCTCTTGGCCAGGTGAGCTATTGCTATCACTTAGCATCCGTCATCGTCGTTAACAATTTTTCAAAACTCTTCTCTGAAACTACTTGACCAATTTGAACCAAACTTGGTATGAATGTTCCTTGGGGTATCCTGCATAGAACTTATGTGGGGATTTTTGATCCGTCGAAAAACATGGCCGCCATTACTAAAAATAGAACATAGTGGTCAGACAGTAGTTTTTTGCATATATCTCGCCAAATTTTGACAGGATAAAAGTGTTTAGCATGATGAGATCTATCTGTGGTCAAATTTTCAGCATGATATGTTAAGCCATGTTGGAGTTATTGCCCTTTTTCGACGTTTTTTTTTGCTATTTTGAATATTGTTTCTTTCAAAAATCTTCTCTTCTGACACCACCTGACTAATTGAAACCAAACTTGGTATGAATGTTTCTCGGGGTATTGTGCATAAAACTGGTGTGAGGATTTTTGATCCATTGAAAAGCATGGCCCCCATTACTAAAAATAGAACATGGGGGTAAGACAGTAGTTTTTTGCATTTATTTCCTAAACGGTTAGGTTTAGCCAAATTCTGACATTGGGGAAGGGGGGGGGAGTGTTCAGCATGATGAGATCTATCTGTGGTCAAAATTTGGTGAAAATCTGTGGATCCATGTTGGAGTTATTGCCCTTTTTGGACGTTTTTTTCTGTTTATGATGTTATTACTTTAAAAAATCTTCTCCTCAGAAACTGCTTTACAGAATTCAATGAAAGTTGACATTTTTGTTTTATAGGGTATCCTTAAAGAAATAACAGATTTTTGATCGCTGAAAAAACATGGCTGCCATTTCTAAAAATAGAACAATGGGTCAGACAGCAGATTCTTGCATATATCTCCAAATCTGTTCAGTTTAGCCAATAGCTTTCAATTGCTGAAATGATCCTTATTATAAGGCTTACAAATGTGTCCAATGAATCAAATGGAGTCAAAATAGTCTGACAACTCCTTGTTAGAGTAATTGCCCTTAAAAGGCAAAAATTTAACCAGGTGAGTGATTCAGGCTCCTGAGAGCCTCTTGTTGATACTTGTTGGATTTGAAACGTGTTCAAATCTGTATCAGTAGTACATGTATGTGTTACATTATAATATTTGTTCATGAGATAGGGTAAAATATTTAGTTGGAATTGCACACCATACAAATTGTTCCATTTTAGGTCTTACTCAATATAGTTGCATATTATCTATTTATTGATTTTAAACATGTTTATCTTTTGAGGTGATTAGAGGTAAGCACAATGTAACATGTTTAAAAAGGTTCATTAAAGTAAATATAAGAGATATTATACATGTACTAATATAATTATTACTGGTATAAACTACATGTATGTGGTGAGAAATAAATGTTTTTTTTATTTTTGTCCCCCACGACGCATTGCGAGGGGACATGGAAATGCTGGGCGTTCGTCCATCTGTCCGTCTGTTTTCTGCACTTTTTTTGTTATTATGAAGAGTTACAGATTAAGTTCGACTTTGGTTACGGTTGAATGATTTTTACAGAAATTAAGGCCCTTGGACTTACAAAAATGTCAGTGAATTCACAGTTTTCCGCACATTTTTTTGTAATGCTTTCACCAATTGATTTTAGATTTTGTAGTCTTACTATGAGAAGTTACAGATTAGGTTCGACTTTTTAGGGTTGAATGATTGGAAGTTATTAGCCATTAGACTTAGAAAATTTCAGTGAATTTAAAGTTTTTCTCACTTTTTTTTTTCGCGGGGGACATTGGAACAGTTCTTTTATTTTTTTACAACCAGATGAGTAACTAACAAATTTATATGGATATGAAAGGTTCAGTGTAACAGTTTTTGTGGACTTACATTTATCATTCACTCTTTTATTACTAGTTACATTTTCATAGGTGAAATTGGGGGAAGGGGAGGATGACATTACCACACCTGTTATGAAATTGAAATTTTTCAAAGAGTTATATATTTTATGTCAAAACCTGAAGAATACTCACCAAGGAAATGTATAGTTTAATAATTTTGTTTATTTAATTGTCTAATTATACATGCTGCAAACAAAGTTGGGCAGGGGGTATATAGGAATCACCCAATCTGTTTGTCCATCAGTCTTTTGTCAGTGCAACTCCTTCTAAATCGACAAAGGAATTTTCATGAAATTATACAGGTTGGTTCATTGACATTATCATTATATCAAAGACTTGTCCCTTGTGGTCCTACAAAATTGTTACTACGGGTATTCTTTGACTTGTTTATTTTTTCAGTAACAATTCTTGTTTATTTTTTCAGTAACAAATATCGAGTCAAAGTAAGGAATTGTTTAAATGGAACTTTTAAAGTTCTTTGAATGGTATTCATTCTCAGTCAGAATCTTATTCTGTGTCGAACCTTGAACCACAATCCAAACTCTGAACTGTATTAAGCTTGAATGTTTTGTCCATATTTGCCCCAACTGTTCAGGGTTTGATCACTGCTGTCATATTAAGCTGCACCCTGTGAAGCATTTTAATTACAGATGTATTAAACTGTTAACCCATCATCCATGGTCAGCTTTCAAGTCTCAAACCCATTTCTTGCATAGGACATGGTACATATGTACTCAGTGGAATGTTTTATTTTATTTTTTAGGATTTGCCTACAATACAATGTCTATTGGAACTAAGTTGGTAATTACAGCATGTTTATTGGCTTTTGAGTTCCAAGATCTGTATGCACAAGGTAATTTTATGCTTAAAAATGTCAAAAGTTACTAAGACTGGAAACAAAATTGAAAGAACACTTCAACATTTTTAACTCCATCCTAATTAAATTTGTAAAAAAAATTATGTTCAAACTGTTACAAAATGTTGTCAGTACTCAACTGTTGCTAATCTTGTCACTTGATCCCCGTCTAATTATACAACTCCAAAGATGGCAGTTGTATAATGTTATGGTGCACACACACACACACAGAGTTGTCATCTGCAAACATTTGGTTTCTGCAGATTAACTTTGAGTAAAGGTGAACGGATCTCTATGATTTGTGCCACAAGGTCTCATACCACAATTTCTGGCTTGGATTAACTTTGTAGGTTATGACAGGAGCCTCGTGTCATATGATATTTCTTAAGAAGGAGGAGAAAAAAATTAACATTGAATACCATCTCTTTTTATTCCCAAACCAAATAACCAAATGAAATGTAAGGCACCGACCATTTGTATACACCTTTCAAAATTTGGCAGTACGTATTATGGTATACAAATGTCTGGCGTCAGTCCGTTGTAAACATACTGAACCATAACTTGAGAACAACTTATCCAAATTTCTTGAAATTCAATGTAGTTGTTTCTTATGATAGTCAAAGAGTCTGTATACTTTGTGGTGAAAATCACATTTAAATTTTTAAAGTTGCAGGACTTTGTAACTGTAATAGGGGATGTTTTTTTTTTACATGTCCTGCAACATCTCAAAAATAAGTTATGATTACTGCTTAAAACTGTAAACACTTGTTAGTTATATTGATCTAAAGGTCTATGTACTTTTTGGTGATGATTCTATGTTCAAATTATTGATTTTTTTTTTTGTAAAAGAACGATGTTTCTTTCACATGTCGCACCTTAAGGCTAGAAACCACTAATTCACTTCCCATAGGCTTCTATGCAAATTTCACAATATTCAATGGTTTCTCTGGACTTTACCTTAACTTTAACCTGCAGAGGACTATATATCAGCATGATTCTACATGTCAGCTTACAATCCTCAGAATGGCATGTGGGGTTAGCAGACTTGCAGTGCAGTACTGGTCACCGGAAGTGAAGTGTCTATAAATAGCATGGGAAATCCCAGTGTTTTCACAAGATAGGGGTATATTTATAAATCATTATGGAGATTAGGCTCCACATCACAAGAAGCAAAATGCACCTATAAAATGTACAGAATGTTTTTTCCTTTCAGAAGCTGTTTAAATTTTTTAAATAAGATGAGAACTCTTCACAGCACCATGAGGAACAGGGGTAATTTCTGCGTAGGACTATTTTTGCGTACGTTCCAAATGCTCATTGGTTGAATTGGTGGTCTGTAACCATAACTTGAGAAAAACATATCCAAACTGCTTGAAATTTAAAATTGTTGTTTCCTTTGATGGTCAAATGTCTGTATACTTTTTTGTGAAAATATGTGTAAAACTTTTCAAGTTCCAAAACTTTGTAACTAAAATAGGTGGTGTATTTTTTAACGTCATTTCGTATCTCAAAAACAATTTATGGTTATATTTTTAAACTTTACACACTTGTTAGTGACATTAATTTAAAGATCTAAATACTTTTTGATGATGATTCAATATTTTATTTTCTAGTTATTGAGTTTTTTGTAAAAAATAGGTTGTGTATTGCTGCTCGGACGTTAAACCCCAACAATCAATCAATCAATCATTTTTCACATGTCACGCTGTATCTCAAAAACAATTTATGGTTATTGTTTAAACTTAATACACTTATTAGTCGTATCAATTAGAAAATCTGTTTACTTTTTCATGATGATTATTTATTTTATTTTTTAGTAATTTAATTTTTTATGGATTTTTTATGTAAAAAAGGGGTGTTTTTTTTTTCACATTTTGTGCTGTATGAGGGAAATTCAAGAGGTGCATTAATCCTTAAAAAATATGTATGGGTAGTTGGGTCACAAAAAACTGCCTTTCAACCCTCCCATACATGATGGAGTAGCCCTTAAAAAGAACCAATATGGGGGATTTATATTTTTCTTTTGCTTTGAGAAACATGAAAACTGAAATATGTTCCGTATTTTCCGGTCTATAAGTCAATGTGGAGTATAAGTCAGATTGCCTAATTTTGACCAAAATCATCGAAGAAAACATAGATATGTCAAATTTGGCAGACAAGTCAAGGATAAGCAGTTCTTTTTCACAAAAAATCTTGTGTAAAATTAATCGTAAGTTATGATATCATAGTAAATAAAAGTATTGTGACGTCATAACTTGCGACTAATTTTACAGTTACGATTTTTTGTGAAAAGGGCAACAGACATTTGCATTTTTATTGTGGGTATCAGCAGAGATCCAAGTTGAGCTGTTTGTTTTCAACAGCATATTATTCTACTCCATGTATAAAATTTCTGAATTAAATTAATAATTGTGTTTTTGTTAAAGAGCTTGACCATGAGTTCAATTATTCTTATTTAATGGTGTGTCAATAGTTCTGAAACCCTAGATCATCAGGTGTACAAAATCATAAACATGTCAAACGTGGGCACCCTTGAGTGAAATAAGCGGGAAATTTGTTTGATGAATTTGTCATAATTACGAGCGGTAATTAATAGACAATATAACCTGGTATTATGAATAGAAATACAATAGTAGATAATTGTTACCTGCAAATTTGGTTGCAATTAGCCATTTAGATGACACCTTAACTAATTATAATTTGAGCCACCTGCGAATGTGTTACGACATACTGTAAATGGTTATAAATTTGCATATTTAAAGGACCGATAACTCTCACTCTTCACGTTGACGTACTCCCAAACAGAGTGGGGAAATGCTCTCGAACCCACATGGGTCTGGGAGTAGGCCAGAGCGTCAACAGAGCAGCCCAGCCGCTAGTAAGACATACTCTGACTGAGTTCTTCGGTCGGGTATCCCGAAGGCTGGGCTCTGCTACCTCTAACTACTAACAGACATTTACTTACAGGAGATCTGTAAGGATAATCAAGACTGTAAAAACCCACAATCATCATCACCGATAACTCCAGAACACTTGATCAAGGTTTTCTAGTCACAAAAGAGTTTTGTTAACGTATCTTCCAGAGTTTGTTTATATATTTTAATGGTTTTCAAGTTTTTATTAACATCATCATATTAATTCATAAAGGATAGCAGCAATGATCTATAATATTCGAATTCAGTCGTTCGTTTGACTGTTTGAGTGATGGCTTTCATTGATTGCAGTTTACCAAAAATTTTGAATTAAAGAAATCAAAAGTGAACTAAACAAGTCGAATGAAATGCATTGTAGATGAACATTTTTGCTTGAAAAATCCTTCTACAAATATTTATTAGCTCTAACACAGTTACAACAAGTGTTTTTGACCAATCTTAAAATTACATGAATTGAACATATTGAACATGTGTTATATATATATAATGTATGGTAGTTACAAATGTAGCTTACTGAATTGAAGTTATAAAGGGTTATGAAAATACAATTTATATATTAAATGATAAGACTTTTTCTTTTTTCCATGCAATCTGATATGAAATTGGAAGACAACCTCAGTAATTAAGGATTATTACTGTTAAACAATATACTTAGTTTTTTTTTATAATATTAAACGTATGAAAGTTTTTATATAAAGAAATTTTTCAGTTTTAGTTCATCTCTAAGTGTGTTGTATAGATCACGCTCAAATAAGAAATGTTCTTCGTCTTCAATGTTAATATGGTATACGAGGCATATTCTATTGTCATTTGGAATATGTAGGTGTCTTCCTCTCTCAATCATAAGCTAATGAGAGCTAATTCTTATTTTGGATATCATGGATCTCTCGACCAGTTTAGACAAATCTTTGGTCAAGTTCCAGACCTATAAAATTTTCTTTAAAAAGATAATTTTGAAGAATTACTGATATATGAATTTTGTTCTTGTAAATATTGATCTGATATTCTTTGTTTAATCATTGGTAACTTGGGTTATTCATTAAATAGCCAAAGGTAAAGGTATCCAGTAACATTTTGGTAGTAGTAGTCTAAGTGCTTGAATCCTTTGTAATATAAAAAAAAAAGGTATAAAAGAGTAGTATTATTGGAATAAATAGGATTTAGAAATCCAATGATTGAAAAATTAATTTTACATTGCAGGGACAATTTACATCGCTCCGCATGACAAGCATAGTTGCAAGATTTACAGTTAACTCCAAGTAGTTCTTTAATAAATTTATTATGGAATTTTTCAAGCTGATTTAATGTATTTTTTAGAAGTAATTCATTTCCCCATATTTCACTGCAGTAAAGCATAATTGGAGAAACCAAAGAGTCAAAAAGTTTCTCTAAAAGTCTACTTGGGTTGTTTAATCCCATAACTTTCTTAATTTTGAAATAGGCTTTTTAAGCTTTGTCAATCAAAATATCTATTGCTAAATTGGAATTTCCAATATATTTAATGGTTAAACCCAAATATGTATAATGCATTACAGTTTCAAGAGGTAAATTGTTATAAGTAAATGAATTTTCATGTGTTTTACCATTAGAATTGAAGATAATAACTTTAGATTTGTCTGCATTGACCTCAAGTTTCCATGATTTACAATAAGAGTGCAATTTATCTAAACAATGTTGTAATTCAGTCTGACTTCCTGACAATAAAACAATGTCAGCAGCATATAAGAGAATGTTGAATGGGGATTTTTCTATGACCACTGGATCTGTCTCTGGATGGTCAATTTGTTTTGTTAAAGAGTAATCAAGGGAACCAAGGTTATAGCGGTAATCAAAAGAATGTAATCTAGGGACAAAGACCAGACATGGAAAACAGACATAAACAAAGAATGTAAAGTAACTAAAATCATACATACAAAGTAACAAAAGTAAATGAGCAACTCAGACTCCACTAAAAACTGGGAGCATTGACCAGGCGCACCAGTAGGGTAAGCTTCCTCTGCTTTTCTAGAAACACCCCCCGAGTTGCTCATAAAAAATCAAGTCCGGGGTAGACAAACGAGGAAAGGTAAACAATGACCTGTTCAATAAATGGATACATCATAATGATCCACAAGTTCATGATGACGACCATATAACTTCTGTAGTGATGACTTCAATCTTGTAGCAACATAACCCTGTTCCAGAAGCCTATTTGTTAGAGTTCTAGTGCGATACAAAAAGTCTGCATAGTTTCGGCAAGCTCTGGCATAACGTATGAGTTATGATATGAACACTCCATACGCAGGAGCTGAAGGGATGTTGCCACAGATGAAAGGAAAGTTTACAATTATGAATGAAAAGTCATCACGTTTGTCGTAAAGTTTGGTCAATACTTTTCCCTTACCAGCGATTTCTAATTGTAGGTCAAGATATGAGGCTGACTTCACAGTGTCTGTAGTATCCTTTATCTCAAGTTCTTTTGGGTAGATGCGATGTATCAAATCCCCGAAATTGGGATTGTTTAAAGATAATACGTCATCTATATAGCGGAAACTGAGATTGAAGGATATAGTCAAACAATATTCTTTCTTTCTGATCAAATCAGCTATAAAGTCAGCCTCATAAGAGTGAAGAAATAGGTCAGCAAGTAAAGGAGCACAATTTGTTCCCATTGGAATGCTGACCGTTTGTTGAAAAACACGTCCACCACACTAGACAAATATGTTGTCGATTAAAAATTCCAGCATTTTGTAAACATCTTCCTCTGTATATTTGGAAGATGATTTGGAATTCTTTCTTACAAAGTATGAGGAATCTCTACCAAGAACTATACATTTGTATCTAGGTGTACCATCTTTTTTGTTGTCAGCAAACTGTGGCATTTTATGTTCTGTCTGCAAAACCTGAATACCACATATATCCTTCTTACCAGGAATCTTGATAGCAAGAATTTCTGCACATAAAATAAACAAGTAATGTGACAAAGGATCTCCTTGACTACATCCACGTCCAATATGAAAAAAATCTGAAAGATTTCCACCCTGAATAACAGTAGATTTTATATTTTAGTAAAACACTTAAACCCTTTTAATAATAGATTCAACAAAATTAAACAACTTCAAAACACGATGTAAAAATTCCATTGAAATCGAATTGAAAGCTTTTTCAAAATCAATTAATAATAATAAACCTGAATATTTTCCCCGATATAACGTCTGCTAATGAAGCCTGTCTGATCAAAGTCAATCAATTATGTCTAAAACTTTCTTAAATCTGTTTGCAATAACTGCAGAGCCAATCTTATATACGGTATTAGGCAATGAAATGGGACGCCAGTTTTTCAGAAAATGATGAGGTTTATTCCTTTTTGGTAGGCAAGTAATGATTCCTTGTTTCTGAGTAACAGAAAGTTCACCTATATCATAACCATAGTTTAAAGATTCCACTACATAGTGTTGAAGATCTTTCCAAAAAAAATTGAAAAATTCTGCTGAAAATCCATCTGATCCAGGTGTTTTATTGTTTTTCATTCTTTTTCCATACAACACCTGCTTCATGGATGGTAATTTTACCCTCTAGATTGTTTTGTTCATCACCAGTTTAAGTGCTATATTGTGTTTGATATATATTTTTTTTTAAATCATTCAAGTTACAACCAGTATAAGAATCTTTGATATAAGTTTCCCCTTGCCACGAACAAATGGATGAAACTCTAAATCTAGAACTACCATAGAATGGTCAGACCTATAGCTAGGTTCAACAGAACAGTTTTTCAAATAAATTAATGTATTCTCTGAGAGAAGAAAGAAGTCTAGTCTAGCCTGTTTGAAAGGTGTTCTTTTTCGCCAAGTGTACCTTCGTAGACTTGGAAAAAGTTACCTAAAAGGATCAAATAGACTTCTCTCTTCTATGAACTCGAGAACCCTATTTCTAGCATTAGGATTGTTAATATGTAAATAATTATAATAATCTAAATAAAGGTTGAGAACAAGATTAAAGTCACCACAGATAACAAAATTTTCATTACCAAAGTCATCTATTACAGAAAAAATCATATAAAAATCAGAGGAGTCAGTATTTGGCCCATATATACATACCAGAGTCATTTTTTTGTTTTTGAACTACAATATCTAGGATTAAATAGTTTCCACTTACATCTCTCTTTTCCTTTAAAACACTAAATTAAAAATTTTTGTTGAAAAAAATTGCTACTCCTCTGGAGTTCGAATTCAGTGAGGAAAAGTAGCATTCATAGCCCCACATAGATCGAACATTACTTTCAATTTCAGATGAAAAGTGTGTGTCTTGAAGACAATAAATATGACAGTGTTTTGATTTCAACATGTAAAAAACATCTCTCTTTGCAGTGTCTCTCAATCCCTGACAATTAACAGACATAATTTTTAAAGAACCCATGTTAGATATTTCATTCTAACAAAAACATGCAATATGATTAATTTTGTAATAAAATAAAAGAAGCATTGATACAAATAATTCATATAAGTGTAATGAATTCCAAGCCAGTACACATGCACTAACATATGTACATATATAAAACAGGACAATTTTTTTTCAATTATATATAAAAAAGGAGGGACAAGACTTTAAAACTATTTTGAAGGGATTCAATATGGCAGTGATACATGTATATCATTTCTTTACATGTATAGTTTATAAATTTTCAGTTTTCGCGAACTTTTCTTATATTACTGTTGAATTATTATATGTATATTTATACTTTTTTCGTAGAATAAGTATAAATAATTTTTATATTTTTATGTATCAAATTGTATCAAACAGATAAGAAAAAATAAATTACACTTTCAAAAAATGCATAAATGTGTAAATTTAGGACTAAATGTACATACATAAGTTTATTTTATCTCCTTTGACATAATCTCAGTTGAATGTCATCAAACAGTCCAAACTTCAACTGAAGCCCATCTTCTGTTCTACCATAAATTCCGCAATTATAGTACCAAACTGATTTAAACCATTCAATTTCATCAAGTTTTTTAATAAGTTCCAAATTCTTCCTAGTGTCATCATCAACAAATCTTACATTGTTAAGTTCTTTCTTACCCTCATCACACTTCTTTTGGCATCACTATTAAAAAGTTTTACTCTAACAGGTTTTGGTCCTGGTTTTTCTGATGGATTATGATGTATTGTCACTACATCTCTGTCCTGAAGCTCCACTTTTAAATCCTTCTTGACAGTTTCTATTAAGTCAGCTCTCAAATTCTGTTTTTTTCTTTCTAGGAAAATTCATCACTTTAATGTTGTTTTTTCTTGAATATTGTTCATTAAAATTGCTGGTAATAATTGCATCTCTCACAAGCTAAGCATTCTCATGCAATTCACGTTTGGTCTTATTGCTGGAATTTTTCAGTTGTTCAACTTGTCTCTTCAAGTCATCATTCTCTACAGCCAAAGCATCTGTATGCTCTTGCATTTCAGTTTTCAACTGAGTTACTTTTGCATGCAGTTTCTTATCCATAGATGACTCAAATTGTTGGAGAAGTTTCCTCACAATTGCAGTCACCATTATCTCCATATCATTGGTCGTAACAAAATCTTTTGTAGCTCTATCAAGGTCTTCTCTCTTTGTTTAACTCTGAAGATTTAACTTAATTTTGTCAATATTCTTTTGCAGGTTAATCATTCCTGTTAAGTCCATACTTTGATCTGATTCACTTGACAATTCAGAATGGTTTCACTTCTGTGATTTTGCCTGATGTTTATTACTACCACTAACAACACTGTTTGAGTCTTTCTTTGCTGCAAGCAATGTCTTAACAGTGTTTCCCTGTTTTGGTCTCTGTGTAGTTTTATTTCCACTTTGTGAAGAATTACCTCCAGGCATCTCTCTAAATGTCAGGTAGAAAACTGATCACTAAAAAATCTATACTTCAACTGAAGATAAATCCCAAACAAGAAAATTTGCAAAATCATAATTCATTTATAGATCCATGAATTCCTCAAACTTCTATATATCCATAATCTACATCAAATTCTCTCTCGTATGGTATAAATTTCATACAAAGCACTTCAAGAATACAGCTTAAATTTGCAAACAACTGAGGAGCTGATCTTTAGGCTGTCAACACCTCGGCGGCCATATTTAATCTAAAATTTTCCAAAAATCTTCATAAATTACCTTGTCAGCGCAACTCCTCGAAAACTATGGTACCAAATTTAAGGAAACTTGGTATGTAGCAAAAACATCATTTGTAGTTGGGCAGATTACCAGGAAATTTTGATCCCCTAATTTTTGTAGGAGTAATGCCCCTTTGAACTTAGAAATTTGCCAAAAATCCTCATAGCTTACTTCGTCAGCACAACTGCTCTGGTCTCACTAACCACTTTTAACGTTTCCATTACTTTACATGTTAAAAAAGTAATTTTCAAAGTTTCACTATGAATTCCCAGGACAAATGACATCTTAAAGTTGCATACTATTGCGAAGCTTGGAAAATAAGGCTTCCAAAATTATTATGCTAATGGTACGATGATTGTAGAAATTCACACACTCAGACAAAAAAACTATAATTTATTCTTAACTTTGTCTGTAGCCAATAATTGGGCAAGGAGCTGCTCCAGCTAGATTCATGGTCAGTAAAGATTGATCACCTTGTATATTTTGTCCCTTTATGAGCATCCTGAAATATGTGAATAAGGCAGGAAGTAATCTATGAGTAAATTCATGGTTGTATATTATATCTTAATACAATTCTTGCATACCTATAATTGTTCTGTAGTGCAAATATATGAATAACTTTATGATTGTATTGCAATTATAGTTAAGTAAAACTGAATGTATTCACATATCACAACTATATTTCACGGATTTTGTATTGGCTTCCGATCATCAGCTGCCTAGTAAGTAAATAGTGAAAGTATTAATTAGTTTTGTAACAACATGTATTATATAGAAGATGCATATTTAAAAGATGGTATATACAGTTGATGATTTTATCTTTAGCAGATATAAAGTGCTATGAAGTAATATTTATAATATGACTACTTATCCATCTAAGAATCATGCAAAATGTGTATAAGGTGTGAAGAAAAAAACATAGAGATTTCATTGCATTATTGAAGAATTTATACCTCATGATCTCATGAAATTACTGTCAAAATGTTTGTAAAGTTTGCCTTTTTAAGATATTGATAGATCAAATTTAGTTGAAATGCACTATAGAAAATTGGCGGGGAAATTTTCTCAAACTTTTTCCTTATATAAGCAGTCAAAAAATTAAGTTACAAGTGCTTCAGGCTAAATTTTAATAATTTTGTTTTCTAGATGTATTTAAATTATGTTAGAGGCAAAAAAGACCAAATTGAGAAAAACTGCTTTTAAATATAGTGTTTTAATTTCTATGTACAGTCCCTATGAGAAAATCTATGTTAATACCAAAAAATTCCATCCTTAACATTTGACAATAATTACATAACTATATCACTTTCAAATGAGCCTATTCAACGGTTTAGTTAACTTATTAGAAGCTTATACAATTGAGTATAAGCATTGTTTATTGGTTAAGTTTTCCCCTAGGGTAGATACATTTAGTTGCTGTGGTCATTCAGGTTGCCATTGGTGATCTGCTTATTTGGTTCCCCGATTAGGCTGAGCCTTGGTATACCTTCTAATGTTACACAAACAACCCACAGGTTAATAGTTTTGAGTTTGCTGCTTACTAGTTAAGACACGTTTTTCTCCATCACAGAATTTTGCTTTTGAAAAATATATTATTTTCCATCTTTTGGACTGTACACTTCATTCGTAAGTTTAATATTTCCCATTTCATCTTCAAGTGAGTTTTTTAATGGTTTTATGTAACTTAAGACAAGGTTTTTGTGCATTCTACAAAGGTTCGACCATTCGAAATAATTTATAAATTGACTTTAGGTTTCTACAATGCTGAATTGTTTATTATATATCTAATTTCCATCGAAATGCCTGAAATAGTGGATGCAGATTCCATCCTTATGCTACTTGACACTAGTGGTTTTTCAAATTTAGGGAATGCAAGCCATTCTAGCAAGTTTTTCAAAGGGACATAACCCACCAACACATAACAACCTGGTTGGCTGTCTCATTGGGGAAAGGGAAAACAGTAAACGTAGGGGTCAGACAGTCTCAGTCTTAAACTTTTTTCACTTCGGTAAGTACCAGGATGATTCAAAATAAGTTATTTAAAAGTATCCAAGTACTTACTGCAGCTCTATTAAATACACTGAATATTTGAATTTGAAGCCTACTTCTGTCCATTGCTCCAATTTGACAGTAAGCCAGTCTGTTGAATGACAAATTTGTAGAATGTTACTCCCCTTTTCTTAAAATCTGAAATAACGCCTAAGTCAGGAATATGAAAAGTTCTATTAGATATGAACAATCCTGACAACTGGAAAATTCCACAATTACATGAAAAACTGCAAAATATCAGAATTCAAGTTCCCTAAAACTTTCCAAAATCTGTTCTGAAACAGTTTCACATCGAGAACACTTAAGAAGTTTCAGTCAATTCAGAAGATGATCATTGGAAAACAACAGATCTATGGCCAAAGAAATCCATATTTTGATCTAGCCCACTGGTACCAGAATCGAAATACATAAAAAGTGGCAATCAAGCCGCTGCAAGTACAACATGAAGAAGTTACCTTTGCTACTAGTAACAGTATGTCGACTCAGGAGTTAGATCGGATGCTTTCTTCAATGTGAATATCATACCACTACACTTGCAAAGAATTATTGTTGAGGGTAAGGATGTCAAGGCATCTCTTTTAATTCCAAATCTTGAAACGCCCAAAAATCATGCTATATTAGCAAATGGAATTCAATTGAATATCTCAAATAAGCCTGCATGATCCGAGATTAAATAGATCTCTTAGTATTCAGGAGTTCATCTTGGCTTTTGGCAAACTCAAGAGAGTCATTTGTCATACTTTTCCAGAGATAAGAGAAGAATTAGATGCCTATGAAGATGATGTAATTCAAATCCATAGTTTTTATGGGCTAAAATTTAATGAAAATCATCAAATTTTCTTACTAAGGCTGCTGCTTTGTAAACAGAGGGGAAGGTCAAAGTTGACTGGAGTTTTTTGTGATAGGGATGTGTTCAATCTAATGGCAGTGAATATGTACAAATTGTGCCGTCTAGTAGATTATTCAACACAGTTCTGTCCTCTTCAATCAGCAACTAATCAAGGTGAAGAATTCAGGAGAAATTACAATAATTCTATGGATAGGCAAAGTCAGTCTAGAATTTTCCACAATGGCCAGGCTTCCACTTACAAAGACTCAGAAATTTTAGGTATAAATGATATGGTTGACAATGTAGAATGTCATTTGTAAAAGTTGATGATGCTATCAAGACTATTTCAAAATTAGGCATGGGCAGCAAAATGTGTAAATTTGATATAAGTGATTGGTGCATTGGTGAAGCAACAAGTGCATGAAAGACACAAATTGAGGACCATTTGATAAAAACATTAGGCAGATGGAAATCTTATATTTAAAACAGGTACATAAGATATGACAAATCATCTTATAAATTTGCCCAGCAAAAGATGATAAACATACATGTAAGGTAATAGAATGACATGTACCAGTATGCAGATTTGTATATAAACCTTATTTAACCTTTGACATTAATATATTTGATCACAATTTATTTCTTTTTCATTGTGTGATGAATTTGTATTTGCTCTTGTTTTATGTTGTTTTCATGTGTATGGAATAACTTTTGTTTATTATTTCACTTCCCATATTGTGAATTTAGTGTAATAATATTACTTGTATTCTATCAGGTTTTTCTGAAAGATTTTGCTATTACATTTATAAAGCCAACATGGTCCCTTTTTATTTTCGCTAATTTAATTCCTTGGTGGTTGCTCACCAGCTTTGAATCTGAAGTTTGGATCCTTCTGCAACTGACCACTAGTAAATTTCTCCTGTTCCAAGCAATTAAATACTTACTGAATTTCTCTCCACATCAAAACATCCCCATTTTTCTGTAGATGGAGCATCGCTTCATCCCCTAAATTTTGATTTACTTGGTAAATAAATGTGTAAAACTTACACTTATTTTTCGTAAGCAGCAGATTCAACTCTGATACCTAGTTTAAATCAAATATACAGATTTCTCTTGTTCAATATCAGTTTCTTGGTATAGTATAGGATTCATTTGATAAGACAAAGGGTTACATACACGTATAACAAACAAACACTTTGGATATAAACAGTTATAGTAACAAACCTAAATAAAAAGAACACATTATTTAAATAGCATTTACATGGTCACATGAAAAAAAAATTGGCTGCTAATTTGTGGCAATTTTACTAGTTGCTCGGATTCCAATGATTTTTGGATTTATAAGTTGAATGGTCATGATAAAAATTTGTTCTGGGTGACCATTTTCAAAATGGCTGCCATTTTCCCCCTAATTTGTATATTTTAATTTCAACGATATTTGGTTTTTATTTTGGGACTGAATTTTTAACTGCTGGGAAGCAATATATGTGTGTGTGTGTGTGTGTGTATGTGGTTCCATACCACAAATTGAATGTTTTGGTGGATGTAAAAATTTACCTATTAGAAATCAAAGAGTGGTTACAAATAAGTATTTTCTTTGATTAATTATAAATGATTAATTTCGTATGTCTAATTGAAAGTTTTAAAGTTCTTTACCTCTTTCATTTTGGTCAGTCTAAAACTGTAGACATATTAGTTTTCATGGTTGCTAATTTCACGGATTCTATCAATTTAACATATCTGCAGGTATCAATTTTCTTGTATTCAAAATATGATAAGCCTTATGTAATGTCAAAAATCAATTTTGAGGCTACTTTTTTTTGTACTTTTCTGTTCACCATAAAAATAGCAAAAGTTAGTGCACCACGAAAATTAATTCTTTTACATTATTTAATCACAATTACAATCCCAATTCAGTTTGAATGTTTGTCTATATTTTTTCCAACTGTTAAGACCTATGTGGCCTTATCAATCTGCACACTGGAAAGCATTTTATTCATACATGATACACTGTCTTGTTTCAGTTAATCTTACAACTGTTACTGAAGGAAAGTATAAATGTGGTTCTAGTGTTAAACTTCGATGTGAACCAGCTGCATGCTGTACTGGAACAATAACATGGAAAAAAGATACAACTCAGACAATAATGACTGGTGGAAACCCAACTCCAGTAGGAAAGTACACCCAAACAATTGTTGCAGGTAGCCATTTTGATTTCACTATTGAAGATATCGCCTCAACAGACTTCAGAAGTTCCTATTTGTGTATTTTTGGGGGAACTCCTTCAAATGATGTCACTTTGAATGTGGATGATTATTACTGTAAGTATTTCCATAAGTCTGATAATACAAGGTGATTCAATAATATATGCAGGGTATACTGAATTGGCTAGATAAATTTGATAAATTACTGAATTCTCAATATATATTTGTAGGTCTACTCCCTTCTTTAGAGCTAAATGGTATGTAGTTATCAGATGGTCTGGAAGTTTTGTCTGCCTGTCAGGCTTCAAAAGACAACTTTTTTTTTCACTGTTGGTACCAGTTAGTACCATCTATATATGGACTTGCATGTTTTATATAAGTAAAAAGTAGAGAAAAGTAAATGTTGAATGTATATTTGCATTTTTTTTTCTCCCATTTATTAAACAAAATATTTAAAGAAATTTTAGGTCTTTTACAAAAAGTTGTTACTGAGTAACAGATGAATTTTGCACATGGAATCCCTGTATTCATTTCAATAATGCATAATAACATTCCATATATCATAAAAACAAATGAGGCTAATGAAAGGTCAGGTCAAAAATTAGTTTGCATTATGAGCTGTCAATGCCTCACAAAAGAGGTCAGACAACTTTTCAATTATCTGATTCTTTATGATATACAAAATGTACCACACAATCCATTATTCCATCCATCCATCTATCCATTCATTTATCCATCACTCACACTTTACATAAAATCTCAATAATGTTTACACTAATTTCCCTGAAACATGCTTGCAAAGTGGGGGATATATATTTTGTCAATCTGTCTGTATTTCCTTTTGTTATACAGGTGGGACACATCTATTACTCCTCCTACACCACTGAATTGAATGTAATGAAACTTTCATAGATTATCTTTATTACATCTTCCCATGGTGCACCATTATTTTAGATTTTGTCCTAATCAAATTCTGGGTTTCAGATATCAAAACATGTTTTATTAAAAAAAGAAGAATGTTTGTTATTCTTCCAATTTTGATTATTCTTTTTATTATGTTCTTTATTTAATTCTGGTAAATTTCAGTTGCTGAAATGATCATCATTATAAGGCCTTCAAAAGTCTTCAGGAATCAAAGTTGCCAAATGACTCCTTGTGAGAGTCTGCCCTTGAAGGATGAAAAATGATGGGTTTTTTTTTGTTTTTGTTTTTGTTTTTTTTTTTTGGACAGTTTTCAGCATATATTTTGAAAACTATAATAGATAGAAAGAAACTTTCAATTGCTGACATGATCCTTATGATAAATCCTTGAGTCTTCTTGAGTAAAAATTATTGGACAACTCCTTGTTAAATTTACTGCCCTTGAAAGACAAACTTTAACCAGGTGAGCAATTCAGGCTCCTGGGAGCCTCTTGTTTAATCATAAGGGAAGGTTTTCACACGTCAATACATTGGCTTATTCATTTGTTAATATGGGGACTAGGCAGGACCGATCTCTTATTCATTCTACCACTGTATGGAATTGAATGAAACTCTCACAGAATCTTTATTACAAGTTGCCATTGTGCACCTCCTATTTTATACTTTGATCAAATCAATTTTTGGGTTTCACGTAGCAAAACATAGACTTTGTCATTTGTGGAAGGACCCACCTTTTATCCTTAACTCCTCTTCTAATCTTATCTATTACTACTCTTGTACCACTGAATGGAATTGAATGAAACTTAACAGAATCTTTATTACATCTTGCCATTGGGCAACTCTTATTTTAGATTTTAATCTGAATAAATTTCCAAGTTTCACATAGCAAATAAGGGTAACAACAAAATTACTGAACACTAATCTGATTCATAATCAAGTCAAGTCCAAAATAAATCTGGCAACATAGATATTACACCACTGGAGCAGCTGGTACCGCAATGGTCCAGATTTGGTACACACACTTCTAACGAAATGGTGGGTTAAATCTAGGTTTTACAGCACGCTAAACTTCCCTCTTCAAACATGAACTGCCCCGTGCAGGCCTGGGTGTTAAAAGAATAGGCCGGCAGCAGCGCTAAGCTTGTCGTATAAGGCGACTAAATAGTACTCAGAAACCTAGCCGGGGGCTAGGCGCTCTGCCCACAGAGCAACTGGGATGTGTGCCCCAGGTGGTGGAATGGGGTACCCCTGGCATGTTACATGCTGGGGTTGTCAGGCTATAATACGGAAAACCTGACCGCAAACCATAGTGGTGCCCCGTGTTGGGAAAGATGCCACGTTCCTCGCACGTTAAAGAACCCTGCTGTGGTATTTGATAGGAGTAGGAACCTTCGCGCTCCGCCACAGGAGGCTAAATTGCCCGACCTTACCCATCCCCCTTTTTCCAGTGGCAATCTAAATTTGTCGACCCTATTATCCTTGTGACCCATCCTTTTTTTTTCATTTCATGTTCATTTTATCATCCATTACATGTTCATTGTCTGAATATAGCTGAAATATTGCTGCTCGGACGTTAAACCCCAACAAACAAACAAACAAACAATCAAACATGAACTTAGTCATTTGTATTTAGTATAGTTTCGCTTTTTACCTTTTGACCTTAAAGACGCTCTTTCGTGGAAACTCAAGTCACCTAATTGCAATTCTGTTTCCTGATTGGTCAAATACTGGTAAATTAGTGGTATTTGAAAAAGCTGTATAGAAAATTTGACATGACATGTCATGTGTTATTTTCTTGAAAGAAATGTAGGAACTTAGAAGTAAATGGAACAAAATGATACTGCACAGGCTATCTTTTTTTAAAGATAGTACTTGTTTAAAGTGAGGACAAGAGGGGACCCATCCCTTATCCTTTACTCTTCCTATACCACTGAATGGAATTAAATGAAGACTTCACAGAATCTTTATTATATGTTTTCATTGTGCACCTTCCTATTTTAGATTTTGATCAAATTCAAAAGGGTGTTTCGAAGGTGCATGTTATCAAATGGGTGAGTGGGGAATCAAGTTACTGAGCATTGCTCATAGGTTTTTAGTTATACACTCACACCATCCCCCCATGCCCTCCCTGCATGCAAAGTTATGAGGGTATATAGGAATCACCCAGTTTGTCTGTGTGTCTGTCTGTCCGTCAGTCTATCCATCTGTCTACATTTTTTATAAGCACAACTCCTCCTAAACCTCTTAAGGGATTTTAATGTAGTTTTTAACATTAAAAGTGTTAAAATATATATAAACGAACTTTAGAAGACATGTTTACAAAATTCTTTACTGGTTTAACAATTTTTCCCTATACCCAAATAATGTTTTGCAAAAGTATTCATTCTTGCAGTATGTTAAGAACTGAAAATTGCTTGAAAAGTAGAAAAGGCCATTTTAATTATTTCTAGTGAAAAAAAATGATATCTATTTTTCTAATATTTCTTGTTTGACCAGTTTTCTGAAATCAAAAGGTCTAAAATGTGTAACCTGAAGTTACTGTACCAAACTAATTATTTTCTATTTTTCACTTTCCTGTCTGAATTTTACATTTTTATCACATCATTAAGAGGTTAAAACTTCCCCTTCAGACTTAGGATAAAGTTTTGAAAGATTTGATACTGTTTGTTTAAAGAAAGGAGTGATTGAGTCTGAATTCCATTCCATACCAGCAAAGAATTGATACCATCTTATCCAGAATTAAAAAGAAAGTCTCCTTAACGGAGTCATTCATGATTTTAGTTTATCAATGACAATTTTGATATTATGATGTTCTAATGTCAAATATGCATTAAAATTGTACAGATAAGAAAAATACCAGACTTTGATTTTGGGTACGGGAATTTCGGGTTACACATTTTAGAAAACAGAAAATATCATAAAAATAATTTTTCCAAAAACATTAAGAGATCATTAATTCTAGCCTAACCATTTTGTCATTTTGTAAATGTGTACTAATTTTTGGCTGGAAATACCAAGTGATAATTAAGAAAGTGGGAAAACAGTTTTTGTGTAAGGGAAAAGTTGATACAGGTAAGGGTATGGGTTACTCACTTTAAGCCATACCTATATGTAAAAATTTATGCCTACTTTTAAGATATGTCATAACGTATTCACAGATGGTGCAAACAAAAATAAGTTCAAAGCGTTACCAAAATGGCTACATGCAATCATTTTGAAAGGTAACAACTTTTGTTCGTAATCTAAAATACCAGGTTAATTTTTTTATTAATAACCTGTCATAATTATGACCAGTTCATCAGATTAATTTCACACCTGGGTGCACATGCTTGACATGTTTATTATCTAAGGGTTTCGATCAGTGCATAGAATTAAATTCAGGTTAAATATAAACTAACTAAACAATACCATTGAAGTTACTTCACTGAAATAACACTCAACTTGGGTCACCACTAACGTGCAGGTAACTTTATACTGACAACAAAAGATGCATGTCCTGGCTACCCTCCACTTTTCTGACATTTTGAATTATCTATGATTTTTTCGTTGATTTGAGTAAAAAAATGACAGTTTAATTTATACTCCACATCGACTTACAGGTCTAGTAGAAAAATATTGTAATCCAAATTAAGGGTTTTACTTGTTAAAACCATGTAAGTGCAACTCCTCCTGAACCACTCTAGGGTATTATATGTTAATTTGTAGATGTGCATGAAGGAATATGATTTTTGTTGAATGACCTCAAATGGAGATTTTCCAACAAGCTTTTACATTTAAGTCCATTTGAAGCGAGAAGGTACTCCCCTCTTTCACTATATTTGGTACTGTGAGGAAATGAAAATGGCAGCAAAGTCAGGGTCTATGAGATTGGGACATAGGAGCGGCCTCACAAAACTTTTCAAGAGATTGGAGGATGGAATTAGAAGTAAAGACTATGACAGTGATAAACTTTCTACCATATTGGACTTAATTTGTAATAAACAATGATTCTTATTAGACTTGTACTCTCAAACTGTTAGTGAATTGTCAACAGATGAAAAGATAGATTGAGATTACAGACATACAATGTAGATGAGTTTTCTGTAAATTAGAAACAAATATGCAAGATCTGCAAATTGCTTTACCCTTTTACCCTTTGTAACATATCTGAACCTAATTTAGAAAGTTCCTTCAGCCTGCTAGTTATATGTATTGACGAATAGAAATCACATGGAATCAAGAATCTCTCAAGTCATATACATTCCAGTATCAAGTTTCAGTAATCACTTCCACAAATTACAAAAATTGGAGCTGATGGTAACATTCTCAATTGGCAAAAGTTTTGGTAGTACATGTACTTTGAGACCATGGTTCATAATAATGCTTCATTAACAAATGCACAGAAATTCAATTCAAGTCCCAACTCCAAGTGGGACTACTGATGCACTGACAATAGTATCAGGATTTTCCCTAACTGACATGAACTAACATGGGAAGCAAATTCAACAATGATGGAGACTATGAAATAGATGTATTATCTTGAATTCCTAAAGCCACAGGAGCCTATCCTATCCTACCCTACTGGTGCACCTGGTCCATGCTCCCAGTTTTTAGTGGAGTCCGAGTTGCTCATTTGTTTTTGTTACTTTGTATGTATGATTTTAATTACTATATGTTCTTTGTTGTGTATGTCTGTTTTCCATGTCTGGTCTTTGTCCCTGGATTACATTCTTTTGATTACCGCTATAACCTTGGTTCCCTTGATTACTCTCCCTAACATCTGAAGGTCATCCAATATCAGCAACCATACCAAAATCAGGATCTTTAAAAGCAATGTACTTCAAGTCCTTCTCTGTGGTGCTGCATCTTGGAAAACTACATCAGATTTTGTTATGACTTAAAAGTGGAGTAGTATAATGTTTTTGACATGTCTGTCAGTCCGTCCATCAGTCCATCTTCAGTTTTCCTGACTCTTTTTTAAACTCTTGCAGATATGGACATGATTTTTGATATATAAGTTCACCATGATAAGTTACAGGTCTAGAATAACTTTCGTTCCACTCTGATGATTTTTACCGAAAACACGGGCCTTCAACTTAGCAAAGTTCACAGAAATAACCATTTTCTGGACTTTTTTAAATGCTTGCAAATATTGACATGATTTTTAGTATATAAATTCACCATGGTAATTTACAAGGCAAGATTGTAGTTGGCTCCGCTTCGATAATTTTGACTGAAATTATGGGCCTTGAACTTAGCTAAATTCACAGAAATAACAGTTTTTAGGACTTTTTTTTCCATAAGGTTGCAGGTTATGACATGATTTTTGGTATATAAGATCACCATGATAAGTTACAGGTCAAGTGTAGCTTTTGTACGGAACAAAAGGTACCGTTACAATATTTACTTTGGATTAATTAAATTCAAAGAAATCACAGTCTGGAGTTTGAAATACCATTCTGAGTAACAGAATTTAGGTGGAAGATAAAGGTCTAAAGCCTGCAAAAAAAACACTTTAGTTCCTTTTTTATCATGGTTCTTCTACATGCATTTCTCTTGTCAGCAAATTAACTTGAGTATCCAACATGGAAACGCGTGGGGTATGTGAGCACGCTCACTAAGGTTCTTTAATTGGAAGTCAATTAGCATCATGCACATTGAGTGCTTTTCAAAACATCACAAGGTGTGTACTGTAGAGAAACAGTCAAATCATACTACATTGAATTTCATTGATGGAACAGTTGGAAGCTTTCATAGCAAACAGATCGCCCAAATTCAAGGAATTTAAACAGTTGCTCATCACTGGAATGATAACCCTGCCGATCTGTTGTCTCAAGGAATTTCTTAGGAGTATTAAGCTATAGGAAAATGATTCAAATCTGATAACTAATGAATTGCATTTGTCACCTGTATGTGCTGTAGAGAACACAGTCATGAAGTTAATCAATGATCACATGCAGGAAAATGAAGTTTAAGTCAAACAGAGCAAGTACAAAGCATGGAATATAGTAAAGGTTTCAGGATACGTGCAGAGGTTCTTGTCAAATTGCAGAAAACTGTACCTAGAAGTTAAAAAACTTCAATGATGGCTTTGATTGAAGCAGTACAACACCCAAGAGTATGGTGACATTCTCAATTGTCATTGAAGTCAAGAAGTAGTCTTGTATGTCAGTTCCATTTTATATTTAGAAAAAAACATTTTGATTCATTGTGGATGTTGAATACACAGTGCGCCAATTTCACAAGATGCAAAGTTTCTCTACGTACTAACAGTAAAACATTGACCAACTGAATTACTGATAAATGATGTTTACATTGAAAACTTACAGTTAGGAGCAGGAGCAACTGTAATTTATTTAAGACAAAATTATTGGACTCCATCAATAAAGACAGGAAGTATGATGCGTAATTTAAAAATGCTTTAAGTGATGAAAAGTCTCAGGACATAATGCCCGGTGTCATCCTGTCTGTCCGGATCCACCACTTTTACCAAAAGATAGACTGTATTAAAGTAAACAATTTACTGTGTTAGGTGTGGACTTAGTGGTGCACTTCATGTAAAGTAAACAATAAAGAAGAGTCTATGTTTGCTTTTAACATGTGTTAGTACTCATACTATTCATCTAGAAATTGTACATGATATGTCTGAAGCTTCCTTTTTGTTCGCCCTCTGCACATTGCACATTTCTGGGAATGAAAACTATCCCACAAATAATGATATCTGACAACAATGCAACTTTAATTAACCGTAAAACCTGTTATAAATCCTGGTTTAACCCACCATTTCCATCAAAATGCCTATACCAAGTCAGGACCAGTGCAGATTTTCGTCACATATTTTTTGTTCCCGGCCTCTTGCGAAATCAGCTTTCCTTCTGGCCTTCAGTCCATCCAAAATTGGTTTCTGGAGCATAACTTTTGAATGCCTTCATAGAATTTCACCAAATTTTGACAGTTGAAAGTTTGTGAGGTAAGGAAGACACCTATTGACTTTTGGGGTCAGTAGATTGAAGGTCAATGTCACACAGACTTAACAAAATTGAATTTTTGAGCCAAAAAATTGCTTTCTGGAGCCTAACCTTTGAACGCTTTCATGAAGTTTCACCAAACTTAGACAGTTGAAGGCTTTTTGGTTGAGGAAGACACCGTAAATTTGGGGATCAGTATGTCAATGGTCAAGATCACACCGATTTAATGAAATAAAATTTTGGGACCAAAAAATGGTTTCAGGGGCATAACTATTGAATGCCTTCATGGAATTTCACCAAACGTGGGCAGTTAGAGGCTCATGAGGTAGGAAAAACACCAATTGATTTTAAGGTCAATGGTAAAGGTTACACCAACTCAACAAAATAGAATTTTGGAGGTGAAAATTGGTTTTGGGGGGCATAGATTTTGAATGCCTTCATACATTTCATCAATCTTACATAGTTGAAGGCTCGTGAGAAAGAAAGAAACTTATCTATTTTTGGATCAGAAGGTCAAGGTCACACATACTTGACACCAATTTGTTTTTGATCAGTAGATTAAGATCTCACATACTTGATTAAATAGTCTTTTAGATATTCCTGGGCATACCAGATGTATAGAATTTTATGGAATCCCACCATTTTGATGCACTAGGAGATATTTACATGTTAATTGAAAAGAGGGAATATTAAGCCAATCTACTTTCACTTCTTTCATGGGTCATAATAAGAGAGAAAACCATCCTTAAAGTTCAAGGTCAAAGGTTCAACATCATCTAAATCTACTTTGATTACTCTTTTCACAATAATGTTCCATGAAATTTTTCTTTGTTGTGAGATGGGGACCTGGAGCACATCTCTTCTTCAGTTACTATTAATCACAGGAAATTGATCTATTATACTGGTATATAAGTTTCCTTTAGGGGTGTTCAATTGATGGATTTTTTTTTGTAATCACATATGACCTGTATGTCTTGTTTGCCAAAAAAAAACAACTTGAATTTACCTTATATTGTTGTGGAAAGCGGGTGTATCACCACTGAGCTGTTGCTCACAGATCTCATTTTTCTTTTTGGATTGTTTACATTTTACATTGAAAATTTGGACAGTAAGATTTAAACCTAAAAGTGGGTGTGGTTGTAATAAACTCCATTTACACTGCATCTACATTGTAATACATTGTACATTCTTATATAAAAATTGCACATCAGTTATTCATGTGCATGAACCCATTCTTTCAACAGGCTGCAGTGAGCAGTTTACTCGCAAAAATGACAAATATGATAGAGCACAATAAAGTTGTAGTTCTCTCTTGGAAATTAATATTAACCTAAATTATAAGGGTGCAAACATTATTTTGGAAGTTATCACATTTGTTTTATATTATGTCCAAATTTTTGTAAACTTGCTAACTAAGATTTTTACATGTTTTATTTTTGTGGTTTCTGTTTTTGTTTGTTTGTTTGTTCTGTACAGTGAGCTTTCAAACTTGTTTTTAATTTTCAACTGAACACTGAATACTAAAAAAATTGTATTATTGTGATATTTTTATTGGAGAATAATTGCCACTGACATACACATGATAAATTCACAATAATTAAAACTTGCAACACTTTATGGATCTTTTGACATCATAAATGCAAGATTTCTCTCAAAATTGAATATAATAAAATCATCTTTTTGATTAAATTTACTAATTATATACAGCAATAATTAATAATTATATGATTATGAATATACAATACATATTGCCAGTGATCTGGCCTTATTGTAAAAAAGAAATGGATTTATTGAAACACAATTCTATTTGTAGGTCCACCATGTTGGGATTGTGGTGGGAAATGCTTCGGATTCTCGTTGATTGGAGTCATCATTGTTGTTATAATAGGACTAGCAATATCCAAGGCCACAGGTAATCATTTTTTTTTATTTCATGAATGCTTATAGTAAAAACTTACAACTGAGAGTGCCTCCTCCAAATGCATCTTTTTACTCTGCGTTTTGGAGACATGTTCAGATATATTTTCAGGAAAATTGAAACAAAATGTAGATATGTGTATCAAATTATTATATTTGAAAAATCCCTTGCACACATATGCATTGGAGGGATTTATTCCTCTTACAACACAGGTAGGTTTGTGTTTTATGATACAGATATATTTTGACCTGCTAGCAGAAACAAAAAAAAATGTGAATACAATTCTAACAGAGTCATTCCTTAGGCAGGAATGATTTGGCCAACTTGGTCTAACAATAAATCGCAAAACTTTGTTTTGGCTACTTAATAAGAAACAGTACAATAACAATATGTCGCCCTGACATTCGTCTGGGGCGACATAATAATAAGAAGAAGAAATACAGTAAAAACAATAAGTCACCACCACTTCGTGGTCGGCGACTTAATAAGTCCCAAAACTTCGTTTTGGCAACTTAATACTAAAGAGGTTTTTCAATCTTCATCTTTGTCAGTTATAATCAAAGAGATAAAATTTATTAATTCTGTGTAGAACAGCATCATATAATATTTTGACCATGCAACTACAAAAAAAATTTTCAGGCTAACAAATCAATTCTAGTCTTGCCAGTGTTGTCATTTTAATAGAATTTGGAAGAAAATAGTGAATTTATTGTTATTATTAATCATTGCAATAATCATTGTATCATTGTATCATGATATTTGGAAATATGAAAGTCTGTCCATGCATGCTCGAAAAAATAAAATAAAAATGGTTATAGTTATTTTTCTATTAATTCTGACTGGTTTTTATTAGCTCACCTGGCTATTGTGAGCTATTGCCATCACTTGGCATCTGTCGTCATTAACAATTTTTCAAAACTCTTCTCCTCTGAAATTACTCGACCAATTAGAACCAAACTTAATATGAATGTTCCCTGGGGTATCCTGCATAGAACTGATGTGGGGATTTTTGATCTGTCAAATAACATGGCCGCCATTACTAAAAATAGAACATAGGGGTCAGACAGTAGTTTTTCACATACATGTATATCTCCTAAACCGTTAGGTTTAGCTGAATTTTGATGGGGTAAAAGTGTTCAGCATGATAAGATCTATCTCTGGTCAAATTTTGGTTTTAATCCATTAAACCATGTTGTAGTAATTGCCCTTTTTCAATGTTTTTGCTATTTTTAATGTTATTTCTTTCATTCAAAAATCTTTTTCTCTGACACTACTTGACTAATTGAAACCAAACTTGGTATGAATGTTCCTTGGGGTATCCTCCATAGAACTGGGGTGAGGATTTTTGATCTGTCGAAAAACATGGCCACTGTTACTAAAAATAGAACATAGGGGTCAGACAATAGTTTTTCACATATATCTCCAAAATGGTTAGGTTTACCCCAAATTCTGACATGGGTAAAAGTGTTCAGCATGATGAAATCTATCTGCGGTCAAATTTTCATTTTAATCTATTAAGCCATGTTGGAGTTATTGCCCTTTGTCAACGTTTTGTGCTATTTTTTATGTTATTTCTTTCCAAAATCTTCTCTTCTGACACTACTTTACCAATTGAAACAAAACTTGGTATGAATGTTCCTTGGGGTATCCTGCATAGAACTGATGTGGGGATTTTTTGATCCTTCAAAAAACATGGCCACAGTTACTAAAAATAGAACGTAAGGGTCAGACAGTAGTTTTTTGCATATATCTACATAACTCTTAGGTTTAGCCAAATTCTTTCAAATAAAAATAATCCTTATTTTTAGGACTACAAAAGACTTCAGCCATTAAAGTTGTCAGACGACTCCTTATAAGAGTTATTGCCCTTGAAAGGAGAAAAATTACGGGGTTTTTTTTTACAGTTTTCAGCCAATATCTAGAAAACTATGATAGATAGAAAGAAATTTTCCATTGCTGAAATGATCTTTATGATAAGTCCTACCAAAATCTTCTTGAGTCAAAATTGTTGGACAACCTCTTGTTAAATTTATTGCCCTTGAAAGACTGAATTCAACCAAGTTAGCGGTTCAGGCTCCTGGGTGCGTCTTGTTTCTTGTTTAATTCAGAAGTTTGTTTCCATTTATTTCAAGTAGTATTGGAATGTTTTTCACTGTTTTTGCATAACAAGGGATCAAAGGAATCTTTAAAACCATTTTCTGGAAGAACGTATTTTTTATTTTTTTTCCATATGGCAAATTTACTCTATCATTAATTGTTTTCGAGACCTTGAGGTACAATGAGATCCATGAAAGCAACCAGAAAGCAGAACTTCTTTTGTAAATTGAATTTCAAAGTATTGTACAATGTTGTTTCCAAAAAAGTTGTTTTGTCCCTAATGAACTGCAAGTCCCTATGTTAAGTGTGTCAAAAATTGATATTGTGTCCACACTTGCCCTAAGTGAACAGAGTTTAACTGACTCTTATTATGCTGCACTTGGTGGAGCCTTTATGGTATCAAGGAAGTTGGAAAATACATAGTACAGATTTGAGGGCCATTACTCTGCCAAAAGTTGTTATTAAATTCTTGAAAAGAACTCTAATTGTCAGAATTATGCGACAAAAAAGATACAAGACTTTGAATAAAAGTTTGAACAATTAAAAATTAGTTAAGAATGTACAACTAGATGGGTCAAACTTAGCAACTGATTTTTTTTGTATAAAAAACTATCCACACACAGATGACAATTCTTTTGCTTCAATGATGATTAATTTTTTTTTGCCATCATTGACTCAGCACTTTTATACTTTGTCTTGTATTTCAGCATGTATGTGTTAAACAGTTTTACCATGTTATTCCATGATTGTTGTAATCAGAATTTACACATGGCATTTTCATTTCCAGTATTAATATATCTACTGATATTTGCAGTAATCGCAAATATCTTATATATATTTATTGACATGATAAGCTTAGTTTTAATTTCTTTTATTAATTTTGCTTTTAATAGGTAATAAAATGGAACATACATATATTTGTTATTTTTCAGATAAATTAAGTGAGAAATTACTTAAAATCACTTCAATATCAGGTGTAGTGGGTTTGGTAGTGGATGCCATTTCTACAGTGCTAATTGGTGGATTAAGCTGTTTATGTGAAGGTAAGTGTTCTGTTTCTAATTATAAAAAAAGCCCAAAGCATTTGTAAATTGTTTTTGAGCTCTTTTTTATTTGTCCTGTACAAATTCTACACACTAAGTACAGAGTGCTTATTGGTTTTGTACCATTTCTTATCTTTCATTTGTTTTTACACTGACTATGACTGTGTAACTCAGTTTTCATTGAGATGCTTGAAGAGATCTAAATGATGTTATGCCTCCCCTTACTTTGGTGGGGAGACATGTTGTTTTCCTCTCTCCCTCAGTTTGTCTGTCACACTTTTTTTATAAGTGCAGCTTCCATTCATGGCGACTTTTGAAAATCCCCATGGGGGTTTTTAGGGGGGACATTTTTGTGTCATATTTTACAAAATGTATGGGTTCTACTGTAATAATGTATGAATGAGACAACCACTCTAGTATTAAAGGACTTTTTTTCAGTTGAACATCATGTGCTTGCAATGTAATGAAGCTTGGAAGGAATTCCTCCAAAGCTTATTGAAATTCTGAAGTTGATGTTCTTAAAAACAAAAAAATAAGAAAACATTTACATATTATGCGTTTCTATTTTGAAATACAGTGTGCACATCTTCCAAATAACAAAGGGCTAAAAGGGACAACTTTGATTGTGGTCAAATTCTTATTCTGTGTCAAATGTCTAATCACAATAAAAATTCAAGGCTTTATTAACCTGAAATTGTGTTTCCATACTTGCCCCAACTGTTCAGGGTATGACCTCGGCAGTTGTGTCTAGCTGTGCAAAGCATATTATTTTTCATGATACTAAACACTTTTTGGTGATTGTACAAAACATATTTTTAAACTGAATTTGCAACATGACCAAAAAGGATTGTTTAGGTATTTTCTACCTTTATTATATGGTCTATTTGCATGAAAATTAATAAAGCGATTATTTCTAATTCTATGGCAAGCCAAAGTGGACAAAAATTAATATTTTGTAATATTAAAAATTCATTTTCTAAAATTACAAATTCCTGATTTAGTAATATTACAAAATATCACATATTTAGTAATATTAGAAAATGACTTTGTAACATTAAAAAATCACTTTGCATTTGTTGTTTTCAATTATGTCTTTTTAATGTTAGAAAATCATTTTGTAATATTTAAAAATGTGACTGATTTTGCAATATTGCTCATTTTCTAATATTAGAAAATCAATTTCTGATATAAAAAAATGTTTTTTAATATTAGAAATTCTTTTGAATTTTTAATATTAAAAAAGGGTTTTATGATATTAAAAATTAAATTTGTAATATTAGAAAATTAATTTGTGATATTAGAAAACGAAATTTGTAATACACCGTATTGAAAAATTTTTTTTTTTTTAATATTAGAAAACACTTATTTTGTAATATTAGAAAACATACTTTTGTGATATTACAAAATCATTTTTTAATATCAGAAAATATTATTTAATATTCGAATTCATTTTGTAATATTAAGAATTCCTGATTTAGTAATTATGTAACAAAATATCACACATTTAGTAATATTACAAATTGAATTTGGTAATATTAGAAAATGAATTTGAAAACAATTTATTTTGATATTAGAAAACTCATTTTTGTCCACTTTGGCTTGCCATATAATTCTTTATTTTATCACACTGACAAAAGAATACAGGTACCAATTATGTCCTGGGGACGTTTTGTAGTTGTCTAAATGGGCATTGTCCTTTTGCGCCAATTGGATAAAAAATTGTAGTAAAATTGCGCCAAAACATTTTTTTCTGTGTAGTCCTTTTCCACAAGAAAAAGACTACCTTTTGCACCAAATACAAGTAAGGAAATGAAATTTTAAAAAAGGTAAATATCTAAAGTAAAACTATCATAAAATAAAGAAAATGAGTTAGAAATGAATAAATTAAAAATAAGAAACATAACAAAAATACAGTCTTGGCTTTTCTAAGGAGTACAAGGATTATGGTGGTGAAATTGGTAAATGGCTGATACATTTCTTCGGCTTAGTCTTTCTTGTACTAGATGTCAGTGATAGCTTTGCAGAGGATCTTGTTCCATACATGCCAAGTAACAATGCAGTTGAAAAGTTTTCCAACTAAAGTATGCCTTGACAACATATATTGACAACAGTGCTATGTTTTCCCTACAACATGGGGAAAGGTTCCATTAACTGCTCGCCATACAAACAACGGTCCTGAAGCGTTTCATGTCCATTATAACGAGCAATTCTACAATTCACATCCATTGATGTTTGTTCGTAAAATACAAGCAACAACATATGTGAAGCTGAGAAGTACTAGTGCTCCAGCCATTCAAACGAGAAAAATTACTGAGAAGGAAACTTTTTCTCATTGTTGTCCGGAGAACTCAATAGGCAACAATTTGTGCATACTCTTAGTTACAAATTTCAGCCATTGATGAAGTAAAAATTGATATTAAAAGTGTTTGTGATATAATCAGAACGATTAGTGCTTAAGGAACAGTGTATATAGTTTTACCTTTTATCCTCATTAATATTTTGGTGCAAATTAGCTATGAAAATCGAAAAAATAAACTGGCGCAAAAGGCCTCCTTTTTGGATAAAAATGCCGTCTAAATTCTGACATATATAAATTGAATGTTACATGTCAAAATCTGTATCGCATACCGTATCAACCCTTGACCTATATTATCTCTCGGGCCACTGCCCTGAAGGTTGATATAGGTCAAGGGTTGATATGGTATGTGATACAGATTTTGACATATCATATGCATTATATCATATACTTTAAATACACTAGAATGTGTATGGAGTAGGGATGTGATACAGGTCTGGAAGTGTGATTTGGGTTGACCGATATAATGTAAACTATATAAGGTTTACATGGTCACTTATAATGTATAAACAAAAAAAACTGTATTTTAATCTTTAAAGTATGTTTAAAACATTGAGCTTTTTTCAAAGATGACCCAGTTGGTGTTGACTTTTGGATGCTTATTATTGTCTTCATGATGTAGAAAGGCAGTATCTGACTCTGATTACCGGTATGGTTTACAAATACTGTTTAACTTATGCTTTCTATATTTTTATTTTCAGAAGGCATTGGTTATACTTGCATATTTATTGGATTTGGTATAACCCTCCCAGTGGTTTTAGTGGTGGTTCTTATATTTTACTGTATCTCTACAAAGGGTGAGTTGAGCATTATTAAAGAAATCTTTTTTAGGTGTAAACTAAGCTATTCAGTTCCTGCATGGATCTATACATTTATTAAATGGAGTCTAAATGGCTGATTCTGGTTCTTATTCTCTGTGTGGATCAGAGATTGTGACTGATGGCCAATTCAATCATTATTTGTAGTTTTAACTTGACAGGTGACACAATTTTCTTTTCATTAAAATAAAATCAATAAAAAGTAATTGCAACTGGCAATGGCAATGGCATCTGTAGACATTTTTGTGTTTGGAAAATTACTTGAGTATAAAAGTTGATTGATGTCTCATCATTATTCCAAAATATTCAATACCATTATGGTCAGATTTGGGTTGCCCTAGAGGATCAAGCATTTTCATAATGTTTGAAGTATAACTTGACTATAATTAAATCTGTCTTTTTGAAATTGTACAACAAGGTGTAATACAGTCCTTGAACTGATCCGCGCATAGATTTGATGGATCGATGACCGTTGAATGATTGGTCGCTGAGGGATTGATGACCATTGACCGATCTGATCGCAGTTTTGTTATATAAAATGACGTAAGATCTGTTTTGAATAAAAGAAATGTAAAATAAAAGTATTAATTGATGTTTAAATATATTACATTATATAAATATGTGTAAAATTGACCAAGAAAACAACAAAAACCGTTAAATACATTGACCGCTTTGTGGTCACATGATGCGATCACCATTTAAATAGATCGGTTTGACAGATCAATGATTGACCGGAAACTGATCGGTGATCGATGACCGATCACAATTTTTGTTGCACAGATCGGTTTGGGTACTGTACCATCGGAGGATGGCTTAGATTAATTCCCCACAGTATGTTTTTGACCCATCAGTTAGTCTGTCATTTTTTTCCAGCCTTTCTTAGCTCACTTGGCTGAAGGCCACAGGAACTATTATCATCACTTAGCATCCATGGTCGTTCTTTGTCGTTAACAATTTTGGTATTGCCTGCGACAGAAGGCGAAACAGTGACGCCGGTGACGGAGTCCAAAAACTTAACGTTAATTTTTCAGACAAATTCATTTAAATATGAACCCCTTATGCTAGGTCAATGATATTTGGTGTACAGATGCATTACTATCATAGCATTACAAATTCATGCCAATTTTATGCATATACCGCCGCAGTCATGGTCTGTTGACTTATAAAATTCAATGTTAAAATTAAATGTAAAGTTTTCTTATAAGTTCACTTATTCATGCCAATGTTATGCAAATACCCCCGCAGTTATGGTCTGTTGACTTTTAATTTAACATTAAAAGTTTAACACTAAGGTTTCTTATAATTCATGTAGACATATTTATTTGAATTCCATCCACTGCATGAGTGGAAGGGATTTACAGTGCTCCCTTGCTACAACACTCTTCTTCAATGGTGGTCCCTCTTTTATTGCCATAAATTTCTGAAGTTCAATTTTCCTTAAGTTATATAGATTTTATACAATTTATTCCCTCGATATATATCCCCAACCATGTATAAGGCCACAATTTAGCCTGGTCCAAAAGGTGGTGATTTAATGAAGGTGCTCTGTATTATTTTTATGATTTTTCTTGTTTTTTGGTACTTCTTTCATTGCATTTACTTTTATATGAAGGAAACTCAAAGGGAACTTAATTGATCACTATGAAGCTTGTTCATCCATCTGTCCCCTAGTGCCTTTTGTAGTGGTAACACAAAAATGATAATTTTGTAATTTCATATTATGATACAAAATATGAAAGCAACATGAAAAATAATATTTAACTAACACACCATTATATTGACAATATCGAATAGGCGAGACTTATTTCTGTGATAACATTTCATTCAAAACTCTTCTCCTCTGACACTACGTGACCAATTGGAACCTAAACTTGGAAAGAATGTTACCTGGGATATCCTGTGTAGAACTGATTTGGGGATTTTTGATCCGTTGAAAAACATGACCATCTTTTACTAAAAATAGAACATAGGGGTCATGGTTAAAAGTGTTCAGCATGGTGGAATCTATATGTAGTCAAATTTTTGTTTTAATCTGTTAAGCCATGTTGTCCCTTTTTGACCTTTTTTGCTAATATTTTTGTTATTGTTTTCAAAAATCTTCACCTCTGACATTACTTTACCATTCAGACCCAAATTTGGTATGAATGTTTCTTGGGTATTTTGAATGGAACTGATAGCTGGATTTTTTATCCTTCTAAAAGACATGGCCACTTTTACTATATATATAGAACAAAGGGCCCAGACAATTTTTTTTGCATATATCTCCAAAACCATTATGTTTAGACAAATTCTAGGGTAAAAGTGTTCAGCATGATGACAGTCTATCTCTGGTAAAATTTTCATTTTAATCTGTTGAGCTATGTTGGACTTGTTACAATTTTTTCGATGTTTTTTGCTATTATTTATGTTCATTCTTTCAAAAATCTTCTTCTATGAAATACCAGACCAATAAGAACTTAATTTAATATGAATATTCCGTAAGGTAATCTGTGTAGATCTGATGTGGGGATTTTCACCCTGTGCAAAAACATGACTGCTGTTACTAAAAATAAAGACAAAGAGGTCTGTCAGAAGTTTTTCTTTTATACCTCCAAAATTGTTAAGTTAAGCCAAATTCTTTCAGTTGCCAAAAATTATCTTTATTATAAGGCCTTTAAAAGTCTGCATAGGATCCAAATTGTCAGATGACTCCTTGTAAGAGTTATTGCCCTTGATGGACAAAAAATGAGGTTTTTAGCAGATTTCAGCCAATATCTTGAAAACTATAATAGATAGAAAGAAACTTTCAATTGATGAAATGATCCTTATGAAAAGTCCTACCAAAGTCTTCATGAGGCAAAATTGTTGGACAACTCCTTGCTAGAGTTATTGCCCTTGAAAGACAAAAAATTAACCAGGTGAGATATTCTGGCTCCTGTGAGCCTCATGTTTCTAAAACTTGCATATATTGAGCTGAATTCTGATATTTGAGTCTACCAGGTGAGGTACTGATCAAGTGAAGTTTCAATCGGCTTTGCTGATTTGCACTGAATTTACCAGCCTTGGACTTGGCAAATTTCAAAAAATTAACAGTTTTCATTTTTTTTTCTCAACACTTTCAGATATTTCAGCATATTTTTAGTTACATGGTATGTGAGTCTACAATGCAGCATTATGAGTTACAGATCAAGTTCATGTTTTATTGAGATTTTTTATGAATTTAGGCTCGTTGAACTTTCTTTTTTTTATCAAATACTTTTTATTCGAGTCAAATATGTGGACCATTGTCTTATGTTAGTGTGCTCACTAAGGTTCTTTAATTTTGGGGGTTTCAACTTATTCATATAGGAAATAGGGACCAAAAAAGTACAGAAACAATGAGTAAAAAGAATATGAATCTCTTTGAAATTGTTTCACAAGATGCCATATCATAAAAAGAAGGCATTGAATGGTTATGGGAGTTCTAACATATTATTCAGGAATTAGGTACTAAAACCAACTTTTTAATTATATTTTGGCAATAACATGACAATAAGTGAATGGATTTCCTTGAAATGGTTTCACTTGGTGCCATACAAAGAAAGGAAGGCTAGCAATGATTTTTAGGGTTCTGACAGGAACCATTTATAAATACAATCTGGAAGACCATATCACTTCATTTTAAGTAGGCACAACGAACAACAATAAACACATAGTTTAATTGTAAATACTCAATGAAGATGTTCTCATCCTATTGTGGACAAAAAATTGATCAATTTACTTTTACATTTTTAAGCTTGTTAATAAATGTTCCTTTTTCACAAAGATGATGATGGATGTATCTAATAAGATTTGCAATTAAAACACATTTTTTTTTCATGTAATAACTTGAATAGTAGTTGGTTGATCTGGATAAAAAAAATCATGGCAAGGTTCCATACCACAGTAAGAAGCTTGATATCAATTTTAGGTCTTATGACCCAAACTATTTGGGAATGAGGGCCTGAACTGGGATCAAAAATAACAATTTACAATATTTAACTATATAAATCAAGTATAAATATTCTGAGTCTCTATAATCTTGTTCTTCAATGTCACAGAAGACAAATTGAGATAGATTTATAGGCTTGTGACATTCCATTTATAAATAAGGGACTCTGACATCTGGTTTCCTTACAAAAGCATGTGTGATTTTGTTTTAATCTCTATGAAATAGTAACACAAGGTTCCATCACAAAAAAAGGAAGGCTTTGATTGATTATCTCCCATCCCCCCACCACCCGCAACACGTGGCGAGGGGACATGGAAATGCCAGGCATCTTCCATCCGTCCACATTTTCTGCACTTTTTTGTAATGCTCCTACCAAATAAGTTTGTTTTTGTTATGTAGCCTAATTATGAAGATTTACAGATTAAGTTCGACTTTGTTTACAGTTGAATAATGTTTACGGAAGTTATGGCCCTTGGACTTAAAAAATATCAGTGAATTTTAAGTTGTCATCACTTTTTTTTTTTGTAATGCTTTTACCAATTGACTTTATATTTTGTAGTCTTACTATGAGAAGTTACAGATTAAGTTCGACTAGCCCCGCGCAGGTCCGGGTGTTAAAGGAATAGGCCTGCAGCAGCACTAAGCTTGTCGTAAAAGGCAACTAAATAGTGCTCAGAACCCTAGCCGGGGGCTAGGGCGCTTTGCCCACAGAGCAACTGGGATGTGTGCCCCAGGTGGTTGAATGGGGTACCCCTGGCGTGTTGCATGCTGGGGTTGTCAGGCTATAATACGGAAAACCTGACCGCAAACCATAATGGTGCACCGTGTTGGGAAAAATGCCACGTTCCTTGCACGTTAAAGAACCCGACTGTGGTATTCTCCCGGAGTAGGAACCATAGGGCTCCGCCACAGCAGGCTAAATTGCCCGACGCTACCCACATCTCCCGATTTCCAGTGGCAATCAAAATTTCTCAACCCCATTGTCCTTGTGTCCCATCCCTTTTTCATTTCATCATCATTTTATGTTCATTTTATCATCAATTTCATGTTCAATGTCTGAATAGAGCTGAAATATTGCTGCTCGGACGTTAAACCCCAACATATATATATATATATATATAAATCTCTGCCTGCATTTTTAGCTCACATGATTGTTTTTTAGGGTATCCTGCACATGACTGTTTGGATTTTTGATTGATGAAAAAACATGGCCACTGTTACTAAAAATAGAACTAAGGGATCAAAATGAATAACTCAAAAACCATTGAATTTCGCTGAATTCTGATGGAGAGTAATATTGTTCACTGTCAGTAGCTGGACCTTTACCAAAATTTTCAAAATGATTTGTTGCCTGTTGTAGGATTTATGACACCTGTAACAGATTTTTTTGTTGTTGTTTTAATGTGTACAACTCTCTGTAACCAATTGCAACAAAATTTGATAAAACATGGTCGTCATTACTAAAAATAGAAGAAAAAGGGTCAAAATGCTTTTTTTGTTTTTTTTTTTCTTCAATTATAAAAGAAAAATGAAAATAAAAGCTATCCATAAGATAAACATGATATTCTGAGTTGACGGGCAGAATTGAATTTATTTTTAAGGTGGTCATTTTACGACCGTTTTAACCAGTTGCACAGATGAATGGTGCTGATGAAAGATTGTTGTCGGTAGCCATTTTTCTGATAATTTTTAGGTCACCTGGCCGAAGGCCATGTGAGCTATTGCCATCACTTGGCGTTGTCGTCGTCATCCATCCTTAACAATTTTTCAAAACTCTTCTCATCTGACACTACTTGACTAAATGGAACAAAATTTGGTACGAATGTTCCTTGGGGTATTTTGCATAGAACTGTTGTGGGGATTTTTGATCCGTCCAAAAACATGGCCACTGTTGATAAAAATAGAATATAGGGGTTAGACAGTAGTTTTTCGCATATATCTCCAACACCATTTGGTTGAACTAAATTCTGACCAGGAAACAAAGTGTTCAGCATGATGAGATCTATCTATTTTCATTTTAATTCATTAAGCAATGTTGAATTTTTTGCCCTTTTTCAACAGTTTTTGCTATTTTTAATGTTATTTCTTTCAAAAATCTTCTCTCACACTACCTTACCAATTGAAACCAAACTTGGTATGAATGTTCCTTGGGGTATCCTGCATAGAATTGATGTGAGGATTTGATTCTTCAAAAAACATGGCCACCGTTACTAAAAATAGAACATTGGGGTCAAACAGTAGTTTTTCACATACATGTATATCTCCTAAACCATTAGGTTTATCTAAATTCTTTCAATAGCTGAAATGATCCATATTATTAGCACTACAAAAGTCTTCAGACTCCTTGTAAGAGTTGTTGCCCTTTAAAGGGGAAAAATTTCTTTTTTTTTAATAGTTTTCGGTCAATATCTTGAAAACAATGATAGATTAAAAGAAACTTTCAATTGTTGAAAAGATCTTGTAATAGTCCTTCCAAAGACTTCTTTCGTCAAAATTGTTGGACAACTTCTTGTTTAATTTATTGTCTTTGAAAGGCAAATTTCAAGAAGGTGAGCGATTCAGGCTCCTGGGAGCCTCTTGTTATGTTATTTCTTTCTAAAATCATCTCCTGTGACACTACTTGATCAATTGGAACCAAATTTGGTATGAATGTTCCTTGGAGTATCCTGCATAGAACTACTGTGGGGATTTTTGATCGGTCGAAGAACATGGCTGCCGTTACTAAAAATAGCACATAGGGGTCTGACAGTAGTTTTTCACATATATCTCCAAAACGGTTAGGTAAACCCCAATCCTGACTGGGTAATAGTGTTTGCATGATGAGATCTATATTTAGTCAATTTTCATTTTAATCTGTTTAGGTCTCACTAACCACTTCTAACGTTTCCATTACTTTACATGTTAAAAAAGTAATTTTCAAAGTCTCACTGTGAATTGGCAGGACAAATGACATCTTAAAGCTGCATACCGTTGCGAAGCTTGGAAAATAAGGCTTCCAAAATCATTATGCTAATGGTACGATGATAGTAGAAATTCTTCACAAAATTTACTTGAATAAATAATACTGAAAATCCACATTTTTACCTGTTCTGCTAACTGACAGCATGGAGGCAAATTACTCACACATGTAAACAATATTCATACACTTTTGTAGTTAATTACATATATGATTTTAAAGTACACATTCTCAGCTTTGTTTTGACTACTTTTAATCATAATACACACAAATAATGCACTTACAATGCATATGTCTAGGTTCAGTGTGTTTTTGGTACTACATAGGGGGGGTGGCCATTTGACCCGGAAGTGGTTAGACCTTAGCCATGTTGGAGTTATTGTCCTTTTTTGACGTTTTTTTGCTATTTTTAATGTTATTTCTTTCAAAAATCTTCTGTTCTGACACTACTGGACCAATTGGAACCAAACTTGGTATGATTGTTCCTTGGGGTATCATGCATAGAACTGATGTGGAAATTTTTGATCCGTCGAAAAGCATGGCCACCGTTGCTAAAAATAGAACATAGGGGTCAGACAATAGTTTTTCGCATATATCTCCAAAATGGTTAGGCTTATCCAAATTCTGAAGGGGTAAAAGTGTTCAGCATGATGAGATCTATCTGCGGTCAAATTTTCATTTTAATCTATTAAGCCATGTTGGAGTTATTGCCCTTTTTCAAAGTTTTTTGCTATTTTTAAAGTTATTTCTTTCAAAAATCTTCTCCTCTGACACTATTTTACCAATTGAAACAAAACTCGGTGTAAGTGTTCATTGGGATATCCTGCATAGAATTAAAGTGGGGTTTTTTGATCCATTGAAAAACATGGCCATTGTTACTAAAAGTAGAACATAGGTGTCAGACAGCAGTTTTTCGCATGTATCTCCAAAGCCATTAGGTTTAGCCAGATTCTTTCAATAGCTGAAATGATATTTTTTTAGGACTACAAAAGTCTTCAAGCATAAAATTTGTCAGATGCCTTCTTATTGCCCTTGCCAGGGGAAAGTGACAGGTTTTTTTTTTACAGTTTTCAGCCAATGTCTTGAAAACTATGATAGATTTAGACTTTCATTTACTGAAATGATCCTCATGACAAGTCTTATCAAAGTTTTCTTAAGTCAAAATTATTGGACAACTTCTTGTTTAATTTAAGGCAAAATTCAACCAGGTCTGCAATGCAGGCTCCTAGGAGCCTCTTGTTGTTTACAATACAAATACACTTGGTAATAATATGGGAAAACAAAGCTTGGTAATGGCCTCAAGTTAACGAAGGAAAAGTAAAATTTTTTTGGACTATTATGAAATAAGGATGACTGTGGGAAACCACCGCTCGCTAGCTCGCCGAATATGAGTAGATGTGTATTTTAGCAAGTCCTCATTAGCTTACACCCGTCAATTTAGCAACCATCATTTGATTGGCAAGTTTTGTGGAAAGTTATCCAGCCAACAGGTTATTTAGTAAAACATCCCTTAACATCATACATTAAAAATATGTTCCCTACATTTTAAGAAATTTAGCTTGAATATGTCTAGTTAATTTTGGCATGATATACACAACTTTATTGACTTGTAAAGTATTGTTTACGATCTGCCATTTTAATTTCCGTTAAATGGGATGTGCCAAACGTACGCAACGGTCCCGATCTCGTATTAGTATTCAAACCAAATTATCTTGGTAATTTAAGATATGTTACCTTGCATATTAGTTGTTTATTGTCAAAATGAAAATGAACAAGAAGCAAGTGATAAACACTTTTTTGTTTCATAAAAAATTTGAGTTCAGAAATGGAGTATTTCTTTTGTTACTGTAAAGTATATGAAAAACTTCATGGGAGTGAATATTCGAAAATGGACAAGTTTTTGATTAATTTAAAAACAAATGAAAAGATAGTTGAAGAAAGAAGAAGAAAAACAGAAGATAGTCAAATCCAAGAGATAACAGATGATAGTACAGAAAAAAAAACCAAAAAATGGCTACTGGAATTTCTTTTTGGCTAGCAAGATTAATATTCCACTGGCCAGAATGGCAAGTTGGGGAAAAAATGGTTTCCCACACGGGGATGAAGTTCAGAGCAGAGTCTCAATTAGGAATAGCAAAGTTAAAGAGCATCATGGTGAAAGATAAGATGCTATTAATGAGATCTTTGCAAACCAATTGGCAAAGCAAAATAGAAATATGGTCTTCCTCTCTGAGAAGGAACCATTTTTGTGTATGTTTACACTGATTTGCAAATTTTTTTTTCTAAAATCTATCAAAAAATTTTGATAGTGTCAATAGGGCTTTATTGTATATGCATTACAAAATGTATTTTATGAAACTTATATTGTGTTTACAAACAAAACAATCTCTGTAAAGTCAATATCATGTGTCCTTTTCAATTGATGTCAATGTTATTGTTATTGAGCAATGCACATTGCCAACTAACAAAAATATCAGACCAACTTATTCCACTTCTTTTCAATTAAAAAAATCTAGAAAGGGTGAGGTTACTTAAGAACATCATAAATCAGCTGCTTAGTTTTGTACTGATACTGATCACATGACAGTTCCAATTTAATATATGGGTTTCTAGTCTTGTATTTTTGCCTCATGGATACATTCTTCTACACTCAAACAGCTGATTTGGACAAAACCAATTTGATTTATCCTTTGGTTCTCCACTTATAAATTGTTTATATGATCTCAGAAATTTTGTTGTCATTGTTGTCTGTGTTGTGATCTGTAGACATTTGATTACCAGTACTTCAATATTATAGTAATTAGATTTTGATAAAATAATGAAGCTAAGCTCCATAACACCAAAGGATTTAGGTGTTATGACACTAACAGTAGGGGAATTCAGCTTGAGCAATTTGAATATAACAAGAATGGATTTTGATAAAATGCAAAGATACAATGACTAAACTAGGGTAAAAAATATCAGTATTTCATTTTAATCTGCAAAATCTTCTTTTTGGCCCTGTTCTGTACAGAGCATAACAGTGTTTGACTATATAGAAACCTTAAACACATCCTTGTTGATTTTTGCTTAACCGGATTTTCAATAGAAAAGACTTGAAGCAATAAGTTTTGCATTAACAAGTTCCAGAGAATATTTTGCATGAAAAGACAACCACCAACCTGAATACTAGTAATGATGATGTTGGAAGTTCAAATAATATGTAAAACTTCAAGCCATCAATTTTCATGACTTTATTATGCCCCTGCGACAAACAGTTGGGGGGGGGGCATATTAATTTACCCCTGTCCATCCATCTGTCCGTCATGCCGTCCAGATTATGTATTATCGTGGCTTGTCTGGCTATCTCTTTGTACAGTTTTTGAACTACATCTAAAATATCTGACAGGATATTTCTACAGATGTTGAAAGTGTGCAGGGTCAAAGGATTTTGATTTTCGTGAAATATTACAGGCCAAAGGATTTTGATTTTTGTGAAATATTACGGAAATTAGTGATAGTTACACTAAGTCATTTCATCAGAAGTTGGTTTGTCCGGCTATCTCCTCCTGTAGTTTTTTTAACTTCCAAAATATTTTTGCTGCATGTTTCTACACATAATGATGGTTTGCAAGGTCATAGGATCTTTAGTTTTGTGGAGTATTACTGGACTGGGTGATAGTTGGACTTCGTAATTTTTATCATAAATATACCTCAAGCAACAAAGTTAGGGATTTGTTATTGGGGGTATTAACATTTTTTATGAGTCCATCAGTCCGTCCATCAGTCCTCTTTCTCATTGCAAGTATTTTTGCAGTGCTTAGCCTAACATACCAAATATTTACTGCATCAACCAAGAGTACATAACCTTTCTGAATCTGCAAACCATGTCTTCATACAAAAATAAACATGTTCTTAATTTGGCAAATCTAGCGAGCGGGGGCATCATTAGTATCTCACAGACACATTTGATTTACCAAAAAAAAATCACTACTAACAAATGATGTGGGGCTCCTGTGACAAACAGGGCTTCCTTCTAGTTAAAAAATTGAATACAAACATGCCCAAAAGAAAGACTTTGTGTCAACAAGTTATAGTAGTTTGGTGTTCAGAAATCACACACTGTGATGATTAACTCAATTCACCATAATGATAGCATTTCTTTTTGGTTTACTTGTTTTGGGACACTATGTTTGGATAATGATTTTATCTATTCCAAATATTTTAGCTTAAACTATGAAAGATTTATGAAAGGAGTGAAGAGGAGCATCTGACAGACATTTCCTTTAACATTTGCCAACAACTACTGGCTAGAAGAAAGGAGAAATGGCAGAATTAAGAATAAAAACATTTTTTTGTATTGTACTCAAATACCTGCATAATGATTCTTCGATCTTTATTCCTAGCCATTTAAAAAATAAATAGGGTATTTTATTGTTTTTTGATGAAGTGTGCTACAAGGTAGTACTGCTTATGCTTAGTTTCTAAAAACACTTTTACAGCATTTTTCTCAGTTTTTGTGTGCAGTCATTTAATTATGGTTATAATTTTAAGCTTTTATATGATGAACAAATTATCAAGGTTTATTGATATTTTGTCAAATTCAAGCTTTCCAGTCGATCAAGTTGATGAAAGGGTATCTTAAAAAATTTTTTAGATTAGGACACAAAATGTACCTTTTTTAAACCAGTGAATTTACTCTTATTTATATTTTACTTTATATTGGCATTCTTTCGAATTATTCTGTTCTCATAAAAAGATGTCCATAGTGTAATGAAATATCTGTCATTTGTGAATTCTTTTAAAGATTTGCAGCTTTTATGTGATGAATCCTGTAATCCTAATTATTATGTTTGGGCTTACTCTTGTTCATTATCATATAGTAAAATTGTATGATGTTATTAATATACTCCTCACATTATCCTCAACTCTAATTAATACCTTAGTTTCATTTTTTGCATGTTCATGTTCTAAATTTCTTAAAATCATATTATGTTTTTAGGTCTTGCCTATGAGGAACCAAACTGTTTGGACTTAAATAATGACTTTGTTATAGATGACATCTCAAACAAAGGGAAAATGGAAAACTTTATGTTACACTCACTTTGTTAAAAAAGTTCATTACCAAATGATAGAAAATGTTTCAGAATATCTATATAAATAGGCGTCACTGATATTCTGTCTCCTAATAAGTGCATTTTTAGAAAGAAAACAAAAAAAATGATAGTCCTGCTGCTTGATGGTACCATACATTCAGAATTTTTGTAATGTCAAGTCACAAGTTTTAGGCCAGCATGTAATGCAACACTGATACTAAAGAAAAATATTAAGAATTTATGGTGTCTCTGCCATGAAATTGACTATTTGTTTGCTCTATAAATTCTGTTAGCAAGTCTTTGAAATGACAATGACACATTTCTGAATCTACAGTATTGTTTTTGTTACCTGGATATGAAAAGAAGATATTTTTTTCTCACGTAATGTTGATTTTTTTCTTCTTTTCTTTCATATACTATTAATTTGAAAATTATTAGTAAGCAGTTTTGTGTCTGTTAACTCTTCAAAGTCATCTTAAAGTATTCATTGTCAGATCCTTTTCAGGGAAAGTAGTGGTTCCTGCTCATTACTTTTACTTGTGTATGTGACTACAAACAATCTTTATCAAACTTTGAATCATCAGGTACCTTCTGTTATCTTAATTTATTGTCTTTGATGAGTTAATGCTTACATAGATTTGTTGTCTGTATTCTATTTTATCAGTTAGTCTGCCCAATGGTTTCAATTGTGGCAGAACCTTTTTTTTCTATGGAACCGCAATTAAATGTTAGGTAATGGAACTTGATCCATATGCACATTTTTGCTTGCATCATTAACAGTAGAAGCAGGTCTGGAAGCCATTCAATGCTGCAAGTCTGTCTGTCCATCCCTCAGTCACGCTTAGGGGATCCTAATTTTTGTAATCTGTAACTCCAAAATTATTGAACTAACATTATTCAAACTTTGCACAATGTTGAAATACATACTGAAGATGTGCACCTCTGATCATAGAGGAATTCAGTGATTTTGTTCCTACTTTTTTTGGAATATTTCATCACTTCATGCTGTTGATGGTACCTACTTTGTGTAGTCTTGAACTCAAAAAAGAAATGAACTAATGTTATTCAAACTTTGTACAGTGTTTGGATATGCACCTCTTATTATGGAGAAATTGAAAAACATTATCCTATATTTTCCATCATGCTTAACTATGCCATTTTTTTTGTCACTTTTTTGTATCACCTAGCAGTCAAATAGTTTTGAACCAATATTGTTCAAATTTTGCTTAATCTGGCACACTTTTGTTATAAGTAAGATGTTTGATGCAGTACTGCTGACCCCTGTCTATTGCTATTCAAAGTAATGTAATATGATGATGTCAGTATCAAATGATTTTAAACATGAAAAGATGTGAATAAGGATTTCTTTAGTAAATTGAGAAGGAGGTGATTGCAAAGGATATAAGACTAATGCAAGTAAATTTTGAGATGATGATTTTCCATTAAATCTTTTCCTTATTTGGCTTGCAGGCTGCAGAAACTAAATTCCAATACAGAACACAAAGATCCCCATGTTGAAACACAGACTAAACTTCAATTACAGATACTATCAGGGTGTTTATATATGCATATTCATTTATACTTTCACAGGCATAACAATGTCATATCTGTTATAAGTAATGTCCATTATTATTTGCCTTCAGAAAAAGGAGTCACTCCCTATTTTATTGGTACCATCATATGGAACATTTGTTTTTTTTTTTTTCTGCATCACCATTGCTGGAAGGGGTCTAGTAGCAGCTTAACTCTGACCAACTGTCAACTGGTTTTCGTGTGATAACTTGAATATTAGTTGGTCGATCTTTTTTTAATTTTATTACAAGGTTCCAAACCACAAATGGAAGGTCAGTTATTTTTGGAGATCATGGTCTCAACAGTTTTAGAATTAGAGACCAAAAACAAGCATTTCATAGAATTTACTTACATAAACTCCAATAAATGCATAGGAATGTCTATGATTTTATTTCCAGTGATTTTTCAACTGTTTCTAAATTCTGCCTGCCCCTTTCAACTTGGGGAAAAATAACAAAATATATACAACAAACTGGGAAATTTGTAAGACAAATATATTTTATCATACAGCTGGTTACATAAGTCACTAAATTGACATCTTTCTTAACAAAAGATGAGAAATGACGGAAACAAAAATTTTAGAGTTTAAATAGAAAACTTTCTATCTTATTTGGTGAGCACAGACTTGACATGTCATATCAAAAGCAAATTAATTGCAGGATTTTGGAATTTTAGGGGAAAATTTTGGAAAGTAATCATGCTTTTGGCATCGGGAAACAGCCTTATTTTGACTCCAATTTATATGTGGAATAATCACTGATTTCACAATGGTCAGATTGGAATTGATTTTGGAGGTTAAAACTTGACCATTTTAGTAATTAGGGGCCAAACCAGCATTTTCCTGATTTCCAGACAATTACTTGACTACTAATGAATGGATCTCTTTTAAATTGTATTACAAGGTACCCTACCACCAAAGGGAGACTTGGATTGATTTTTTTAAGGTTAAGACATGAATCTTTTTTGGAATTAGGATCAAATATGTTCTAAAAGTAGCATTTTTCTTCTGTCTGGACAATAACTTTAGTAAAAGTTAATGGATCTCATATAAATTTTACCACAATGTGACACTTCACAAAAAGGAAGACTGGGATTGATTTTTGGTGTTATGACATGAGCCAATTAAGAATAGGGGGTCACAAAGGGACCACAAACAAGTATTATGTCTGATTTTTGGATGAAAACTTGAGTAAAAGGGAATGGATTGCTTTAAAGTTTTACCAAAAGATGCCATATCCAAAGTAAGGTTGGGATTTATTTTGGAGGTTTTGACTGGAACCATTTAAAAACAAGGGGCCAAAAAATAACCACTTTGATCCTAGTCAAATTCTTATCCTTCAGGGTTTGACTTTTGCTGATGTATCAAGCTGTGACTGTGAAACTATTTGTTTCTGTAGTATATATTTTAGGCAATGCTATGTACCTACACTACAATTGTTTTTATTGCTTAGTGTTAATGCATATATAGTGATAAAGGTCCAGAAATGTTATGGGTCTTTCTTATCTTAGAATTAAAGTTTAAAACATCATCTCCCTTTCAATATTCTCTTACTTCAATCCACCTGAATTGGTTATTACATAAAAGCCATGTGTTTGGTGACATGATCAATCTGCTTTACTACAGTTGTTTCTTTTTGGCAGTATACATGATAGATTTGTTTCCAATATTTCAAATTGTCTGCCTATTATGTAGTGTTTGATTATGATTTTTTTTAGATAATTGTATATGCATTTAAACTACTTTTGAAAATTTGAAAATTTCCTTCATTTCTCATTTTTCTTTCAAGTTTTAAGCAATCATCCATTCTGACAGCAGAACTAAATCTATAATATTTGCAAGTGCATGTATTAATAAGAGCTTCAACTAAGAATCATGCATTCAAGGTATCCTTTACAGAAAACATTCTTACAGAAAACCGTTCAGTAGGACTAGGCATAAAAAATTATGTGTATAAAAATTGAAAAGTTTGGGTAGAAGATATGCTTAGTAGGTCTTTAGGGGGGTAGACCTAGGTCAAGGGACACAATTTTTACAAATTATTGGAACATTTGTATTCAGCATTCTACATCAATCTGTTATAAGCATCAAAGTAACTTGGACTGGTTTCATTCTGTTTCAAGGGAGAGCTTGAAAGGCCTTGGTGAAATTGAATATGATATAAACATATCACTGATTTCAAGAGTTATGTCCCTTACCCTAGGTCTACCTCCTTAAGATTCTACCAAGAAATTTTCTCACCAAATCTTCTTATATAATCTTTGAATTTATAACTTTTAATTGAATTTTCAAATGCATTATTGAACACACCAAACATATTAAGAGCTAAAATAAAATATTACATGTTGATAATTGATGAATCATCCTCTGCATGATTTTTACATGGTGCCATACTTACCACCTTCTAGAATATCATCATAGATGTATTATAGTCAGTGTTTTCTCCCAAAAAAGTCATGTTAAATTCAGACTTTGTAGTGCTAATGGAACATGTATGCTGTTGAAAAAAATTAGAAAACACTGATTATAAAGAATATAAGCAACTTAATGTATATAACTATGCATATTTAATGTTTGTCTTGTATGATTGTTCTCTTTTTATTGATTTGATTGTTGTTTTTGTTAAAATGTTCTAAAGAAATGTTATGTGTTTAAAATTATGGTTGTTTAGTTTTCTGTTTGCTCAAAGCATGAAATCAAATTTTTCTTTCTGAATCTTTCTGATTTGAACCTTTTACTTAAAAAGAAAAAAAATGTATGTTGTAGAAAAGAATGCATTTAAGGCAAGAAATTGATATTCTGTATTATTTTTTGTTTTTCGAAGATATGCTTATTAAATTTCTCAGACAATCAGATGAATTTTGTTCAGTAAAGTATACTTGTACATGATTCATTTTAACAGGGAAACTTAAAATCTTAGTCAAAACTAGACAAACATCAAAGAAATGATTGTGCTTAAAAAGGTGAAAAAGTTTCCATTAACCCTTTCTTGATACAGTAGATAATTAATTACTGTCATTTATAAATAAAAAAGTGATCAGATTTGAAAACATATAATCATTACATGTTGAGATACCATTTTCTCTCTTGAAAGTTCTATACTATTGGTGTACTATATAAGCAGATATTGTACATGGGAAATGAGCACAAAACTGCCAGATAGTCTAAATATATAACTCTATAGTGGTATACATAATATAAACTATAAATGGTATATACATGTATCTTGATATAGCCTCTGCACAGTAGTTGCTATTTTTAAAATTTTTAAAATAAGATGGCTTTATTAATCATAGTAATTATTACCCAGAAGTGTGTGTAGTGTTCCCTTATATATAGCTAGAGCATAAAGGTTGCAATGCAAGACAGTAGACCCATTTGTCTTAACTCTGGGAAAGTCTTTGTGCATGCCCAATATACACTTCTGCCAGGAAAATTCTTTTGTTCTACCCTGAGCCCGACAACTCTGAAGTATATGTTGGGCATGCTTATTGACTACCTCACAGATAAGACAAAAAAATTAAAGGTCTTAATTGATTGGAGTTCCATCAGTTTAATTTGCCTTAACTAATCAGCTTATGATGTTATACTAAAATAATGTTGAACTTGTGATTAGGTGTTTATTCTGTTTTATTTTAGTCTGAGTTTTAACTGAAATGTTTTGAGACTAGTTAAGAATGTTTTTATTGATTTTAATTTCTGAATTCAAGTCTATGTTTTTCCCCACTTCTCTTCAATAATTTTATTTTATATTTCATGCATTGTGTATATATTGTATACAATTTTGTGCCATAATACAGTGTTTTTATATTTTTGCATGGAGGGCAATCTGATTTTGGTCTTTGCATTTGTTGTTTGGTTATATGCAATGTTTTAATGATTAAAAATATATTTCATAGGAATCCTAATATGCAGTAGGTTAAATTTATTACATTTCTTTAATTTTAAATTAAATGGGCCTATTGATTTTACTATTGATTGATTAGTAAATAAAAAATGGTAGGAAATCAACATTTCACATTTGTAAAATAAATTTTACAGTTATGATGTAATGCTTAATGTGTAATTCCAAAAAAATACAACCACTGTCCAATTTCTAAAAGTGGTTCACTAAATCCTGGAATAGGTGGTTGTGTCCAAAACAATTACTTGTTAGAAATGTTTTGATCTTTTGTTCATTTTAACAGTGGAAATTTGTTATTTTTGTAAAAGTTTTTAATGTAGTGGATACTTTTAATTAAGTTTGCAGGTTGTGTTAATTATTGAACAAATTGTTTTAGAATGATTTTTTAAGTATTGGTGATAGGATCAAACATGTTGGTATAAGAAGAATCACATTGTATTGATAAGAAAGTTGATATAGTGTACTATATAGTTGTATTATTTGTTGTGTAGTTATTGTTTATGGTTAAAGCTATCCTTTAGAATCATAGCTCTTTAAGGAAAAAGGAATTATCAATGTTTCTTCTCAATTTCTGAAAAATGAATCTGTAGTTACCCACTGGTACAACAATTAAATATTGAACAGTGCAGACGTTCTGCTATTGTTAAATAGCTATGTATCCATCCAAACCCAGTATGTTCTGATACATTGTTAGCTGATCAATAGATAAATTATACATTGAATTATTCATATTTACTTACCTGTAATAATAAATTTGGAAATAAAACTTAGGTTTTCTGTATTCAAAATTACTTTCACAGAATCTCCAAATGGGTTTAACTGTTAACTTGTGAATAGATATAACTTTTTGGAAGAATTAATGTTTATTGGGTACAAATTTTTGTAGTTTTAATGTTTTGGTGAGGCAGCAGAATCAAAAACCTACAGGAACATAAAGTTACCATTGGTGTTTAGACTTTTATACTGTCTTGAAATCCCATAATTAAAAAATCCACAAAGTAACAAAATTGTGATTAGGTCCATAGAAAAGAACACATTTATGTAATATGATAAAAACCAAAGTAAATGATATATGCCTATGTTAATATATCTTTATAATGAGTTTACTTACAACAAATATTCTATAATTTATATACTCTTCCTACGATATTTCTAGTCTTTAGGTCGGATATTCCTTTTTTCATATACATTTACCTAATAGTGTAAATTTTAGTGTTTAAGTGTTTATGATTAAACAACATATAAGGATCACTACTAGACCTCCTCAGATGTAAGAGTTTTATTATAAAACCCAACTTTGGATCTCAATGCAATATTGAATCCATGAGTATAATTTCCTCAATCTGACTGCTTCTGTCAAATGTTTAAAGTTTTTTGTACCATATAAGAACTTGTGGTGGTATAATATTTTGACAGTGTCAGTTGTGAGCATTACTGTCCATAGACATTTGGAATCTAACTATACATTTCTGTTTTTTATTTTTTGCCTCACAATGCAAGTGGTCACACCAAGGTCTAAATTAAAAGTTCAAAATTCAATTTCTATTGATTTCAAAAAAAACTTTTGAATTCTTGGGTTTATCGAGAATTTAAATTTTCCATATTGGGCCATTTTTTCAAGTTGGTCCAAATTCAAACTTGATTTTGTATTAAAAACTTATCTTTGGGCTTCCTGGAAATGCAGATTTAAGAAGTTTTCAATGAACTTACTTAGTAACCATGTACTAATGTTTTTTTTTAGAATTTCTATTTAAGACTGGAATACATAATGTAGGTAAATGTCATTTTTTTTATGTTGTACAACCACGTTCAGTTGTGTTTGAAACTCATGGTGTGTCAAATATTGAATAACAATAAAAATTCAGAGATGTGTCCAGCTTGACTGTAGTGTCCATATTTGTATTTGAGGCATTTTATTGTGATTTGGTAACAGATATAGGTGAAACTGATAATTTATTAATGGCACTGTCCAACTGTTCTCTTGAATTCTGTTGAGTAAATATTGCCCCATAAAAGGTCTTAGATAAAAAAATATTTGCATTTCTTGCCAGTAATGTCTACCGGTGTTTCGTGGTGTCTTTTGGCTGTTTGGTGCTCAGAAAAGATTTTTTTTAAGTTTTTAACTCATGTAGAACAATGGTCCAAATGATCTTATGCTATCACTTTGTATCTGATGCTTTTGTCCATTTACATTCAACTTGGTGAAAACTTAATGTCCAATTTTAACCAAACTTTGCACGAATGATGTATGGAAGTGTTTCTACAAAAGATCTATTTTTTTCCTTTACATCTAACTAGATGACTGCCAGAGGCTTCCTAAGCAATTTTCAAACCACAGGTACAAATGTTTTAAATCTTGATAGGGTTGTTGAACTCAATCCGTGCACAAAATATCCACTGTTAATGTGACACATGTGGGCTCATCAGGTGGCAGGGCTATGTACATACAGTGACTACTTTGAATTATTTGCACTTGGTTCCACTTGATCACATGAAAGGACCACTAATTTCAAACATTCAGGCTACACAGAGCCTCTAGAAATATATGAATTTACAATTATATTTTTGTTTAACTTGCTTTTGGAATAAGTTATAAAAATATAGCAGCCCTGCTTCACAAGTAAGACACTGATGATATACTTTGTGATGGGGTTGGCCAAACCAGTAAGACATATAATTTGAATTTTATTGTGTGCATTGATGATAATGAGGTCAGCATTGAAACCTTGCAGAAAGCAGTCATATTGATAAAAATTATCAAGGTGGCATTAGTGTATCCATTTTTAATAATTTACTTTTATTAGTGTTTGTGTGATTAACTTTGTTATTTTTAATTGTTGCTTAACCATTTACTCTTGATTTTGTATTCTAAATAAAGTGCTTAACGTATCCTGAGTTAAATTTTATTATTGGTCTCAACAGGAGGGAAGGAACATTAATTAACAGCATCCACAGATGTTCAATTACTTCTCAGTTCTTTTTCTGATCATGATCAATTATATAGTGATGTATCACAAAAGGGGAGAATAGTTATGCACTCCGTCTTTCTACCAGTCATTTAAATGTTTTCCTCACTTTACTTGTACTAATGTTTGGTATGTAAATATATCACAAAGGCTTTACTGATCAAGTGTATGATTCATTACACTCAGTGATTTGGGACAATTTACAGGGTTTGACTAAAGGACTAGGTTCAAAATGGGCCATATTTTCACTATATCAATTTTCAACACTATTTTTTTTATTTTAAAGTGTCTGCCAGTGTGACCCAGGGATATCTTAACTGATTTGGACTCCTGTCAAAGTGTCAAAGTAAAAAAATCGATAATAATTTGGGGTCATTTTTGCCAAATTTGGAACATCATATTTTCAATCATTGGAAGATGATGTGTTTAAAAACATAGTTGAACATGCTAAATCATTCGTTTATTACAACAGAAAAACTTACCATATCAATTTTTTTAATTCTAATGTTTGGTCATGCAGGGGGCCAAATTTGATTGATTGTTGGTGTTTAATGCCCAAGCAGCAATATTTCAGCTATATCCAGGCATTGAACATGAAATGGATGACAAAATGAACATGAAATGAAAAATGGGATGGGACACAAGGACAATAGGGTTGTCAAATTTGATTGCTACTGAAAATAGGGAGAGTTGGGTAGGGTTGGGCAATTTAGCCTCCTGTGGCGGATCACAAAGGTTCCTACTCATTTCAATACCACAGCAGGGTTTGGGGAAAGTGGCATCTTCCCAATATGTTGCATCATTATGGTTTATGGTTGGGTTTTCCATATTATGGCCTGACCACCGCAGCATGTAGCATGAACGGGGGTACCCCCTTTCACCATCTCGGGCAAACAACCCAGTTGCTGTGTTGATATAGCGCCCTAGCCTGCAGGGTTCTGAGCACTATTTAGTCACCTTTTATGTCAAGTTTAGCACTGCTGTAGGCCTATTCTTTTGACACCCAGACACACAAGGGTAGGCCAAATATATGCCTTATTGTATGTTGTCCTTTCACTAAAGTTTTCCTATGGTCTAATATATATTGAACTAACTTTTTGTATGTGAAAGTGTATTTTAGTGTGTTACAGATTACATTTTTTATGCTCTGTTGACAGAACAACACCTTCCTATGTAAAGGAAACTTGAGGATATACAATTGCATTATATTACGTGTGTTCCAATGAAATTCTGAAATTCATCAATTCACAAATCAAAGACCCATTAAATTGGTTCAGGGATTGAACATTCCGAAGTCTTACTTTGCATTCATCAACTTTACTATTCTTTATGTATGCTTGTATTGAAATGTTTCTAGTCTTAATTAGTTAAGTAGATAGAAAGTCTGCTGTTTCATTTCAAAATCGCAGTAACCAATTATGAAATAAACTTCAATTCACTTGATTTCCTTTTCTGAATTGGAAGTTTATTATATTTTGAAAATCTTTACAGAAATACAGATTTCTTTCCTTAACTCGTACAACCACTAACATACCAATGTGCTTAGTATACAGTGTGATATATTAACAACACAATAATGTGCTGAACAAAATTAAAACAGTTAGTGATACTAGACCTTGGGACATTGCTCTGTACAATGATAGTGTTGGAAGATAAAATTTCTTATACAAAAAAGTATAGGATTATAAATTCATTATTTGGTACATGCAAAGTTAGTTCATTTATAATCTTTATTCATGTTTGAGCTTGCTATTGATAATTCAACTGTATGGGGATTTTCTCAAGGTCACAAAAAGCTCTGGATCAAATTACAGTATTGATTTTAAAGCATTTAAAACTACCAGTATTTACCCCTAACTAAAGGAACCATTTCCTTACTTGGAAATCAAGGGAAACAGTGTGGTAACTAAATACAACACAGGAAATATAAAAGCTTTCCTTGTGTTTGTCATCATTATCTTTTATCTGTCATATCAATGAAGGTCATTTTATTTGACAAATTTTAAAATAAAAATGGTCTATGGGAGAAAACTCTGTATAACATATATACCCCATGCTGTTAATAAATCTGCCTTAAACACTTGAACTATGAACAAGGAAGTTCAGTGTGGGAAATCCATAATATTTGTAAATAGATGGGTCATATTACTGTAAAACTGGTACTAAAAAGGTCACTTACTGCTCCTCTCAAGGGCCATGCATGAATTATTTTTTAAAAGAGCAGTCTATGTAGGACAGTTGAGATCATGATTTTTGACTAATTGTTATCAAACATTGACTATAGTTGTTCTATGTATTCAGTTCACAGGAAGTGAGAAGGCTATTAGTGATCAATAGAACAATAAAGGTCAAGGTTACCATTCTACTCTCCATCTTGTAGCTTCTGTTGTGGGTCTATCCTAATGGACATTTTCCTTTACATCTCCATAAACACAAGGTCTTCAAGTCAAGAGTGAAGGTCACATCTACATGGCATTCATTGTTCAATGGCGTAAATTAGTTATTAAATGTATGAATATTGTGTTATAATTGAAGTTTTTATCTTGCCTTGTTTCAACAGTTCATACCAGTTTTTGTAGTACACAGTAAGAAACAATTTGCACAGAAAAACTTTGTTCCAAGACTAACAGTCAATATTCTCCTAGTTAATGCCAAGGATCTATACAACTGTTATAAAGATATCTGACACCCTGTTATGGTACTGCATGTTCATTTTAGTACAGAAACTGTACAATAGTTCATTACCAGCCCAATTTACAATATGTTTATTCCCTATCAAGAAACCAAATACAATCATTATTTTGTCTGTCTACTTATTCAGCTGTAACATGTGCATAATGAATTTATTTAATGATTTTTTTTCTTAGTCTAGTATTTAATTGACATCTTTTAACTAAAGAATCTGCCACCATAACCGGGTAATTGTTTTCATTTTTTCAAGTTTTTGTAGTTTTCTTATAGGTATAAAGATAACCACATTGTTCATGTGAATAATGGAACATTATGTGTTACATCAACATTATTATTACAATGTTTAAAGTCATATGTAATGTAACATGTAGTACATATTGGTTTTGTGTTGTGCATGGATGTGTCTGCATGATTCTTATGTTGACTAATAATTCAATTTTTTTCTTTATAGTTTACTTAAGGCAAGATAATTTTACTGAAGTTTTTATATCATACCATTAA